>OZ029920.1:21852361-22009861 GCA_964023275.1 Norana najaformis | reverse complement strand
TGATTGAGGCCTTATATGGTGGACCCTATTTGGACCTGTTTTAGTCATCAAGGCTTTCAGGACCAAAGACTACTTTCAAGTCACCAAAATGGCAGATGACCTTTTTAAAATCCTTGCTGCTGTTGCAGCAGATTTTAGTATTAAGTTGTTGAAGTAGATATAACCTATTTTTTAGTCATCTATTTGTTTTGATCATTTTTTCTCTTCTTTGCCCTTCATTTCTTGACTTTCCCTGTGCTTTATCTGACTTTCTCACATTTTTCACTTAGGGGTTCCTATTTTACTTTAGTTTTCTTCGCATCTCAGCATAGTACAACATTTTCTAAGCTTAAAACAAACACAGCTCTTCAATATCAGTGACTTGGTTTAAAAGAAATCTAGTAAACAAAATGATTATTGGCAAAGTTCTCACAAATCTACTTGTTGATGCATGCATTCACATGCAGTATTGTTGATTAAGTGAATGGCCATCTGCAGCATCTTTTCTGCATTAACCATCAGCAGTTGCTCATAAGTGCTGTGGCTAGTCAGATGGGTGGCATTCCAAAGTTTGGGTATATACTCTGTAACTTCATGCAGAAAAAGTTGCACCGGCTGCCCTTGCAAGTACTTGTTGAATTTGAAGATCTTAATACTCTTGCTTACTGAACATATTTTTTGAAAAAATAAACCACAGAGAAAATGGACATGGACAATATTACCTCATGGATAACTCATAATTTGACTGACTATATCATACAGTAATAAACAAAAGATGGCTATGGAGCGATTTCCAAATTTTAAGGACATAACACTGCAGATCCTTTTCTGCTCAGATTGGTTACTATATCAATCTAGTCCAACATGAAGAAGTTGAAGTATCTAATGACCCAACAGTCCTCAGCCCATAAACAAAACAGAAGAACAGATGTCCAACTTCCTTAAGCTGGGGCTAAGAGATGTTGTCAACAAAATATATGCGCTTGTATTTTACTACTTAGCAAGATATACATATACTAGCATCTACAGAGCAATTCTACAGCGACACTGAAAGTGTCCATATGTGTGCATGCTTTTATATAATGACCATATGTTTCAGGGTACGCACTTAAAAGGTCATTGTTCTAGGTTTAGTCAGCTTTGTTCACACTTGACCTGATCATCGTTCTAGGAATTGGTCATTGCTGTGAGCCAATCATGTCACAACAATCTGGAACAGGTTGTCCAATAATCTGCAACATGAGATTTTTGGTCTTTGCCTATATTCCTTAGACTGTGGTTGAAAACCATTATGTCTAATCATTGGTTTGGACTGTCAGGTGGGGAGTGTCACTAATGAGTTTCCCTTGAAGTGGAGCTACATAAATTATCAAAAACAGTTAATAATGTTGCTCTACATAGATAGTATAAGTATTTAGCAATATGACAACTTAAACGCCGTCAGTGCAGAACTATTTATTCCAGAAGTATCACTTTGAGACTTTAACACAAGTTTTGACATAACCAGCAAAACATACAAAGACAATTGCAACAATGAAGCACAAATAGTCCTTCAATTTTTCTGTTAAGTGTCAATGTTTAGAGTCACCAAATAAAAGTCTGTCTCTCTACCTCATTACTTACACTATATTAAACCATCGTAAAAATATCAACTAGATAACACTGATGAACAAACTGGAAGAAGTGATATGAACGATCAAAAAACTTTATTATTATTTGTTTCACATTTTTACACATTTTCTTGCCCAGAATGTGGTGAAACAATTCTGAATGCAGCTCTTCTTTCTGCATGTTGCATCTTCAGTGCCAAGCACACCCTTGCCTCTTAATGCACATCACCCTTCCCATGTAGACAGATTTTCACCAGTCCACTGATTAAATGTCTGAGTGGTACTACCACTGGTAACCTTCTCCCACTATGGCAGCATCATTCGCAAACAATCTTGTGTTCTTGTAGAACTGGAACACTATTTTGGCCAGCAAGGAGTGCCTTTTAGTGGTTCTTTCAAGGGGCTATTGAAATGTATGCATTTAATTAATCACAAGTGTTGTGAACAGCTTTCTCTATCAGATGTCATCTAACATCATCCATAAACATAATATTTCAGTTTATGATAATTATATACATAAACTCAAGATTAAATCATAAAGTTTCAAAAATCATAACGTTTTCAGTTATAGGATAGTTATAGGACAGCTTTCAGTAAACAAGTCTTTGAAATACTAACAACCCCTCTCAATACAATCAAATGCCTCTGTGCACAAATCAGGGAAAGTTTCTTACATACAACTTACATAACTTAATCTGAGTACGACTGTATTTCTGAAAACCAGAGAAAACATTAAGGAAATCTGCTCACAATTAAACATTAAAATGCCTTGTATTATTCAGAAAGTTAGTTATAAAAAGACTGACTAATCACTTACCATTATCATATGACTCAATATTTGGATAACCATGATTAGTAAAACTCTTGAATAAACTCTTGAATAATTTATTTAAAATCTTAAATTTTTCAGTAAACAAGTCTTTGAAATACTAACAACCCCTTTCAATACAATCAAATGCCTCTGTGCACAAATCAGAGAAAGTTTCTTTGTACAGCAGAGGATTGTTATACAAGAGGTCTACCCTTACAAAAATGCTCTATACTGTCTAAGGACACAAAGAGCAAAAAGTCAATCAACACAGAGTGGCTTTACACAATCAATCTATTCCAGATTAATCACAGATGTAAGCATCTCTCAGAGTCTGGTTAAATCAGCCAACTAACATTTAACTTAATTAAAATAACCACGTACCAAACATCAAAATACACATAATGCAAACAGTTATTCATCAATAAAATGAAGCCTTTCTGGATGATTAAAAATCGCCACATATCATTATTATAATTGTTATTATTATCATTATTATTATATTATTATTATGATCATCATCATCATTATTATTACTTTAATAAAAAGTAAACAATAATAACAATGAGGCATCGTCAGATGACCATCCAGATGTAGTTAATGTTTTGGCACTCCCTTTAAATCAAAAATTACCCTAGGATCTTAGATAACAAAAGAAAATAATTTAAGAAATTGGCAACAATGCTGCAACCTAGAGTTTTGACATTTTGATATTCATTTAACCATCAAGCCTCCACTGGAAGAACCACCTAAGTCCATTTTCCCAAAATTTAACTAGCTGCATCCCACTAAGTAGGGCACTGGCTGGACCATATCATAGCAGTTTGATGTTCTATGGAAGAATACAACAAATCCTATAAAATTCCATTTCTAATTTTGTTACGCATTAAGTCCCATGAAGGTTTCATATCTGAGTTCCCTTTTAAACGTGATCTGTTTGTTTGGGCTCAAAAATATCCAAGACGTATATGGTTGGGTCACTTGGAAAACCATCGTTCTTTCAGAAGATTATTGAAATTTCATATGTAAACAAGAAACAGTCAGAAAATCAAAATTTTCAAAAGGTTTCACAAGGGCTTTCAGGAAAACTCGACGAAGCCTAATATAACAATATGGGATGAATTATGTTGCCAACAGCTGTCCTTTCACTCCTTCAACAGTCATAAGCTTGGCTGTAATGAAGCCTACTTTGACACCTATTAACAAACTGTTGCCATCACTGCTTTGGAGTTTCTTTCTCAGGATGTCAAAGCGATAGAAATCGTTTGCAACTCCTGTACTGGGCAAAATAACAACTACAGTTTATTTTGTTATTTACACAAACTGGTCCCTCATGTTGATCATTGTTAATTCTGTTAAAGTGACTCTTCCAGTAAGAGGACAATCCTACATGGAATGTGATTGCAACATGGCTTTAATAAATCAGAGATCAGCTGTGGAAGTTCCTGATGATTGGTGCAAAGTTCTCAGCTGCCAGAAAACATCCCCGTCCATATGTCATGTCTGACTGCACACATCACATGCTTTCAACTTCACGAAATATCTGAAGTCTGGATACAATCCTTCCTTCCCAGTTGCTTCGTACTCTACTTGGGAATCACTAATAGACGAGTCAACAGTGTTGATCCAGTTTAGGAATAGGTTCAATGGTAGTAGAGAGACTGCTGACACAATAAAACAACAAAGGCCTATGTTTTTAAATGCTCTGGACCTGAAAGACTGTACAAAAGCCTGCTACCAGTTAGTAAACTGAAACATAATGACATTCAGCGTTTTAGCATGATTTGCAGGCATGACGCAAAGTTTTCAACCGCTGCCATGCAACGTGAAAAAACATGTAAAGCATGTCAAACAGTTGTTCGACTTTAAATGGGCCTACAGTAGAATTAAATCATGTTGATAAACTGCAACAAATAACATAAATGCTACAGAATTGTTTAACTTTGCACCATTTTTCTTCATGGTTTTTGGGAAAATCAGTTTAGATATTTATAATAAATAATTATGTGTGCTGCCATTTGCAAGCATATATGATGAACTCAAAAGACACTAAGCAGTTTTCTGTCAAACACAAAGTTTTGATTATGAATAAAGGTTTCAAAACTTCATTTTTTTTCTTTTTTCAACTTTCATTTTTCTCAGATAAGCTGATTTTGGACTTAGCTGGTTCTTCCGATGGATGCCTCTTTAATTATTTGTTGATTACAGAAATCACCATCAGCATTAGCACCATCATCTATCAGCCTTGCTACATCTAAGTCAGTTGTTGACCTCAGAAGTTTACTGCTTAAACTCTTGACTTGACTAGAAAGTGCAAATGGAAAAAGGTGTTTTGAAATATCCTTTGGTGTTGGCAGGGTGTGGGCCCACAAACTCTGAACACACAGCACAGCAAGACAACCATCAAACCTGTGGCATTCAATAAAGAACTCACAAACATGCAAATCTTTGTAAATTCTGCTAAACTAGAAATCAAACTTTTAAACAAAAGCAAAACTGTCAAAAGCTGAATGACAAAACATCATGCTGTTCAAAGTGAGTTGTTAAAAAACAAGCTAAAGCAAAATAAAAGTATGGCCAGTCCAAGTATCTGGCCACATTACTGCCCTTTATGTTGATGTTTTGGCACTTGGCTTCATTACAACCTTTGCAACACATTATCTTACACACAAGAAGCTAAATGTACAGCTAGAAACACATAGGAATGCATAAATGTTTTCTCACCAGTAATGCAATGATCACATTACCTAATGCATGAACGCTTCTTATAAAAATGTAAAATAAACCATTAAAATAACAAAACTTTGGACTTACATGCTTGTAAAGAGTTCTAAATCACTACAACTAAATATTAAATTTTTTGAATTATCTGTTAAATGAAATCCAGAATCTTAGAAAAGTAAATGTGGGATTTTCAGATTTAATCTCATGGATTAGATCTGAAAATCCCACATTTACTTTCCATCAGATGATGTTCCAGAAACTGAAATCAGATGATGTTCCGAAAAATTTAAAAAAATTATCTTTCAGGACTTATTCATGAAATGGAAGAACTTATTGATGTCAAAAGAAATAAAGAGCTTGAGACATAGTCTGCATGCCATTCAAAACAATGCAGTACTTTTGAATAAACTTCCAAAATCTTACTTAAAACTGTCCCACATAAAGACATTTGTTCACAGAAAAATGCTGTATGAAATTCTCACCTTCTAGAAATTACGCAACATACCCAAAATCAAAAAACCTTATAAATCGCGATGGACCATTGTTTTTCAAATGCAAGAAATCACAAAATGACTGAATTCACAATGACATGGCTTACTACATCATTGTACCTAGTACAAAGAGTACCTACATTACTTGTTTAAAGTCTTGGCACCATTGGGTTTACTTTTATAACCCTCATTATCTTTCAACAACTGAATACTGGCCTTCTGTTGAACTTTCATATACTGCTAAGTACATATCAACCTCCTTGGCTGCTCTGTTCTTCTGATACTCTGCTGCTACCCCTGAACATAGATTCAGGGCAGTAGTGGGCTCATGAACCTCAAACTGTTGTGCTCCCTGTATAGGGCATCAACTACCACCCATTGCCCAACTCACTAATCAAATTTATAACAACACCTGTTAAGACTGCATTATACTCTGGCTTTGAACAACTCTGTCAGTCCTGGGCAAACATTCGCTCATGCCCAGATTAAGATTTACTGATTTTCCAAATACATAAAATAAAGTAAATTACAAGTGATATCAGTTAGTGTAATATTAATACATATCATAACATTAATATATTGCATCTTCCGGAACAACTTTCCACAGATAATACATTCCGTTCCACCACAGACGGCTGAAGAAACATTTTCAGCCTACCTGAAACTGCACGTTATTAGATCTACTACCCAGTCATGTTTCAGCGCTTTGGAGAGGTTATTAAAAGGCGCCACATAAATACTCAGATACATACATAGATATTATGAACTAATTCCACTGCACAATCCATAACAGAACTTCATCTTTCAGATTCAATGTTCTAAGGTATGCTCGTGATTTGCACTTTATCAAAACGTTAATATTTCTGCATTATATAAAGTGTTCCCCTATTCGTTTTATGAGTTATTCTTTTTATGAAGGGTCAAATTTCTGTAATTTTTATCAACCCAATGGCAACAATACTTGACAAAAACTTCTTAAATTTGGTTGGATTTCTAGTTCTTGTAAACTTGTGAGAGCACCGTTTTTTTTCAGTGAGCTTTGTTCTGTAGTACAGGTTGGTTTCTTTGCTGTTTCATGTGCATCAGAATAAATGGCAAACTACTACTGCGCTGTAATATCCACTGAATTTGCTATTTTTCCAAAGTATTTTAATTTCTAACCAAACTGCTGTTATATTATTCTCTTTCTTCTAACTCACCCAGGTAGAACTATCACGAAAATGTAACCTGTGACTTGTGATTATTATAAATCCCATAAAGTGGCACTTGAAAGCTCTATACGTCAATGACGAAATGTGGGTTGACATAGGAAAAGCCAGCAAACTCGTTCTGGTCAAGGTTCATCAGGAGCAATTTATCTGTAGGAGTGTTCTTCATTGCCTCTTTAGTGAAGACGGCATCAAAGTTGCTCACGTCATGACGACTCTTCTGCAAGACAAAAGTCAAGAATGATGATCATTAACTTGTAGCAGACTGATTACAGCAGTAGCAATGACAGCATAAGCAAAGAAGACAAAATTACATTACTCACATCAGAACAACAGTATACATTAGTTAGTTCGTAAAATTAGTTGAACTATTTGCCTGAAATGGCTTTTGCCTAGAGCTGTGGCTTCTTCTGGCCACAGACACCTTTCATCAAAACACAAAAAAGTTAGCTTTTGCTATGATTGTCCCATGAACAGTTCTGAGTCAATGTCTAAAAAAGAGGCTACATAAATACTGTAAAAATGAATGAATGAATAAAAGATAAGAAATCACTATGTGAGCAGAATACAATGAATGACAATCATAAGTCCAAGGCTAGGAACAAAATATGCCAACACTGATGCATATTTAACACCATAATAAATGACACCAGTTTCACGGCTCCAGAAGCCATCCAGTTCACTCACAATCTTTGGTTTGTATGGTGGCTGGACTTCTCTGTTTGCCAGTTTCTGCCAGTCTACGTGGCGGAAGAAGACGTGGCTCTTTATGTCCTTTTCCTCCGTTTGCGTAGACCCCAGTCGGGCATTTGGAGCCTTGGTCAAAAACTGTAACAAAGAAAACTGGTAAAGCATAACACAATGCAAATATTTAAAATGCAATAATAAAAAGATGAGTCTCCAGCAATATATCAAGATGTAACATAAATATAGGTGGAAGATTCATGAGGAGTAAGCAAGTAAGCAAGTTTATCAATCATTCAAAAGTTCTCGGCAGTCGATGCTAATAAATATCTTTGAATAACCATACTTTGTCTTTAGTTCATAGATGATGCAACCTCCACAACAGTTATACATACTATTATTAGTAACAACGTTTCAGAGATTATCTTACCGCCTTGCACACAGAGACAGCCTCTCTGGACATAGATTTTGGATAAGAGAGACTATTTTCTGTTATGGACATGAAAAGCTCTTCCTCATCTTCACCATCAAATGGAGGCTGCAACAGATGAAACAAATCAGACACTGATAAAAAAGAAATACATAAGCAAATCTTTCTTTTCGTTACTGAACGAAACGAAACGCTCAGAAATTAGCACCAAGCCTTAACACTACTGCTGCCATTGGTTAAGAATAGAACCAAAAGAGGGAATCGTCACTGGTCACCCTTCTAGTCACCTGAGCAATGTTTACTAATGGAAGAATGTTCCGTTCTTAATGACATTAACATCATTAGCACATCATTACACTGATGAGTTTATCTTGAAGAGGCGCTACACAAATTTCAAATTACGATCACAAGTACAATTAAAAAAGCAACCTCTCCACCAGTAACACTGGAGAATAATGTATGCAGGTTGAATCCTGAACAATTGCAATTTACATAAAAATTGCAAATGCTCATCATGCCATTCGTACCTGGCCAGCCATCATTTCGTACAAAAGAACTCCGAATGCCCACCAGTCAACGCTCTTTCCATAAGGCTTGTACAGGACAATCTACAACAGGAAAATCAACTGCTAGAAGATAAAACAACTGCAGCATAATTCAAAGAAAAGATTCACTTGCATCTGTTTTCACAGAGACCTGGAATGACACGGAACAAGGTGAGAAGGTTCAGAGTCCAAATACTTTGGTCAAGCATTGGCAGTTGTTTGATTCCTCGCTCAGCCGATGGACACATGGCGTGCTAACAAGTGTCTTACTTACTTACTTACTACTACTTGATAGCTGTGTAAAAGCATTCATTTGACAGGTCTGTGCTGCTACCTCAATATGGATAGGTCAGCAACATAACTTATGACATTTTCACATGTACATCTCATCAGCTATATCAGATTTGACAACCACACACTCTCATGAGGGTTACCTCAGTGTGTGGGTTATACCAATATATTTTTACTGGTGGCACCCATGAGTTTATTGCATCTCCACATCATAATGACAGTACCATAAGATGTATAACACCAATAAAAGAATTTCTGAAAGGTGGCAAAATTAGAAATGACTGCTAAAGATTAAAGCTGTTCTGACTTAATTATCTTTTACACTTTCTGAATTAAAGATTTGTTAATTTTGCCGTGTGTTGCACTGCTATCAGATTTTAATTTCATGATGCTGCTTTACAATAACAACCAGTCAAGGAACCTAAATATAGCAACAACAGATACTATATATCGGTAGAATTGACTCTGCAAATTATTAAGCACAATAAGTCTGTCACTACTTCATCAATGTACGGGACATTTTGTTATTGAAAAAGCAGCTGACAGATCAAACCAAAATATCAGTATGGTCTATGGTCTTAGTCTTATTGGACAACATGTAACTTTGGCATTCTGTACCCAAGCACACGGACTTCTGTATAGCATAACAGATAAACAGTTTATATCTAGCTACAGGTAGAGGTGCAAAAATATTAGTAAGATATGACCCAGGTACTTGAGTCGATTTTGAGCTGGAAGTCAACTAACCATCACACCATCATTGGATAAATACTTACATGTTAACCACGGAATAGTTCCATGCTATTCAGCAGAATGACATCTGGATATTTATGTGATAGTGGCTTAATTTTTGTGCACCATCAGTTGATGCCTTATGTATTAGACACCAGCACTATAAAAGTTCCAATTTACAAATTACTATGTGCCAGGCACCCTGGTTTTGGGATGAACACTGACAGCCCTAGCTAAAGGTAAAATGTGTTGGAAATGTTCAGTGCCCATCAAGGCGCTAAATGCCTTTGTGTGAATACTATGTGACTGATTTTAGAATCAACCCTATGATTATTATGTGTAACATATACAGAAATGTTGACCTCTGGTGCCATGTAATCAGGGGTGCCACAGAATGTACGAGTAGTCACTTCACCAAGAATTCCTTCCTTGCACATTCCAAAATCAGCAATTTTGATGTGTCCTTCAGAGTCCAGCATGATGTTGTCCAACTTAAGGTCCCTGTTGAACAGAAATAATAAATCCTTGCAAAGCAGAGTATATATGTGTATCATATGGCATTGTTGTTCGAAGTCATCCACTAATATTTCAGCTGTCAAATTTCCCTCACAGTCATTTCTGTAGGTATTGCATGTCAAAAGCATAGCACTCCATCAAGAAATCTACTCAGGATCATTTAAAGCCCAAATGTTGACAAGAGGTGCATTTCAACCAGAGGTGCCTTTCAGTTGATTACATTTAGATAGTCATCAAGGTTTTGGAACAAAATTTGACAGATAACACATTTTCTGCTTTCAACATTTTTTCCTTTCCCTTTTGGATCTTTTCACAACTACACGATGCACGACCGTGTTAAACTAATGAAGTCTGGTGTACACATGTTAGAGATGCAGACAGTGTCTGTGAACAACAGTATTCACCTGCAAATAGCCTTAAGTACCGTATGCATACCTGTAGACGATGCCTTTGCCATGCAGGTAGAATAGACCAAGAGCAACTTCTGCTGAATAGAACCTGACACATGGAACAACATAAGATCAGCATTATTACACAACAGCACCACATCACTCAACAACTCTATGAAGTTACAAACTCGGTCAGTCACCACACTCTAATGGGTTAAGAGCTTAACAGCTTCACAAATTACAATCAAAACTGTCTCACTGCTTAAACAGCAAACTTACTGCTACATATGAAGAATCTGATGGCCATCAAAGTGCCACACTAACTTTCCAGTTGTAAGCCTTAATCTTTATCTCCAGACAATGAGCAACCAAACCACCACATCATAGGAAGCTACTCGCACAGACATGATCCAACATCAAACAACCTTGCTGACTTGAGAATTCCACTCGCACAAAATTCTACCCAATCAAACTTGAGATCAGATTCCTCTGGCCAGTTCTCTATTCAATCCCTCTAAAGAAAGACTTGTTGTTTCAATGCCTTTTTTGCACATAGTTCCACGTTTATGACATTTATGACCATCAGTTTTGCAGGACCCTCTGCTTCTCTTACCTCATTTCGTAAACAATTCTTCTAAATTCCAATACCTCTGAAGTTAATTTGAAAACTTGCACAGTATAAATGTCAGATTAATAGTGATAACAATTTTAATTTTCAGAGAGTAACTCTAGGAACTTTGGTCCAATTCCATTTAGCTGCAATGCCATGGAAACCAGAAAACTTCAAATGTCATCTCCTTCACTTATAAATTTGGGAATCTGGAGTGAGGGTCTGTCTTTACAAGTAATGCCAAAAGCCTACAGATTGCTACCTGTTGCTGTATTTTACTGAGATATTAGTAAAAAGGAGAATGAAATTGACCCATGCCTCAGTGAAAGGACAAATTTATTGATTTTTACAAGCCAACCTTTTGCACAAAAGATAGCAACCATTCAAAATCACAATCATAAAGACCCAATGAAGTCATGTATATCAATTCACTGAAGCATGAATTAGTCAAACTCTGAAAAACACAAGTTTTGGTCAGATAAACAGACATTCAAACCAGTAAATTTAAAAGGTTGCCTGCCATAAACTGTGAGTTTCGGTATGCTAGGTAGGCACCCAAGTCACAAAACCCAAAACAGTTGTTAAGTCTCTCAAAAAGAGTGAAAGCCTAAATACTAGGACTAAACTGATATTGAAACTGTGGGCAAGTTCATTAGCATAGGTTCATCGGTTCTTATCATCATCTGAGAAATGAAAATATCAATGCTACTGATAGCGACACAGAATTCAAATGATCCTTACACTGCCACAGGTTCTTTGAACTTGCCCTCCTGCTGAATACGGAACATGAGATCACCACCACTGACGTATTCCATCACAAAGTACAGTCGATCCTAGCAGAAAAAAGAAATACAAGAAAACTGTAGATCTCTTTCATCTTTTCTAAACTCACTGATGAGTACAATACTACACTTTTTCTAAAACAGTGGAAGGTACACCAGTACAGGAGTGCACTCTTCATATACCAGGTACTACTTACACCTCACCTGTACATCACATTACATCCAATTCCAATGGAATGGAACCGCAGTTTTGCAAAAAATCCCTGTCCTGTTTCTGAAAGTTTCCATGTAGACTGGTCTATTTATATAAAAAAGCTATGGTCATTTTAAAGTGACGGTAGCATGCAACATATTCAACAGACAAATGTTAAGTTTGAAACGCATATCATATCCTGTTGAAAACCAACTTCAGCCACATAACTTTGTCCTTTCATGATGCTTATATGAAGCTAGCAACTACACAAGACCATCTCTACCATATAGAAGATTTTCAGCTTCAATAACACATTTTAAGAACTGTCAGACAACATCATTAAGAGGAGCTTAAAAGTCATTAAATAAAATTCTGATACATGCAAACATATTTGTGACCGTGCTCATAAAGTTGGAAAAAATCAAAACCAGGTTTGACACTGCACTTGATTGGGCTGGAATTGCTGAATAATTAAGTGAAAACAAAATGTTTCTATCACAAATAGTAAAAACGTTACAATTTCTTAAAGATGTACGTGTCTTCATGGCTACTTTTGAGAAATCGTGAGTTAAAGTCTACTGTAACTATGACTTGACCTAAGTACCTGTACACAGGGGTCGTGAATGTTTATGAGCATCATAAAATGGAATGTATTCATACACCTCTCAGGCTGTCATCAATGAAATCTCCATAAAAACGGGTTAAGAAAAATATTTACAAGACTTGTTCATCTGCATAATAATCGAAGTACATGACTTAAAATTGGGGCACTTACGGGACATGCTTAATGAAGTATTTGTTGCAGAGCATCATAACACACTGAAAATACTTGGACTGCAAAATTCTGTATAAGGACTTACAGTTTGATGGCTAACATAACAAGGAATATAAATATGCAAAGAACTCATTTTGACTCATTTTAAGCCTACCTGCCTTGCCTTTTGAGAGCTTTTTTTGCAAATTTTCTTTAAAGACTTTTGTGAGGGTTTTCTTATACACGGTCACATTTACATGAAGACAACAGACCAATCCTATTCTATTCAAATTCTTCTTAATCCTTGTATGCCAGATGTGCAAACTGCGACATCAAAAAACTTGGCATGCGCACCACAGGCATAAAATTTCTACTTAACTAACTTCCAGCTGCTTACTTAAGAGGTAAAATGGACTAAAACCACACAAAAAACTGGCCAGGTCCAGAACAGTGACTAAAAATATCTGGTATGCAAAGGGTTAACAACTCCCATAGAAACTCTACTAATGAAAGTTTTGAAATAATCTGCAAAAGTCAAAGCAGGTAAGCACCAAATGACTCTGCTGTCAGCTGCGATATGCTGTCATTCAGAACAAACATAAAGACCTGCTGAAAAACCACAGCTCTGTTTGCTGAATTTTTCCTATTGAAATTCATTTATTTGTCTGACAAACAGTAATAAACCACCATAAAGCCAAGTACCATTGTCTGGAAGCAAGAGTGAAGAGAGATGAAGAACGGAGGTTTATTGGCAAGGGCAAGAACTCGTTTCTCAATCATTGTACATTCCACATCTTCATCTAGAATGACAACTTCCTTCTTCAGAATCTTTACTGCATACAGTTCATCTGTGCCTCTCCGTTCAGCAAGTACAACCTGCAAAAAGAAGTACACGAATGCTTGTAAGAGGTGTCGTAAATTTTACTACTATTATACTTGACTGTGAACAGAAAAAACTAAGGCCTGGCATCATGCCAGATACGGGAGAAATGACAACCAAACAGAAATGAAAATGAAAATCCTAGTGACACTTCCTCAATTAAAACAATCCTCTCTACTTTTATGAGCAATTACATTTCACTAACCAGGGACAAAATAAGTCCCTAAATAGCAGAACCACTGACATTCAGCAAATCCATCTTAAATGCAAACAGAAGGATGTAATAAATAAATATATATATAATATACAAATATATATGTACGTATATATATACCAAATAGGTTGCAATATTGATTTTGCCTTCAACCTCATCCTGTTTCTGTTTCTGTCTTGTTGAATATCCAATGACGTTAGGATCAAGCCTAAAGACATGCCAACCGGTGCTACAGAAATTGTCTTATTTTTATTATTATTATTATTAACTCAAAATTTTCATTGACTGACACCTGTTGACACAATTACAATGATGCCATAACTAGATTACATAAGACCCCTCCAGCATTGCGACTTGAGCTCCTTTCTCTCCCCCTCTCAGTGTTCCACAGGCGCCTGAAGACTGTACTGTTTAACAGTGATTTTACTTTATCGGGTTGGAAGCACCTCTGTTGAGTTTATCCTCTAAGAGGTGCTTTATAAATCTCAAATTACAATTACAATTACAAAGGCTTCTCTCATCTGAAAAGAAAACCTGACCTTTCCATAGCTGCCTTTGCCAAGGACACTGAGCAAGTTGAAGTCTGTTATTCGAACAACGTCCTGCTGGATCTGACCAATGGTGCGGCCTGCAGCACTTGAATCGTGCCGTATCTGATCAAGATGGATCGACTTTAAAGAAAAACAGTACCACAAAATACATGCTTATTTGCAGTTTCATGGTCAACAACAGTTCAATCAAAACATCAGCTATCAAATCCTCAAAAATAAATCCATAAATCAATACAACACGAGCAGAATAACCAACATCTCCATCACTGAAGACATCAGCTGTCAAAGCCACAAGTCCTTTCAGTCAATCTGTTACCAGTACAGTTCGTAGGCATGCATCTTAGTATTTCTACAGCATCTTTTAAGTACTTCAGAAAAAACATCTTTCACTATCATAACAGGTGCTATAGTTCTAAACAAAAGACACATTTGTATATGAATGAAGCTTCTGCAGCTGGAGAAGATCTGCACTGACAGTCTTGAACAGACAAGTTGGGACTGACCAATAAAATCCAATCCATGGCTGACAACTGATGCACATTCAGTCCCTGGGGTCGGATTGCACTGACAATGAAGAATGACACCACGCAAGCACTCATGACTCATGGTGATACTGTTGACCATTCATGGCAATATGAAGCAATAAAGTCCTGACTGTAATGTATTGACTTATGGATTTCACATATAGGTCACTGTAACACAAAGTCCTCCGAATGCCATACTCTGACTGTGAGAGTATGGCACTTAACACACTAAGAGCAATAAAAGATGTCATATTTCCAGCAGCCTAACTGCTTATATAATTATAATAAACTTTAGCCATCATAATACACCGCAGCCAATTTATAACACTGTTCGTGTTTCCATGATTATCCAGTATGCAGTCCATATGATCCTGTTAACTAACCAAATGGGAAAGTCACCGTGACCACATGTCACATGTTAAGTGGGCCATGCTGAAATACAGTAGTGTACGATTGATGCAAGTCATAGTGTGGCCATAAAGCTCAAAGACATAGGCTGTCTGAAGTGAAGGCACTGGCACTGTTGCCTGCTACCAGACAATTCTGTCCATTACTTTGAAAGGCCACATTGCTGTCTTGATATGGGCAGTGATTCTAATCTATTACCAGACAATTTATTTTGCTGGCTACATTAACATATACCGTTTCCAGACATTATTCCAAAGATAATTCCCTGCCTTTATCCGACTGGGGAGTGGAGACGCATACAACTAGATTAAGTTCACCTGCTTCAGATCTGTACTACCCCTTGCAGGGCTTAATAGCAGCCAGACACTGTTGCCACCCATTCAGGCAGCTGTTACAGCTGATACCGGCTGTCTAATATAATGATAATGAGACTGAATAATACCCGGGTCAGCAAGTGTATTGATTTTACCAAAGTTCTGTTAAGCAGCACTACACAACAAGCTCCTGTATTGCATGTTCACAAGTCTAGCATGTTAAACAGGCTGCATCAGAAAGCATGCCATAACCACACATTAAGCAGATTTGTGTGTAAATGGTTCATGCGTAAATGGGACTGCACTGTAGTTGTAGACAAAACCAGAGATCTAGGAACTGGATGGAACCAGATGCATTACTGGAACAGTGTAACAGTTAAAGGATGATGATGAGTAGCCCTATGAAGACAAGGGATCCTGAAAATAGGATTAAGCAGAACAACTCTTGCCCTGTTTGTTCCTTTTAGATCAGCCCATTGGCACCACTGTATGTGACAGACTATTATTGTATTTGTTAATTATTTTTGGTTGTCAATAAATCTCTCTCTCTCTCTCTCTCTCTCTCTCCCTCTCTCTCTCTCTCTCTCTCTCTCTCTCTCTCTCTCTCTCTGTCGTGAGGGAGTAGTTGGCTATCAAAGACCCCAGGGCACAGGTATATTCAATACCAATCCAGAGTCTCAGTAAGACTCAGTTCAATAGATGGCTATGACTGGGGCTGCCTAACTATACATCAATAAATATACAAAAGGACACAGAATAAAATAAATAAACAGAGCTTGGCCTCAAATCAACTCAACAATCAAATATTTCATAATAACATGAACTCTCATAAAAAGCAGTTGGATATATGGACCCAAAATTCAACTCATCTTTAAAAGGCAAAATCATATAATAGATATAATCATATGATACAATAAATTACATAATATATAATATATAATAGGTATAATCATATGATATAATAAATGATATAATAAATAACAGAGATAATCATATGACATAATAAATTATATAATATATAAAAACATCCTTCTAAAGCATCTTTTGCTACAACTCCCAATGGTAGCGTTATACCAAGGTTCCAACGTGCAGTTTTTCGGTAATTACTGAACGAAATACATCAACTTCAATGCCACTCAGCCCTTTAGCACACCAAAAAATTTGTCATTCCAAGTAGTATGCTATTAAAACATCACTGTTCACTAAAGTTTCTCTTACTGCTATAAACAAAGACTAATGCCAAAGCTATTTAGAATTATAAATTCGAGTGGGGAGTTCTTTTGAATAAACATAAAATAAACAGTAGTACCACATGGTGGTATATACTGTGCTAATGTGACACGTCCATCGTGGAATGACGTCAGTTACTTGATATATGTTACACTTATTCTGACCCATGAAACAAAAAGGGATAAGAGCTGATAAATAAGCACTAAAACAAGACATACACATTTACTGGAGGTATTCCTAGGCTCGGCCACTTCTCCGCCTTTATGTCTGAGGAACTGCACTGACTGCCTATTCAGAAGCATATCGAATTCAAAATTCTGGTTCTTGTACCTAACTGTCTCACTCAGTGTGCCCCACTCTACTGAAGAGAGCTTTGTGTTCTGATCTCCTCTATCCCCGGCCACAGACAGCTCCTATTTGGTGGTTCAGGGTGACCCAGTGGTCCGAAAAGCCACGGCTCATGCAGAAGTTTTGCTGTAGCCGGCCCTACTTCTTCGAATGGTTTGCCTGGTGCAACATGAGCTTCTCTGCCTTCCTCTCTCTCTCTCTTCCACAAGCACCTAAAACCATTTTTGTTCCCCAGTGGCTCTGGGTTGTCCGGCCAGGGCATCTCTGATGAGTTTATCTTGAAGTGGCGCTTCAAAAATTCTTGATTACGATTACAAATATTACACTGGTAACAAGAAGTAAATAATAAGTTACAGTACTAAAAAGCTAATAAAAACTTTTAAAATGAAACACCCACCTCCATCTTGGACTTGAGTTCTAACATGCTAGCGCCACTTTCGTCAATGCAGGGCACATTGTAGTACTCGCCCTCTTCTTGGCCAAGAAGCCGGTACCAGCCAGATGCCCCGATTTTGGCCAGCTCCGAAATGCCAAAAGACAGGGCACCCATGAAGTCATTGCGCGAAGTCCGATCCCAATCCCAGACCTCAACAGAAAGTCGTTTTGCCTGATCTTCTGGCGACAAATTGCTAATAAAACACTAATCAGAATAAGAACTACATAAACACATTACTTATGCTCATAAACAAATTACTTATATTCATATCATAAGTAGTAGAATTAGGCCTAATAGTATAATAAAACTTTGTCTTGTACTGATTAAGTTGGAAAGCGTCATTAGTTGGGTACAACAGGCTGTGCTCTACAAATGGTGCTCTAGCAAAGCACCAAAGAACGTTTACATGCTTCGATATACAGGCTATTCAGAAGCATAGTTCCAGCATTTGAAGGGCCTTTCAGACGAAGAACACAGCAATCGAAAAAAAGCACACCTTACTAACCTCCCAAATTATGCTGATGGTTATATAATGACCCCAAAAGGATGGAGGCTTGAGCTAGTCCAGGTAGCTTGGTATTCCACAGATAGTCACCCATCTTAGTACTAACTGGGCTTGATGTTGTTTAACTACACTGTGCTTGCCAGTGTCATATCCACAGTACCAACAACACTCAACTGCACTGATCTCAGATGCATACAAACCATGACTTCTGCCAGTGGACAATACTGCATTACAAATGCAGCTGGCAGCAGTTTCTCCAGACAACAATATCTGTGAGCTTCATTTAAATGCTTGCCTTCAGTGCTAGTTCCCAAACAGTTAAGTGCATTTGCCCTTTTGGTTAAGGTGCGGCCAAGATTAACCACTCTTTTAGTGGAACAGACTATGGTTGAAAAGTACTGTCTGTGATACAGCAGACTCAAATAAGTCCATGTAACACCAGACTTGCCTGAACCTTGACACTAACAGTGATACGGCCTACTTCATCAGTACCTCATTATCATCAGCTGAACCAGCAAACCAACCTATTGGAACAAAACACCACTGACGAAACCTGTTTACCTGTTTCTTTGTTGAAGGAGTGAAATAAATGCCAGAAAAGTTTAACAGCCACAAAATAACAACAAGAAGTCGTAACTATTCAACCATTTAAACCTGAGCTATTCTGAAACGTTGAGTCAGATCACCAGTGTCTCCCATTCCAACGCATCCCAAAAAAGACTGACTACAGAAATTAACAGATCAAATGAACGACTGTTTGATTAATTAATGGCACATACAAATGAAACTTTTCATTCCAGGTTGGATTAAGGCTGGCTTTAATCGTCTTAGTTTTCTGTTTTGATTTGACTGAACTGTTGGGGATGAGCTTGAGTTTGACATAAGGATCAGCCAATCCATTTGGATCCATTGGAATCAGGTTCTTTGCTTCGATCACTACAAAAATCATCAAATATGATCATAAGCCGCCTGTTTACACGCTCAGTTCTCAGTTTACTTCCAATGCTAATTACTTCTGGATTTTATGACCGGACACTTTAAGCAGTATCTTGCTGCTAGTGGGTTAGACATGATCACAATGACTGGCAAAACACAGCTGGACATGGAAGAGTGCGTTTGACTGCATCCATTGAACTCTGGGCCCCATATTTACAGTCTGTAGATCAGCTGAGGAGAGAGAAGGCTGAGGATCCAAGTGAAAATAGTAATGCTTCAAAAAGAGGAATGCCAAAGATTATTACTTTATGGGTTGACTCAATTTTGCATCCCTGTAAAGCCTGCTTCAGAGGTCATATCAGCTGCAACACAAAGTCAAAAGTTGCGAATTTTAAGTGGCATTGCCTTAGTAAGCCTGGTGGAGTTCATTCCATCCAAAATAAGACAATTTTTCACCACACCATCTCACATCTTTCTTATATTTTTCCTAATTAATCCTCATTGGGTGAAACATGGTGAAAGGTCTTGTTAGCTGACCAAATTAAGATTTTTAGAGTTATTGACGAAAACATAAGTCAACATTAACGAATAGCTTACAATATTTGAGTAGCTGCATCTTTAAAACTACAAGGGATGGGAAGTGAAATTTTTATACTTAATCAGTTTACATTGCTGTTCCATAAATTGCAGTAAGTTTTAGTATAGCAGTTTTGTAAAAATAAATATAATACAAGCAAAAACATACAATTTCCCCTGTACATATGTACCATTTTGTTCATCTCATATTAGTGTGACACAACCAGTGGTTGGTTGAGCAGTCTCCTTCGACAGTTACTTGCTTTCTACAGCTAGGAAATAATTTTTTACTGCACCTGATGTGTTTACTCAAGATGGCTGGTAGAGCTCTGACCTTTAAAGATATTATAGTTCTCAGTGATTGGGAACTTTTTTATGTCTTGTAAAGGACTACAACTCCAGGTGTTCAGTTCAGTTCTGCAGTTAAAGAAAGTTTTACGAGAGGCCACTAAGGAACTGACTTACTGCACCTTTGGACTTGTGCACAGTGAACCACGCCGAATAACTACTGGTATTACAGTACAGGCCCAATACTGGTGTACAGTTTCTATGTAGTTAGGATAAACGTTTGCTTGAGATTTATCGATGTCTCTACATTTCTTACTTCTCAAAACAAACCTATAAAGATCTAATGGAGTTAGAGAGCCAGTGGTTATTTGACGCTGTTTGCTGTGCACAAGTCCAAAAATGCAGTAAGTCAGTTCCAGACTTAGTGGCCTCTCATAAAAACAGAACATTTACAAAGTGTGGTTCATCTATACATTTTCTTTAACCAGTCTCTCGTGAGCACGTAACAAACTGAATAACTGGTACAAGTTATCACTTATCGCTTTTAAGACTGACTATAAAACGTTGAAATTAGCAATTTAAATAATTTTGCGGAAGCCAAAACATTAAACTAGACAAGCACATGACATAAACTGTGTTGCTTTTAAATATATCTATCCTATCTATATTAAAATTTATATATAACGGATGTTTGGGACATACCGTAAATCAACAGCAAACTCAGTTAACACAATTATGTCTAACTTACTGATAAAAGCAACTCTTAAAGCAAACATATTTATAGAACTCTCATGCAACAGTTGCTTTTTATTTTAATGCTATTTTACACTGAAATTCGAAAAAATAGGCTCGACAAACACATGTATCAAATAGTGATTAAACATGGATAGTATGTGAAACAATGAGTCAATAAATGTTATATATCAGGTAAACTTAATTGAAATCTTTGAATTATTTGCATTTGATTGGATGAAATTGGTCAACTTCATCCCAGGGGTTGACTGGGAAAGGATCAAGACATTAGCATGAAATCTGCAGCACAACTAGCCATAGGCAGTTGGGCATTGCCAAAGCATCTGCCAAATATGAAGTGTCATTTACTGTAAACTTTCAATTTTGTGGCAGTTGTATATCCTGGTTCCAAAATTATAACTGCTCAACATTGTTAATCATTCAGTTTCATGACCACCATGTTTTCATCAGAAACTTTAATGTATCATACCTTGGTCAAATAACAAGATATTCTGGTAAAAATTTCACCCTTACCATGTTCTAGTGAAGATCACTTCTAAAGGGAAAATATGAGAAAAGATCTGAGACAGTGTGTGGTGTATAGCTTTGATCGATTTGACATGTTGTAACCAAAGGATACTTTAGGCATGACTTTTTAGTCAGTAATAGAATAGTGTTAATACAGTTTTACTTAGACACCCTTACTGTTGTCTGAGAAAAAAATGAAGATTTTCAAAGTGCAAAGCAGTGAGAGGGATAGTAAAATCCCATCTGCCACTTCAATGCCACAGACTTTGAACCCAACTGATAAAAAATGGTGTCAGGACTTGGGTCATTATTTTCAGCACCTCAGCCATTTCTGCTACTCAACAGGTCCTCTGGACAAAGTGCTATACTTTCTGTTGCACATCAAACCAGTCAGGAAGCATCAGCAGATTGAAGCCATGCTGTACGTCTGCCTGGGAGGTTCATGAGACAGCAGTCGATAAGGGATGTAGTCAAGCAGGCAAGACAAATTACTTCCTGAATATATCAAAGTTCCAGAAGGTAAGCAGGTTCACAGAAGATTTAATGGAGAGAAGAGAGTTATAAATGGAATGCAAAAGCGTCAAGAACAGAAGGTAACTTTTTGAAGTTTGACAGACGGAGTGAGAGAGAAGGCAGGGAGGGAGGTAGTAAGTGGCCCATGAAGTACCTAAGCTGAAAGGAAAAGAGGAAATGAAACAACTGGATATCATACCACCAAATCAAATACATTTTATTAATACCAAATAAGACATCAAATGCATTCAAACAGTCATAATGTTTGATATCAAAAGATAGCAATCTATGTTCTATTACAATGATCACATATTTACAGGCAACATCAGCAATATCACATAATCAAGCACTTGTCTCATGTAACTCTAAACCATTCAATATGCACAACAAATCAGTTACATGAATGTGGCAAATGGTACGCAGTGCAAACACATACCTAGTCCAAGAACATACAAGAATAAACGTTATTCCTAACAACATAGCAAGTAATATTTGCGTACATTTTAAAATGACTTGTGCAATGTAGTTAGACTCTTCATACTAATCTAACCTAACCTGGAAACTAAAACTACTTAAGCGCTGTTACTGTAATGTTATTTTAATGCAAAAGGCATCAATTGATGGCTAATTTTAAGCAAAACCGCACTTCAAAACCACAAGCCATTGAGCAGCACTAGTCGACATCCACGAGGCCCCTGAGAACGGATGACAGGACATGGAGAATAGGCAATCCAAAAAGGATGAGACTTAAGCCCTGACCTAAATAAGATCAAGAAAATCATAGCCTTGGGCAAGTGACCAATAATGACCAGGAACTTAGGATCATGCTGACTCGGGGCACAACAAGACTCAAAGCATCCAATGAGCGAATGCAATATTGTGAGCCTCAGAGGTAAGCAAAGACAAAAGATAAGTTGACAATATGTTTTACTTTTGGCAGTTTTAGTAAAAAGCAACCATCAAGTCATGCGTTGTTCACTACTACTATAGATAAATTTTCAAATACATTAGTACAGATTAGAGAGTGAGACACATACAACTAGACAGGCAAGTTGATGGGCTATAAAATATCTCTTTAGTACAAACATACAGTCACAATCCCTAAATCATTGCATTGTGTCCCAATGGACAGCAAATCATCTACGTAGGGCTAATCATCATGAGGTTTTGGATTCGAACCTGCATGCATTTTCATTCTGTGATGAAATTTTCAACCCAAATTACTGTCCTATTAGACAACCCATTTATTTAGGTTGATTTTGCATTAAATTACAATGACACTTTAGAGTTTTCAAGTTAGATGAGACAGTGATACATCAGATATAACTGTGCTGGCTGGTGGACAGGCAGACATACAATGTGAATAAAAAACAGACAGGGGGACAGGGAGACAGACAGACAGGGAGACAGACAGACAGGGAGACAGACAGACAGGCAGACAGGCGTCAAACTGACCTTCAACTGACAGACTGTCTCGATTGTAGGTGATCTTGACATTGATTCGACCTCTGCGCTCTGTGTGGTCGATGCCACAAAGAGCAGGAACATTCTTTTCGCACCTCCTGTGCGCGTTCATCTCGCAAGCTATAACACAGCACATCAAACCGTCACGGCACTCAGACTTTATTTGTCTACATGCCACTTAATCTGTCACTTACCAATGTTCATTACCGTTTTGTTTAAACTTCAGACATGAATGATATGTTAGGATTTTAAAAACAATTATGAAGAGTATTGTACTGGATAGGCTGGTCCTTGCCACGGTTTTGCTTTGTGGCAAAGGTGCCACAAAATGCGACTGCACTGAAGTCATGGGTAAGAATAAGCTTTGGTGAAGGGAAGATTTCTAAATTTTGAAAATGATCTCAAGAACACATGGATCCTTATCAGGATCATTTTAAATAAATTAATAGCTCCTTGAACCTAGTTGTTTCAACTAGAAGGCAGTAAAATTAATGACAAATCACAAATAGCAAATAAGTTCTATGATTACTTTGTAAGCATTGGCCACACTGCATTCTAGCCTACACCATCCCCGAAATCCACACTTCCGTCCAATTTTATGAGAATGAAGTAAAAATAAATCATGCCACGGACAGATATGCGCTATAAAAACACATGTGTCTGCGACTGTAACCAATGCAACTTCATCTTCAGAGAGGTTCTATTTGTCACCTGAAGCAAGTAGAGTATATGCTTAAAAAATCAACACTCCCGTAGCATTTAAAATGCTGCAATTTCAGTGAGAGAAAGTTGAAAATTCATATTTCCATTCAATTTAAGGGGAATGTAGCAAAATAAATTGAGCATACCAGTTCAGATGTTTTAAGAGATGCGGGTTAGTGCTTTTCCTATTCCTATATGGTCTGTGTCGGCCAGCAGGGTGCATGTGTGTGGGGGCTATACCAAACTTTTTTACACATTTTCCTAATTTCCACAGGTTATATGCATGCGCAGGTTATATCCATGTGTGGGACATGTGCATGAAAAATGGTATTAGTCATTGATTACGTTTGCATGTCTTGCTAAATCCATATTAAGTATTCCTTACTCCTAGTAATTCCTTACTGGTCCTATTGCAATATTTCATGGGGTTATAATTAAGCTAGTCATTTGAAGTGTCTGGTAACTATTCAGAATCAAGTCATCTGAACAGTTTATATGATACATTGGAAATATAGCATAAAACCAGTCATTTTGACACGTAATGTATTACGTTTGGAAAATATAAACAACATTTCAAATTAGCCTACTCATGTATGATTTTCATAATAAAATGTAACCTTTATTATTTAATGATTAGCAGGAAACCAATATGCATGAGCATAGTACAAGAGCCTCGCAAAATGACTTGGCTCACTACAAGGCTAAACAGTTTAGCAGCAACACGCTGGTCCTGCATCATGGAATAGTCTTCCACCTTCTGTTTTCTCTAGAATATTAGTAGCACTGGCAAATTCCTGCCTCAGTTTCGTGCAAAACTGTTTGTTCATCACTAATCTCTAATAAATTAATTTAAAGAAATCAGTTAGTTTTAGGCTACCTCAAACGTAAAAGTTATGGCAGTAGCCCAACCCAATTTCAGCATCAGCATCAACTGTTAAAGTTACAGCATTACTAAATAGTTCTATTGCTGTTGAAAAGTCAATAAATGGCTTTGAACTGAAACAAATTAATTGAATTGAGAAGTGTAATCTCTGTTATCTCCAAAGACAAAGGGTACAACACAGTATGTAGACAGAATGGCAGTGTATTTGGCATCTTTTCTTTCAACTCAACCTCAGCTGCAGCAGCAGCAGCACCCATGACCTTGGGAGCTCTGACATGATTGGGATCTGCCAGCGACAGGGACTCGGGTTGGGCTCAGTCACATACTCTACAAGGCGAGCACTCTAACAATTAGCCACCACTTAACATGGTACATTGCCAGTTGATTTATACGGTTGCATCAGACAGAGAATGTATCATAATGGGGTCACATTCTACAGCTGAATTACAGTTTCAATCCATGTTCCCAACCACTTTATATCTGAATTCATGATGGCACATTTAGGCAGGGTCTGTGTAATTCCCATAATTCTAATGCTGACGAAAACTCGGTGACAACGAATTATTCTAGAATTAGCGGTTCACTATTAGAAGCACTTCCTGAAATGAGGCCTACAGGGCTAAAAAGAAACTAGATTCAGCACCATCAAACTAGCATATGTTTAAAACAATTAGCTATGGAGAAAAGGCAAGTAGAAACACCAATTATATTTATCAAGCTCAACTCACTAAATGCATATACAGTTTCTTACAGGGAAAACTCATATTTTGAACTCAGGTCTGCAAGTGTATATATGCTAACTAATGGAAATATACGAGTGTATTTAAATGTATTTTATTCCGATGTGTATAAACTGGATGTGCCACTATAACAAAAATATATCAGAATATGGCATGATGAGAAAGAAACATGGGTGAAATTCAGCTTTGACGTGTAGCCTCTTCAAACCACAGCCTCATTATTAAAATGATTCTTGTTATGGCCCCCAAAGGCAACATCATAATTAATTTTCAGTGTATCATGTATGTAGATATGCAACCAGCGTATCACACACATATACATAATCTTTTTGGTCATAATGAAAATGGAAACACGTGTCTGACAAGTAGTAACATATGGCTGTGTTTCGCTATCCCCATCTAATATACGAGAATTGTTTCTTCCAACCGGATCCAGCGTCTGGAATAAGCTCTCTCCTCATATTTGTTCGGCAGGCAGCATGTGTGCTTTCAGGAAGAAGCTAAAACATTCCTGTTCCACAAGATAAGATTCCATACGGACTACACAACTGAAGGACACGAAATGATCCCAACATACCAATTTGTTACATTGATTTTCTTGTTATGTGCTTTGTCTAGAACTTCTTGCTTTATGTAGCCATAAAAGTTGTCTGAATAATGATAATGATAATAATGATAATAATAATGATAATAATAATAATAATAATAATAATAATAATATACTTACAGTTGCATTTCAGTCCCTGATGTATCAGTCCATACAGCAAAGACCCACAGTGGTCACAAAACGTTGGACTACTGTAAGTGTGAAGCTTGAACTTGTGTTGATTTGTGGACTGTAAACAAACACAAAGTTATGGCTCTTCCAATACAATGTTACACAAGCATAATAATCAACTTTAACTGAAAAGATATGTAAAATAATTTTCAAAACAGCCGTGAATTAAGCCATAACAAAAATACAAGCATTTGCAAGCAAGACCTGAAAACAGCAGATTTTTGTTTTTATCAGACTACAGATGGGAGAACCATTACCGGTTTCTGCTCACCTTTGCCTTAAGTATGTAAATCAAGCCTACCCTGCCTCTGAGCAGGTTTCTTTAAGGGGGTGTTATTCTGCTTTACAGTTCATCTTATGTAACACTATCTTTTGAACACATTCACTTGTCTGGTGCATACACAGTATATCAACCCAGGGTACATCTTTTCAAACTGATGATTCCTTGGTAAGCCATGCAGTTCATGGTTTGCAAGGACTCAACAGTCAATTAGTTGTCATATGCTTTGCATTTCAGTCTGAAAGTTTTTATAAACCAAGAACATTGCAAGTCCATTAACATGTGGCCAACCTATTCTGTAAGAAATAGAGCAGATCACTTAGTCTCCGTGTTTTGTTTAGCTGATTTTCCTACAATAATATTGGATGTTTTTGCAGCCAATTATCAAAATTTTTGTCTAACAATAATTCTAGTAAACCACATACAACACTTAGTATGGATCTTTACTGCAACACCAATGTGGAACAATTTCGTTCTACAGTTTTTCCGTAAAAAGCATACACTGTTGCCTGAAAATGGGATATGGATATCTTGGAAACACTTGCGCCCCAGGGAGAAATTCGCTAAAACGTATACTTCTACTTAGACGCTGGCTGAGATTCGTGATATGTAATCACTCGTTAGGTTAAACGTCATGACATAACGCAGACGTTGCATATCTGCTGTAATTTCTTGTTTTCAGTCTTGCTTGCGATTGCGTGGCATACAGTATGAATTATGAAATTTAAGTGCAAATCAACACTTTTAAAGTAAATGTATCATTTAACTCTATTTTAAAATTTTCTTGGAAATAACATTTTTCTTGTTTCCATTTCAGATGCTCATAATAATTCTTTAGTCAAAAACTTGACCTTATCACCTGCTTCAAAATTACTTGAGGTCCTCCCAAGGTGGACAACACCAAAATGCTCTTGGCCATGCCTTCAAGCACTGCAATTCTCAATTATGTATTAACAACTGTAAATATTTCTTCTCTAGCCATATTGTTAATACCTGTAACCAACGCCCTCCATGTGTGGCTGAAGCCCCACCAATAGGCACATTCCGTTTTGATAGACATTTGAAGTTAAGAACTGACAGTTAACAGCCATCAGTGCACATTTATATTTTTACTGTTGCCTTTCTTGTGGTTATGTACAAAATTATGAATAAAAACTTGCAATAGAAATACAGACTTTGTAACGTTCTTTACTCAAGCAAGATCAACGAAATAAGGAGGAAAAGGTAGCAACGATAAAATTCATCACTACCATGTGTCCTGTTCGCAGTATATGTGAATACTTAGTATTTAGCACTATATGCTTTGCTGCCTTTTCGGTGTTCAATTATGGTATTTTCTACATTTTCCTACTGTTTAAAATACCTTAATTTTGTGCCTTACAAAACCTGGTATGAGAGACTGCTCTGTTTATCATTCACACATAAAGCAAGAATGAAGTCTAACTTAATTTTGGAAATGTTACAGATACAGTCACTTAAATATCTTCTTTGTTATTTAAATGAGATATTCAATGATGCAGACAATCAAGAAATCCATTCATTACAAAACTATGGACTCATTCATGCAAAGTAAAAGCTGGGTTAGTTGTGCATTGATTTCTTTGAAATTTAATTATACATATCACCTGAGCTGTTGCTCTAGGCACTGATAGATCTATGTCTTTCATGTTTTGAGACGTCATTATTTTAGCTTGCATATGTTACAACATGACAGTGAGTCATTGTTATCTAAGTTAATGGTAGGGCCTTGGGAGGGTTTACATTATGCTGATGCATAACTGCCTGGCCGCTAGGGCTACAGCTTATCTTAGGAACTACGTACTTCAGCGTAATCCGCACCTGACTGCAAATCTCTCTCCTCTGCCGCACAGGATGATCTAGTTGTTTCCCGTCCTGTACTTATGCAATGCAACATAGTAGCTTTACCGGTATTAGCCCCCCTCCCATGCAGGAACAGGTTGCTATGGAATCTGCAACGAGAGCTTCTTAACCTTTCTCTGGCTGCCTCCATTTTGTCTGCAATTGAAAGCCATTCTGTCTGGCCATAGTCTTGCGTTGTCAGGTCAGGAGCAACTCTGAAGAGTTTTCTTGAAGAGGCATTACATAACGTGTGTACTTATGATTAATTATGATTACAGTAACATGATCGTTGTGAACTCTTCAGAAGTTCGTGTGAAGTTCTCACAAACATGCCTCAATATGACGATGCTGAAAGGATGCTGAAAGGAATGCTGATCCGGTCCAAACAACAAAAATCATTTGCTGTTCGAATGGAGAACAGGAGAACAAAAAGCAGGCGCTCACTGACAACACATGAACATTCCACAGTCAGATTATCGGCTGATGATATTCGAGATAGCAAGACATGGAGAAATGTCTTCTGAAGTTGGGTTAAGTGGTGTTCTTTTGGGCTGAGCCAGTACATGTAATTAAACAGTGATCTGTTGTTGCATGTGCACAGATAGAGGTAATATTACACTGTGGAATTGTGATGAAGGAACCCTTCAGCCAACTCTCTTTCAAATTGATCATTCCTTCTCTACGGAGTCTCATAACACTGCAACAGTGGTTGAAAATTCACAATGTTTTGCAGAAACCCTGGAATTTATCTTCTACTTTTGGGTCTTCAGCACTGAATAACCAGAAGAACTGCAACTATTTATGCATTCCTACAGAAGCTAGGGATGTCTTATGCTGGTGCAAAATTCAATGTCTGGTGACCTTTGCAAACTGCAGCGATTTCCAGAGAATACAAGACATTGTCTCCTAACAACAGCAAAAATTAATTATGCTTATTTTGGTACTTGCAGTGGGGGAAGCTGGCTGTTTTTGAGTAACTGGCCAAAATCATGATGTTCCACTAGCCACGTCATTGAAAAAACTATCAAAGTAACTTTGTTAGCCATTTGTTTCGAAACAGCAATTGCTTCATAGATTGTTCTTGTATTTTTTGATTGCCTTACATAGGATTTTGGGAAATGCATTACATGTAATTCTAAGATATCTGCATTAATCAGTTTTGATTGACTGTTCACCCTGTTGATTGTTTTTCACTCTCTCCTTTCTCTTAATTGGTTGAGGTCAACTTTTAAGGTCTATTTTTTGATTGACTGTTTATCTGTTTGAAATTATTTGTTACTATAGTTTGTTTGCTTAAACTGTTCCTTATGTGAAACTTGATAAAACTGCAGTTATGATTAAAATGTCATCATTTAAAGACTCGGCAACGAGTGACTTGGTCATTAATGAAATGACATTACTATGTAAATGTAGTAATACCATAAAGAGTCTTTAGGTATTACTACATATACATTAGAAATGACGACACATCAGGTATAAACATCACCACATATTTTAGAAAGTACCATCCATTTAAGGAAACCCACTCATAGCCATCCATACTCATTCTCTGGTAGCCAACCATCTTATTTTATGAAATAAAAATTACTTCACAAGTGTATAAGCTTGTGCCACATGTGGTCACAGTCAGCACAACTGTCTGTACATGAACAGCACCCTTCTAGGCGCTCTATACATTGTCATCGTCGTCGTCATCATCATCATGTTTCATACAACTCACCATTAACTTAGTGTGAAGCTTTTATCTCTGTTTCTACCTACAGCTGAGGATTATGCCTCATAAATCCACTCGGTCCCATTATCACTCACAGCTAAACCATTTAAGATGGACTTGTTCCTGGCTTATCAGTATTAAATGACACTAAAGTGTCATTGACAATTTTCTGAGCATGCAAGAATGGCCGGCACAGCGATCTGCAAAATATCTTCATGTTACTCAAGTGTAACAAGTAAGAGCATTGGCAAACACAAACGCAAACAGTGCAGATGTCTAAATGAGCATCATCCTGCCATTGTTTCTGCTGTCTCAAACATATACAGACTACAAATCAGCAGAATATATCACCATGGATTCCAGGGCCTTGAGTGTTTACCGAAATGGACAAAGTACATCCAGCTCAAAGAAAACGAGGCACTGGATGCAAAGTGTGGAACTAATATGGTGAATAATGTGCAACCCAGGCCGGACCACTTGTACATGTATATCATGACAGCTGTTGTGCATAATGTCATGTAAAGACTCTACATTTTCAGTCACACCCCGCTAACCTCTGAACAGAGTTTTGCACAAATCACTGGTCTCACATGTTCAGTTCACTGCTGCCAAATGTAAACCTCTGTTGTTGAACTCAATATACATGTCGGAGTTGGGTCTAAGTGGTGCCAGAGGAGAAAACTGAGCATTCCCTCCATGTTTTACGTCATCAACCCAGAGTCTACAGACGCACGATGCATATCCCTGTGTCGAAGACGATCCAAAGACACAACATGCATTGCAAAAACGAACAAGACTATGCTACAGCTGTAACAGCCATGATATCTGGACCCCAAGAGGCTGGAAGAGATGAGCTGGATGCTCTCACCACAAATGGACTCTACAGAGTAGTGGAGTCTGACCTCTGCCCACTGGATCTCAGACTACACATGGCCTGGAGACGGGCCCAGAACAGAGAAGGCTGGCAGCGTGTTGTGGAAATGGCAATGCTTCACGGAGGGTCACGCCATAGATGATGATGATAAAGCGAATCTAAGAGATTATTAACTTAAGAGTAAATGCTATGTAAAATCTCTGTTACTATAGAATAAAAGTGACCAGAACCACATAAAGCCATCAGTCAGAATAGTCCATTCAAATAGGTGCATGTTAAGCTGGTGCAAGATTGACTTGTTTCTTTGTTAAAGGCAGATATGTCTTTACTGCAATGGAGAAACCAAAGTTGCCTAGTGCTTTGTGGCCCAGCATCAAATGAATACCTTGATGCTTCAGTGCAGCGATCCGAAGCCATTGCATTAACATAAATCACATAAGCACTGAAAGCGACGTGCATCGTAAAAAAACGCAAATGCAGCACAAAAAGCATCCAGGTACAAGGCCCACAGGGTTGAGCCTAAGATGCATCTCATAATAACTAAAGAAGCTTATTCACTAATGAAACTGATTAGTCTTTGAGATTACAGTCTCCACCCAAGTGAAAGTCAGTTCCTGATACTCAGACACTGTCAACTAAAAAATGTGATCTAAAAAATGAGTACAATTCCAAACACTCCATAAAAGTTCATGCCCAGGAATCCAGCCGGTCGCACAATAACTGCATTTCTCAAATGCAGGTACTAGTATCACAAAGCTGTTTACTAGTAGTACGAGTGCCACCTAGGACAAGTAATAAGGCTTCAAGTTAAGCAGAGCAGATGTGTAAATCAAAATACAGTGTATACTAGACCCAAACAACTGAAACAGCAGTGTGCAAGAGGTTTGGCGAGGCAACTACCGTTTGCAATCTCCAGTCATACATTAATATATCTGAGAAAGGAATGACAGATAAATGCCACTGCTCATTTTATCATATGTGCATGACAATTGTGGCCCAGCCCGAGGATGGGAAATGCGAGAGGCTGGGACCGACCGAAATGGAGAAGTTTTGTTAGAGCCTCATCGTCGGTGAAAACTTGACGGAGGAGAAAAAAGAAAAGAAAAAAGAAGCATGACAATTAACCTGTCAGAAATCAAAAGAGCAGTGAAGCATTTAAAAGATCTTTTTCCAAGTGATCATATTTCCTTTGTTCACTTATAAGTTGATAGCAATCCACCCATTGAACAGTCTTTATGTCTGTGTTTTATGGCTTCACGACAGAAAAAAGGTTTTCTAGCTGATTGGCTCTTTTCACCTCTGTGCTTTAGTTAAAGATTTCATGTGCAATAATTAAAAATGCCTCCTTCAAACACTACACAGTAAAAAGTATAAATCTCAGGTAGTTTGATTCAGTACTGGAGCACAGACCATGCTATACGGAATACTGATTGGAATCATTTACTGACAATAAAGAATGGAGGGCTGAGTGGGCACCAGGTGGCATAGTATTCCACAGACAGTCACTCATCCGAGTATTAACCTGATTAGATCTTTTTATCGTTACTGTACCTGCTGGTGTCTATCAACAACACCAAGTGGCCTTAAAGCAAAACAACTGGCAATCAAGACCACTGGATACAACCACTCTGGTTGTGCCAAGATTAACTCCATCTGAATTACTTTGGTAGCAACAAGATTACCGGGTAATTCCATCTGAATTATTTTGGCAGTGCCAAGATTAACTCCATCTGAATTACTTTGGTAGCAACAAGATTACCGGGTAATTCCATCTGAATTATTTTGGCAGTGCCAAGATTAACTCCATCTGAATTACTTTGGTAGTAACAAGATTACCAGGTAATTCCATCTGAATTATTTTGGCAGTGGCAAGATTAATTTCCATCTGAATTACTTTGGTAGCAACAAGATTACCGGGTAATTCCATCTGAATTATTTTGGCAGTGGCAAGATTAATTCCATCTGAATTACTTTGGTAGTAACAAGATTACCGGGTAATTCCATCTGAATTATTTTGGCAGTGCCAAGATTAACTCCATCTGAATTACTTTGGTAGTAACAAGATTACCAGGTAATTCCATCTAAATTACTTTGGTAGTGCCAAGATTAATTCCATCTGAATTACTTTGGTAGTAACAATATTACTGGGTAACTCCATCTGAATTACTTTGGTAGTGACAGGATTAATTCCATCTGAATTACATAAATGCCCTGATGGGCTAAGTATTAATTAGCTTGTTTAAGCATTATAACCTGTGATTGTTGTAATTCAGTATCTGAGGGACCTGTAAGTAGTCTAGACAGTTGGAAAGGTTGTCTATGATATAACCATTACTCAACAGAACTTATCCCACAACCAGCAATAAAAGAACCTTTCTGCAAAGATCAGGACAGCCATGCCACTGCAAAGCAGGCCTGCATTGCCAGCCGCAAAGCACAGACACTTGGTCTGTACAACCCTTAACAGGAATTGTGATTAGATCCACTGAGAAACATAGATTTTGAAAAGGCCTAGGCCATTTCATACATATGCAGCATCTATCACAATTTTATAGGTCACGAATACCTTTCCTAAAGAACCTTCAAGGAAGGGATCAGCACAGAACTAATTGCAGAAAATGCAAGTCCGGTTGTTTTTTATCATCACAATTAGAGTTTGCTGCTGTTTGCATAAGGAATTTAATCTAATCTAATGACTTCTAACGTCCAGGCCATCAAATAACTGGTCTCAATTCCTGTAAATCTGACAAAGTCTATTTCCCATGGTGGTATTCTAGCGCCTTGCTGAAATGCATTGACTGCAGCTCGGCAACTTTCTATTCCTCCAACATTCTCAGCCTCTGTTATCAACTGATTGGAATAACTCCACATAGTCTTTTCTTTCAACCATCCTTTTGGCATGATCTTTGGTCTGTTGCCCAGGCTCTCCCGAAGTTTTTCTAAAGGAGCTACACAAGTGTCTGATAACATTACAAGTATTCATGTTGCATAGCAGAGGACAGCTTAATTTAACCTAAGCTGCAAGTTCTTTGCTATCCGTGTATACATGCAGTAACTTACAGTAGGTTTCTTTGTGACAAAGGCAAAACATCAACTCATTCAAGAAGAAAAGGCAAAAGCATCAATATGCTTAAGAACACGCAGAAGGGAAGTAAACGACAAAATATAAACTAGGACTGAGATGAGCAAAGACCAGAAAAAGAAAGACGCCAACGCAATGACGTCATTTCACCTAAGGCCAACACAACAGAATCCTATTACAGTTTGTCACCAATGTCAGACATCTAAATTTACGAGGGCATATGTGTATTTGTGAATGTATCTTACTGTGCACATGGATGATAGTGTATACATGTAGGCAGCAACTAGTTTTATAGGCTGAGAATAAATCTCTTTTCAATTATGCCAGCCAACTGTAAAGCCCATCCAGTCGATCATAATAACTCAGAAACTGACTCTATTATTGTGGTACGATACACAATTATCATAATGTAAAGGGACTCACCATCTGCAGAATGCTAGCCAGCACTGGCTCTCTGTTTTAACTTTTTCAGTGCATTTCTTCATAGCAGACAGTAATCACTGTATGATAAATATTGTCTAGTCCTTAAAGAAGCACTACGCCTGTTGTAGAACCCTGTCAAATATCTACTATTTCAACATATGCCACTTTAAACAGGCTCTTAAAAGGTGCTGCAGACATGGTAAAGTACATTTAATTATGTTGCATAGCCCCCAACAGTTGTCAACAGTGACCCCAAGTGGTCCAGCTAGGGCCCAGGGAACATGGGGATCTTGGTTGTTTTACACTCCATTTCAATGGCCTGTCCCTCCGACAATTTCACATTAATGGTACACACTGTACTTGGTAAAAGCATCTGAATATGCTGCCAAAGCCAGTCTCCAATAGTGTATTATTATAGTAAGAACAATTGAACACTAGCACATGCCAAGGTAGAAGGTAACTGGAAGCCCTAAGCTATATTTCTCATTGAAAATTTCAGCAGCCATGACCACAACTGCGCTGCAGCCGAATTCATGTTACACTGGACTGGACTGTACCAGGTCAATAGCTGGAGAGACTCCAGTGGCAGGTTTTCATACTCGCATAGAACCAACCAATGGAGTTCAATCCATGGTTGACATATATTTCCAGTTAATTTTAATCAAACACTTTCAGTTCTGTATAACTGCTCAATTAACAATGAATATGCAGCAGCAAGAAGTCAACTAAAATAGCTGGTAAATAACAACAGTTTAATACTTAGTTAAACGTGGTCCAACAAAAAGGTTTAAACGGTTCAGTAAAACAGCATGACTTACATCTGAGTCGGGACCCTTGTCAGCACCAGGACACTGGAAAGTCACAAATTCGTGGCAGCGTTTATGAACCACCAAGCTACAGACTGCAAGAAATCATTTATTAATCATTTATTAATCATTTATTAATCAGTCCTGAATTATTCCCTACGAAGACTGAAAAAGGTCAAAATGAGGACAATAAAGTATGTATGCCGAGATAGTGTATGGTTTCTTTGAACTAACTTCAGCTAATGCAGTTTTTATGGTTTGGCACGGAGCAGTCCCTGATCAGAATCCCAGTCTAAACTTTCACAATGATGCACTTTTCTGATTATTGTTTTTATTCAGCTCACTTCAACATACTTGGTTTGATCTTGGCTGCACGAAATTTCATTTGTGTCACGTCTCAAAAGATGGAAAATAAATATTCATAATTACTTTTAAATGGTCTTGGAGTTCAAAGAGGTTAAGAACCCATGATTTGTACCCTATGACATGCTAAACAACATAAAAAGAAGTACACTACAATATATCTAGCAAATTTTTATATGATCAGAGCCAGCAGCTGCAAAGGGTTTGCTAAGAGCAAAACATTACAAAATCACTCTGCATCATAAAAATGCAGGCTAAAATCACCAGGCCATATGCTGTAAGTTAGATTAAATCCAAGAATAAAACCATAATAGCATAGTAATTTATAAATCACAACATATTTCAAAACTAAGTGACAGACAATATTTTTACTCACCATTGCACTGGAATCCTTGTTTCCCAAAACCCCTGCAAATATTGTAACAAAGATATATTGAATGTTAGTAATTTACTAATTTGATATGGTTATAACATTGGTTTATTATTTTGTTTCACCCTGGTTTATTTCAGTGCTTTACTGTATGGATCATTTATTAACCTAAAGTATCTGTCCATTTTATCCGAATTTCAGTTGTCAAATAAGAGCTGGAGTTTGAAAATTAATGGTGGACAAATAAAAACAGTCCCACATGTGTACAAAACATAGTACATCATTCAACAGTGAAACAAAACAAATGTCAAGATATTTTAAACTTTCAATTATTCAATTATTTGCCAGACAAACAAAAATGGACATAATGATGGCACATGATAAAACAGGTCTGTATGCAAAACAAACTGAAAACAAACGACACAGAACACGAAAGTACAAGTCAAAAGAGCTGTTGCAATGCTCGTTGTTTACAAACACAATTTTAATTAATGGTGTTTCATAAGTTCTTTTTAATTGTGGTCGAATTCTTTTGTTCAAAGTTTTCCAGATACAAGCCAAGAAGTAAAAACAGCTTTTTACATTCTGCTGCAAGTGGATTAACACAATAGCCAGTCATCATAGATCAGTCTTATGAACAGACCAAAAGCCTTTTCTTTTGTAAGTGCACTAGATATTCATTTGACTGAATCTTCTTTCACAGTATACTCCTAAGACAAGTAAATCAGTCTGTAATTTTTGGCCAAGCACTACAATAATATCATTCTTATATAAACAGAATCGAGCACAGTAATAACAGCTGCTTCACAGTTATTTATTCCAAAATCTATTCACAATGATGCATAACACTTTTCTCTCAACAATGCTCACGTTTTCAAAGGGCATTTCGGTCAAAATGACTGATTTAAAACAGTTTCTGTGAAGTCAATAGCTGGAGACCACTGCTGCAAATTGTCAAATAAAGATTGGCTCTAAAATATCTCCTCTTCATGATTTCTTTCTGTAAATTTAAATACTTTTATACTAGTGATCACTATCACAGAATGCACCAAAATCTCTCCTTTAATGCAAGCAACTTGAATTGTATGCGGAAATTGTGCCAATGTCACATGTGATATAAAGCATTCAAAACAACTGCAGTGCTGTGTTTTACCATAGTTTGCCTTATTTCAGTAGTGCAGTGTTAAGCTCTTGGGCATTCTCAATTAACAGCTTTGGAATTCAGTGCCCAGTTCAGTGCATTGTGTCGGTTCTCTATAGTCATTCAGAGCTAAACTTAAGACTCCTCTCTTTTAGCTTGCTTACCCACCCAAGCTTGACTCCTGGTTTTCCTGACTTACCAGATTTTGACCAGGCTTCTCCAAAGGATTATAATTTTGACTACAATTCACTTGACAACAATTTCACTTGACAACAATTTCACTTGACAACAATTTCACTTGATGCAACCATCAACTGATGCTGTATGCATTATGTTAATGGTGCTGTGGAAGTCATTATATTGGATTATTTTTTCAGCAACAGCCTTTTGGTCTGCAAATTAATTTAAGTTTCTGCATCACATGTATATTTCACGGTAACAGTGCATCACTATATAAAGTCGCTCAATTTGCATGAATTTATTCATGAAACATCGTGATGAATGTATCACTATACATACACATATTACTTATTAATACAGTTCATTGCAAGTCATGGTATTTGCTTGTTTTCTCCAGCCCTGGTATCAAACTTAACAATAAAAAAACTGGGTCATTGCAAGCAACATACGCCTCAATTCTACCACATCTGTCCAGCAGCCATGACGGCCGTGCTTTTGCTGTTCATCATTTTGTCTTAAAGTCTGTTTCAAAGTGGAATTTGTTTCATAATTTTTTCATGTTTGGACTGCTCTTGCAATCAGTTTTTTTTGAGTAATTTACACAAGTCTGCCGTGGATTCTAAGTTTCCGACGACTTTTCTGCTCATAATTAATGCCCTCATCATTGGAATAGTCCATTTCTACTCAAGGGGATGACAGGTTCCTGATGGACAGTTGCAGCTCACACCCACAGACCTATCTTAGGCTTTGAAACGACATCGACCAGAAAGGGTTCCACCATCAGTCAAATGGCTGTCCATCAGACTGACTTGATGGTTCAACTGATGTCTGGATGCAGTGTCTTCTACAACCAACTAGGGACTGGCGTTGGACAGCTAGACAGTCGTGTTATCTGATACTGTGGACAATAATGTGCCGGTCATTGTTCTATGTCTTTAACGCTGCTCTGCCAGGGACTCTGAAAATGGTGTCATTGTCAACTCTAGCCGGAAACCCATTGATTGGGCTCAGCATGTTTGCACGAGCCTGCTACTGGTTGCATTTCTAGTTATCCGAGCATTGCTTGCTAATATTGATAATATGCTACTAAATAAACCATTTCTGATGAATGTTTTGTATCTAATGACATTTGACATCATTTCAGCTAGCATAGAGAGTGCTGCTGATTAGTTTCTCTTGAAGTGGCAATATATAAATGTCCAGTTAAAATCACAATTTAAATTTATACTACAATATACCACAGCAATTTCACCAGGTTTAAAGTCATGCTTGCCAACTGGCTTAATGCTTATTGTGAAATGAGGAATTTCTTCAAGACAAGTTGCAATGCAATGTAACGGCAATTTTTTCAGTACCCAATATTTTATACAGGGGCTCTAAAAATACATGATGACATACTTTCATTTGAATCTTCCACCCAAAAAAGTTGGTATCCCAATTTGAGATGGCAAACAAGAAATGCGATTCTAAAGTGGGACCAATTACAGCACATGCAGGTAGAGTGGTAAAACTTATGGTCCGATTAACAAACAGGTCCTGATAAACAGCAGAACAGAAATATCTACAGAAGTAACTGAAGAATCATAAAAATTAATAACGCACAGAAGGATCTAGTCACAGCAGTAAATACTTTCAACTCCATCTTTAATCTGTCAACAATAAACAATGGTATGAGTACAACAGAGGAAATGGTCTCAGCCTGGGAGCAACACCAATCACCTATTGATCAAAGGCAGACCTGTAAGCAACATTTCCCTAAGTCAATCCATAGTGCAACACTAAACTATCTACACACAACTAGTAATGGAATAAATACCTATTCATGTGTATTCCAATTATCAAATCAAACAAAAGCTGCCTATTCAGCTTGTTAGATGTGTATGTACTACCTGGGTGTAATATTTAATTCCTCAGTCATTCAGTGTATTAACAATCACGCAAATGCCACCTGAAATTCCCCTTGCTTCTGTATTTGTGACATTTATATGATCAAGCATTGTGTGTCCATGTGTGTAAGCATTCTGTTGCCAAATGCGCTGGCTTCCAGCTGTCTGTTATGCAGCAATTCCAATTTCACTGCTAATGAGAACACAAATTTGTAAAAACTGCAGATAGAGCTTAAGTGTATGCTGCTTGCTGCTTCACTTTTAAACACCATCCACCATAGCTGTCTGATTGTCTGCCTGCCTGACCTTTGGATCTTCACCCGGAACTGAATCTGACCCTATCGCCTATCAATTTTGCTTGTGCTCTAGTCTGAATTGTTGCCCACTGATAAATGAAACTAAACTTTATTTTTATATATACAATTATTAACTTAAGACATCAAATAATGTAAAAACAGATTATGGTGTCTGTTTTAGAAGTGCTAGGAACAACTGACACAGTGGCATACTGTCTGAATACAAACACAAACAAACAATTAAATGACATATATTTGTTCAAAACTTAATTCCAAACAAATTTTTCATTCCTACACTTAAGCTCTATCTCCAGTGGTTGAGGAGACAGAGATGTTTTACAAGTGAAATTGAAATTCAGGCAAACACTCAAAAATGCTGCTGTGGGAAGAACAGTGGCCAAACTCTGCCACTGCCTTTAATCGGGTGGTTCCAGTCTCAAGCCTGGATAAAGAAGGAGGGCGACGTCAAAGCCCTTTCATATCATAAGATGTTGTTAAACACTGGAACTACTACAAACAGTGGCCAAAAATATGTGGTGCTCAAATGGTTCAGATATTGTGACTTTATTCATTACAACATCTCTGAGAAAAGTTTCATCCAGGCTAATCCAGGATTGTTGGCCTTGAGAACAAGTCACAAACATATCAATAGTATCAAACCACTCAAACAACTTCCGCTATAAGTTGAACGGTTTGAAAAATTCTCAGTTCAAATGATCCACCAGTATTCAAAGCATAGTAAAAAGCAAATTCAACAACAACAGACACGTGGACACACACACACACTTTATTGAGTCTATGAGATATTACAGAGTTTCAAAGAAATCAAGAATAAAAGAAGAAACGAGGAAAGCGTTTCAACTTTATTGCCAAACCATACTGGCTCAGATATAGTTTGATTAAAAATCAACTTACAAAGAAAAGAAAGGAACAAATGACGGAGAACTTTAAAAATAGTCATGCTCAAAATAAAAACAATATTTACAGTTTATAGTAATTTTTAGCAAAATGTCAGCATTTCCATTAACAGAGACAGACAGAAGTGTAAGAGATTAAAGCTGCATTTTTGGATCTCTTCTGAAATCAAAATAGATACCTTCTAAATCCAGAATAGGGGTTTCTAATAAAATGGTCACAAAAGTTATGACAAGTTCCAGCAGTAGGAACTCTGGTTCAAGAACAGAGATCTCAATGTGATATTTGCAAGCAGGCAATGTAGAGTTTGCTGACTATTATATATCACCTTTATCACCAATTTTTGCCAGTAATTTTCACCAGTTTTCTCACATTTCTTAAATAATTTATGACAGTTACTGAAAATGTTTTTTATAAAATGTAAACAAATTTAAACGATGCCCTCTTCTTGAGTTATCTTCTGGTTTTATTTAAGAACAGTTCTCTGTCTTTTCAAGGAGAGGAAGAGCTCAATAGAACGGTCAGAATAGTGTTCCCTTTTCTTTAAGAGACATCTTCAGAAAATGTTGTATTCAAAAAATGTAGCCAAAGACTTCCTTACATTGTACTTAATGTCATCAAGCGAAATAGTCTGCAAGTTCATAGCATTCCGACTGTGACTTTTCTTGACAATTTCAAATGCAGTGTAATTTATACTGTGCAAGACATTTTCATAATTAAAGAGGAATATAGGTAGGACTCTGAAAAACAGGGTGCAATTAATACTCCAAGGGCAAGAAGGCTAGGGTAGAGAATATAATGACCCTATTGTTTGGAGAATCAGATCAGGCATAGACAGTAAGAGTCTTCTGCAAACAACTTTTATCCTCAGAGATTATCTAAGGCCCTCCAAGGCAACAATGATCAGGCATTGTCTTCAGAGCAGCTTTGTAGGAAGCCCTCAATTTCCTGCAGTCCGGCTTCAAACACTCAAGGCACCACCAACTGAATACAATTGAATACACATGCCGGAAAGCTGTAAACATATTCTATATTGCTACAGAAAGGAAACAGACAATTGCATCCTGCCATTAGAATTAAAACTGGTATCCGGGTTTTCTTATTCACCTTTCAGCAATCTAACTGAAAGGCATATTATGATCTACATCTTCTTTTTTTCACTTATCAGCGAGAAAAACTACCCTAAATGAAAACTGCATTATTTGAAAAGTATGTGAATGCAGGTGGGGCCCCAATATTCACCATATTCAATTACAGCTACTGACTTAACCCAGGTTTTGCTTACTTATCAGTGGGCTCATTAAACCTGCTGACAGGTGGCCTCTGATTTCCAGAAATCATGACATGCTGACGACATGACCAAGCACTCAACAGCCATAATTTAAACACACTGCGTTTTGACAGTTTTGGCAAACTTTATCAGGTTTCAAGGTCAATCAGTCATCAGCCTAAACCATCGTTAAACTCAGAAACTCTTGCTGCAGCCAGCCACTGATGAAGCCAACCCAAGAAATGCCAAAGTCAATCATCATGACTTCCCTTCAAAAAGCATGCTAACGTTCTTAAACCAATAAAATCTAAGACTAAGAACTGCAAACTTACGAAATTCGATCTAAGAAAATTGTTTTCCCTAGGACTTGTTTGGAGTCACAGGCGAATGCCAATATGATGACTTTATTTATATTCTAGACCAGTGCATCATCAACTCTTTTAAGCAGAGTCTCAGTCGATTATTTACACTTGTAGTGTTCCCCTGGGTTCTTAATTAGAATTTCTTTTCGCTCAGTATACTATCGCATTGGGTATCTAATAGGGCTTTAGCTGTTCCTGTGCAAATTACACAAAACATGGAACTCTTCGATGGCTCATCTTCTTTGTGCCTTCTTTTGTCAGACAGCAGTTTCACACAAGATGCAGATGTGGATGGCTGAAACTTATAGGTTTCTATTACAGACTAATTATTTGCAGTTCACCTGGGTATTATGTGTATCACAGCAGCTGAGGAAATTCAGTTAGCTTAATTCAGTCCATTTTGGCAAATCGGTCAAACAATGTTGGCAACTTGGGCTGCATTCAGGGTGTTTTATTTCATTATGGAGCAGTTCTTATCTTTTGGGGAACATCTGGCATGCACAGCTACCGAACATTACAACCCGGACATTTACAATATATGTTACCATGCCCATTTTGGCTGCAGATGCCAGACTGTGGAACTCTTTTCATCCTCATCACCACCATCATCATAGTCATCAGATCCTGGCAGGTGATAGGTGCAAATGAATGAACTTCATTCTTTTAAGTCAAGCTGACACTTAAAGTCCAATGCTTTTCTCATAATCAGCCTGACTTTTGTTATGTCCTCATTCATTTCGTCTATCCAGCAACTCTCTTCACCGCATGTCGTTTCAGCTATGCCTTCAGTTCCTCACTTTATCTGTATCCCCATACACTCATCTCCTAGATTTTTACCCTTCATTTGATCAGTTTTACTCAAGTCGCCAGCAGGAATCTGTGCCTCATCCATTTTGTAATTTTATAATCTGTAAGTGTATATTTATATAGTGCCTCTTCAAAAAAACTCATCAGAGATGCTCCCAACCTGACAGTACCAGACCACCATCAGACCAAGTGGTCTTCAACCGCTGGAGAAATAAAGGCACTTTGAGATCGAACAGGAACATCACACTACAGCAGGATAAATATTATACCAAATGTCATGTAATCACAACCAGCCAAATGCATTCCAGAAAGAGGTGCCACAAATTTGCAATACATCTGATTGCACATATGTGCAGTTGTACGCCATCTTTAACCCAAGCCTTCTCACTGTCAGTGTTTTTTACTCCCAAGAACCGCTCTGAGCTAACAGCCCTCTCAGTTGCTCAGCCCTGAAATACCTTCCTCAGCTCTGTTTGTCAGGCTCCGACCTTTCAAGTCTCGCCCTCCAAAATTGTCTTCAACATAACCATATGCAAAGTTTGACTGCTCCTACCTAATATAACTAATTGTGAAGCGAGTGCTGAAGAGAGCAACTGCGCATTCAAAAAAGACCAACCATGACAAAGACAGTTGCCTAAATCCTAGTTTAAACTGTGACCTAATAATAACTGATTACCCTTAAAAGTGAAATGGACTAAAACCCCGAAAAATATCTGGCTGGGGCTAGAACAAGGGCTAAAAATATCTGGCATACAAAAGGTTAACACGAGAAACTCATAAACCAAGCAAAAAAATAAGAACTAGGGCAGTAATCCTAAAGCATTATCCAAAAGGACTTAAAGCTAGGTCAAGTGCCAAACCAGCTCACTGTCCCAGATACAAACAGATTGCTCCAATTATAATATGCAACATTCAGAGCTGCTGCATGATTGCCTAGTGCTTACGATGCTGGAATGTGAACCCAGAGGCCAACACCGCCCTGACAGAAACATATTTCAAGATTTCTGTTCTACAAGCACTCCAAGCAATGCACCTGTAAGTGCTAAGTAAGTATTATTATCATTATTGTTATTTTGAGGATACTTCAGACTTCGTTCGTAAGTCCTTCTTCGGCTTCATAATGCTGCCCTTCCTTGGAAGCTGGAATTGTCTGGCCAGAGGACAAGACGAATTCAAACTGGCATCAGAATCTTCCGCTTCCTCTGGAAGCCTGAAAATGGTATCCTGGGAACTGGAATCAAACTAGGTATAGTACTGTTTTGAAGCGAAGGCCTGCATGGTTGCTCTACCTGTGATGCATTGCGAAGCTCAGGTGTTGACTCCTGGTGTACTGACTTTGAGCGATCAGCATTTTGATCATTTAGCAGCTTCCACTCATACTTCTTGATCATATGCATGTTGTCGAAAGTCATCGAAGTCGAATTTATCACCTTGGATTCGCAGTTATAATCATTATTAATACTATTCTTATTACTACTACTACTACTACTACTACTATTATTATTATTTTTATTATTATTATTCTTGTTATTATAAGAAGATTTATAAAGTGCAAGTTAATATAACTAAATACCCTGCAATATATGCTAAATGATGTGTTTCATATTCTCCATTTGTTCCTCAATCTGCAACACGGTTACACTGTATGCCATGACCTTTCAAATAAAATAATAGCTTTGATTAAATCAAATTCCTTCTATCTGTCATTTTTACTCTTTAACCCTTTAACGACCGCATAAATGTTTTCACCTACCCCCTCACGACCGCACATTTTTGGCAAATACGGCCAAAAAATAAAAAAATTGAACTTGTGATATCTCTGTCAGTTTTTTACATGTAGACATAAATATAAGTTGTATTGTATAGTTGTATAGACATAAGGTAAGCACCATTCTTTAGCATTTTATCTCCTCTTCCCATTCATCTGTCAAGTTTTTTGAAAAAAAGAAATTTTGGAGTACCCAAAGTTGCCCCAAAGTGTACCCCCCAAACAATTGCTACATTTTTATCATCAGACAGTCTCCAAAAAAATTTGAATGACAACATATAATGTGAGCATAAAAATGTGCCGAAACTGTTGCCAGATAGAACCAAACAGAAATTTTAAAAATATTTTCATAAATGAAAGAGATGTATATTTTTTAGTATTTATACCATAGTCGTAAAAACTGAAGAAAATTAAAGGAAAAAGCCTAAAAGTAAAACAGATTGAACTTATGATATCTCTGTTGTTTTTTGACATGTATTCATAAGGTAAGTACCAGTCTTTAGCATTTTATCTCCTCTTCTCATTCATCTGTCAAGTTGTTTAGGGGAAAATTTTTTTGGGTACCCAAAGCTGCTCACAACTGTACCCCAAAACATTTGCTATATTTTTATCTTCAGGACAGTCTACAACAAATTTTTAAATGACAACATAGATTAATAGAGCATAAAATTGTGCAGAAACTGTTGCCAGATAGACTTAAAAAGAAATTTTAAAAATATTTTCAAAACTTAGAGATACACTTCGTATTGTCAACAGTCTCGTGTGAACCATCTGACACGTTTTATTCATCAGAAGAATCACAACTTTCGTTAATATACGACCATTCGTCGGTCAATTGGCAAATTTCTTCCTCCTGTAAACAACGCTTCACCATTTTGGGAATTTAAATATCCATTTTTAGCTACACGCTGGCCGATTTAAACGCCCATTTTGATTGGTTGTTTTTAATATTTTGAGGCGTTTTCCAGGGATTCCGCTGATGTAATATGGATTAAAATTGTACCTATTTGCCTAAATGACGTAGAATTCTAAAATTATAAGGATTACAAATAAACAAGAGGTGACTAGCCCCACCTACTACCGATCAGTACCGTGCGGTCGGCTGCCGTCACTACCATTTACTACCGTGCGGTCGGTAATGAGTTAAACAAACCCTCTGCATCTATCAACTTTTCAAGACAGTAAACACTTTTTCTGCTGTGATTTCCAACACAAGGTGACAACATGCTAAATGAAGCAGATTCTGGCCAAGTGCTTTTTCTGTCAAAGTACATGCACCATTAAAGTACCATAACCTGTATGGCTAGCTGTTGTGTCATAGCACATACCCTTGACCTACTTTTGCAGATTCCAGTCATCAAGGCATCGGATCATAGCATTGGTCCAAGCTCTTCCAATGCTGGAGTTATTTTTGGGATGCCAAGCAGTTGCTCTACTCCACACCAGACACAATAACAGACAATCGATCCACTGTTTTCCAGTCATTAAGATCAAGTAGCAGTTTTCCATCCCAACAAACAGCCTAGGCAGAATCTGGCAAGAATTGAAATTTCAAGGCACTGGCAAATTTTTCTCTATATAATCTCTTGGCTTGGCGAATGAAACTCATAGTTAATGGCAAGCCCCGAATTTGAGCAGTAGCAGCCACAGATGTGGTGCTTCTCTGTCAGTGCATTAGTACGATCCAAAGCTGTAGCCACCTGTTCAGTAGGGATGCTTGCCGAGCTTTTTACCAGATGACTTTTGTTTTCTCAATCTCTTTGATACAATAACAGTCTAATACATTCCGAAACATTGTCTTCGTTAGCTGTGTCCTTACTGCTACTTCTCAACACCAATTATACAGTGCCAATTTAAACATCTGTTTTTCATCTCCTAGGATAAGCTTCCTCAGACTTTGTCTAACTGGCTTACAGTTTCATTTCCCATACCATAACTTTGTCATCCCTGGCCATATAACCTCTTTAACCTTCCCTTTGAGCAACCAGGAAAGCCCAGTCTTTGGGAATCTTGATAAGCTTTTGAGCATCGAGATAGGCTACATCAAAAATTTATCAAGATGCTCCAAAATTTCCTTTTCGTTTTTAACTGAGTTTCAGTTCGATGGTTGTTCCCTTCTTTATCCATAGCCAGTCAGCATGGATCTTTAACAGACATTTCACAATATCGTGATAACGAATGGTCGGTATCTATATTTGCCCAAACCTCCACAACTTGCAACACTGTTAATATGGCACTGTATTTCTGCTGCATTTCTTTGTGATAATAAAAGAAAACTGAAATTGATGGCTGAAATAGTCCACTGTAGCAAAGTGGCATAATTGTAATGATTGAAAAATTAACACAGCATGTTTAACTTAATACAAATACAACATTTATTAGCAAACTACGTTCAACTCTTCATTCACAATGAAGCAATATGCATAGATGGCTGAATGATTGCAAAATGATATAACAGATGTAACTAACAAGGGCCTGTGCAAAGTCCAAAAATTCTCCAATTTAAAACAAATTGTACCCAATTTATTACTTAATATAATAGACTCATTTGACATCTTCCAGTATTTAAAAAACTTAAACTTAATTTTTTACCATACACGTGTGGACCATGTGTATTTTTACCATATATGTGTGGACCACGTATAATCTGAAGGCACCCAATTTGGACAGATCAAACGCAACATACATATGTGTGTGTACATGCGTGTCATTGGAAGTCACCGTCGCAGTATGCTTGATGTCAAGCCCGAACCATATTCCAGGCAGTTATGGAATGTGGCCTACATTACAGCACATGGCATACACTTTGACCATGATGTTGGTTTAGAAGCAAAATAGAAATATGAAACATATAATATTGGTCAACAAGAAATATTTTAAATTGGTAAAAAAATTAACCTAACAGAGTAACCAATTTATTCACTCATGTTCAATGTCTGAACGTTTCCCACTCCACGGCAGAAGTGAAACAGCCCTATGTCATTCTAAGTATCCTTGCAGTATACTTGGTTTGTGCTCAGGGTGAACACAGAATGCACCCAGTGACTGTCCATTAAAAATTTTCTTTTCCTGACTAGTATGGTTCCCCACGATTCAGTCACTGACAAACACCGCTTTTTCTGGTCTTTCACTCAAAACTGAAAACATTTCTTTTCTAAAAATCTTATCCTGAGTCTTCCTCTCCCCCTTCATCTCTCTTCTCGCTTCAATTTCAAACACTATCCACCGTAGCCGTCCGACTGTCTGACTGCCTGTCTCCTGGATCTTGACCAGGAACCGAACCCTTTGCCTATCGATTTTGTTTTGACTGAACGCCTGTGAATACGCTGGTTCCTGCGACTTGGCTTTCGTTGGGCGCTGTAGAAATCTGGATTACGATTACATACAGTACTTGAAGGTATTGGTAAACAACAACGGGACCCATTAGCAACTAAGCACTTTCTCTTACCGCGGCGCTCAATAAACGGCAATGACATTGACACAAACAAGCGCTACTTACCAAATAAAATCCTTGCAGTGACTGCAGAACGTTGGCTGCTTGAAAAATCTGGCAACAAACTTGTGATCTTTGATCTCGTAGACATCTTTCTGCCTTAGGGCTCCCTTACGTTCGTGTCGCTGTTGCATGACCCCCTCTCGACTAGAATCCGACATGTTCAACGGTCTAAGCTTATAAATCTGAAGGCACCCGATCTGGACAGATCAAACGCAACACGGAAGGGACTTTAATAGCCCTTAAAATAGCAGAATCCTAAACGACAACCTAATCAAAACTAAACCGCTTCCACGAAAACCAAAAGTTGACAAACTTTATCGGCACTAATGATGCCTGAACGCAGGAGATCCAACTAGTCTCCAGAATAGATTACGTCGGTAGGAAGGCGACTATGATTGGTCAATTTTATCGCTCGGCCTCCACTATGGAGTCAATTTGAACTGTAGTTTACAAACTTTATAATGCTATCCATCTTGAGAAAAATTTGCCAAAAAGAGTAAATTTTAAAACAATTTTATTTTATTTTTAGTTTGCAAGTAGAAGGCTATGTGTAGTGTTATGACCTAATGAAATTGTAGTCATTCTATAATTATATTCGTTGTGAATTTCTTACTGTTACTGATAACTAGGATTATATGCAGTCAAGCAACTGAATACGCATTCATAAATGAATTGTAAGTAAGCTTGGGTAATGTACTCAAAGTACAAGTACCAGTACTTGGATTCTCTAGGTGGCGCCGTGATGGTCATTCCAATGTATTTCTGGCTATTTATTTTACTTGAAAGTCAATTTAATAAGTCTTACATTGTTTTACGCTATGAATTTGAGTCTATAATCTTGGATTATGTGTAGAAACTAAAGCCTTCTGGAATCTTTGTTCAAATTCGCTAAATGCGCCGGGTATCTTTGAACGGTAGGATTTCTTCCAACGACGTTTCATAAAAACAACGATCTTGTTTGATTTGCTTTGGTTCAGCAGAAAGCACAGAACTGTTACTTTTTCTAATTTAAGATCGCAATATCTAAGCATCTGAGCATAACAGACCTGGGCTGAATAGGACAAAAATTGTTTCCTGCTGTTTGTTATGAGTTCTGTACCTTGCCTCTTGTTACAGTACCTTACCTCCTGGGAGTTGCAAGGCTCTTTGGAAATGTTCCACATAAATCACCACATTGTCAACTTGACTTCATTCAAATTTATCTTAATATATCCTGTTCTGACGTGTTTCCCATCCTCATTGCTCATCCCTCATTTTCCTCTGCTGTTAAAAACAGTACTGCTTTTATGACACCGCTGTTAACAAAGCCTAATCTAGATAAAGGCTATCCAACTAGTTATAAATCGATTTTCAATCTCAATAATATCTCTAAACTGTTTGAACGTCTATTTCTAGTAGGCCTACTACGTCTTCAGAGACAGAAACCACAAACCAATGTGGAAGACGATTCAAAAAGATAGTCCACAGTATCAAAAGCAGCAGACAAGAACAAGTGCTGTCGCCCTACCTTTATCCATGTAATAGGCCTACATTATGTCACTACAAACAGAGAATTAAGGACTGAGGTGAATTTAACTTTTCCAGATGTAATAATTTATTCAAAGCCATTCAATATAATGGTAAAATGTAAACATGTAAATATACACGTTTTTCTACAACGATCACATGGCAATAACCCTGCTCATTTTTCAATGATATAACTTGGTGAAATCCATCATTACTATAGCCTGTTTGAATGGGCAACCCTGTACCCTAATGGCGTACTAATGACATCATTGCTAATGCTAACTCGGGGTTGAATCTTTGTGGGTATCTATAGTCCGAGGAGGAGCAGTAGGTTGCTGTAAAGATGGCGGGCGTAACGTGCCGGGCTCTCGCTGGTCTGTCGGTTCGTCTTAATGGCGCTGCCTCTTTTCGTACTATATCGCGATGGAGCTCAGCTGCGGCGGTCGGAACGCAGCGTCTGATGAAATGGACCCAAAATACCCGAAGTTTTTGCTCGCTAAATTACACAAAACCGGTGAGATTTCGCAAGTCGCTGACCTTCACGGAACAGAAGCGGCGGTCCGTACTTGACTTATACAGCACCTATACGCCTTTGCTAGATTTAAACCGGTCATAATCCTCGTGCACTGCTTATAGTGTTTATTTACACGTTCATCAGACTTCTTCCACTGAAGATGAATTTTTCCCAGACATTTCTGTCCTGTCCCTAGGTTTTCCCTGTGTATGCCATCCACAGATCACACCCTGCTGGTCACTTCAGGTGTAAGTAGTTTAGATTGTATTTGTTATATCTGTTTTCACTTTGGGATGCTAATTATTGGCTTAAGTCATCAGTTTTTGTGATTGTAGCTGCGTATGTGTTGGCATTGCATTTTTCCTGCCCAAAGTTCGCAATTTTTGCAGATTTATTGACATTTTGTTGGTGTCAGAAGTTAGAAATTTGCAACTATGCATGAAACTACAAGAAAACACTGAAACTAGGTGTGATGAACTCCATTAGTTTCCCATTAGCTAACTGTAATTGTAATTTGAGATTTATAAAGCGCATCTTAGAGGATAAACTCAACAGAGGTGCTTCCGACCTGAAAAAGTAAAATCTGTTAAACAGTACAGTCTTCAGGTGGCTGCGGAATACTGAGAGGGGGATAGAAAGGAGCTCAAGTCGTAATTCTCGAGGGAGACGATTCCAGCAAGTGGACCAATATAGGCGAAGCTTCTGGAATGGGAAGTAGCAGTGCGGATTCGAATGACAAACAGAAGATCCTGAGTGGCCGAACGAAGGGTGCTGCAGCCCGGCAACAAGGAGACCAAAGTGCAGATGTCAATAAGGTAAAGGGGAGCAGAGCCAAGAACACAATTGTGCATGAGGGAGAGGATCTTAAAGTGGACACACTGCTGGACGGGATGTACAAGACGGGGCTGCTTGTGTACTTTTGCCTTCACCATTTGGCCCCAGACTACCTCATCAGATTATGTAAGCTGATTTCTTCATTCCACAACCAGCGTCATATACACTCAGCAACTCATAGTGACTTCCACATTCCAGAAACCAGAACTAGACTATGGTTCAAGGAGTTTTGCAGTTTCTGGATCATCATCTACACTTGGCAACTGTAACCACCAACAGTCGATTGATTCAGAAGTAGACTGCAAACAGCAATGTTCCTTAAAGCATATCCATGTTCCTATGTGAATCCGTAACAGCCCAGGTTGCCATGCCCATGAAACTAAAATGCCTGCATTATAATAATAATAACTAAATTTGCAAATTGCAGCTGAATTTGCGATTTGCTTGTTTTGTCAGTTAATTTTCTTGCATGTCCTGCTTGTCATAATTTTTTTAAATGTTAAATTATATTATTGAACAAGTCACTGTATTCATCTTCTGATATAATGTTCTGATTATTTGATTAATAGTGTTTTATGATTTTTATGTTACTTAGATTCAGGCTGTTCAACCTGCACTGGGAATTCGTTTCTACAGCCACGTTCCACTTACCCTGGACATGGTTCGTGATAGAGTGCTTCTTGTTTTGCGTCTGTATGACAAGATCAACCCTGAAAAGGCGAGCATTTCTCCTGTGCTGTAATTGCTAGTTTCTAAAATTATTCTTTTTCTGAAGTTTCTTAAGTTATTCTTTAGATCGACTTTAGTTTCTCACAGTTGATGCATATGTATCAAGTGTGAAGTAATAAGAAGTCAGAAGTTATTACAGGGAAATTGTAGCAGGGAATGCTAATTAATACAAAAGATGGACAGACTCACTCACGAAAGAGACTGATTTACTTTCTTTTGGATTATTAGGGAAATGGGATAATTAAACTGTTTGAGTCTTAAAAAATTGGCATTGGAAGGATTGGACTTACTCAGGGCAATTCTAGATTGCACTTTGAACTGAACGCTATAAAAACCAATGATCTGTAGTTAACTTAGATCTACTTAAAAATTTGTTAAAGATTCAGTTAAGATTTGTTTGATGTTATGTTGCATTGGATCTAATTGAAGTCCATTTGCTGTAACAAAGAACAGTAACAAAGAACCCCAACCCGTAGCACAGTTAGCCCTGCAAGATCAGCAGGTAGCTTAGTCTAGACCTTAGTACTCTGTTGGAGTGCGGACGTCCGAAAAAGGTAATGGGGGAGGGTAAATGCCATATGTGGACAAGGAGAAGGGAGGAATCCAGCGTTGGTCATTTTGGCAGAAGTCCTTTGCAGTTGACCCTAGAGTAGAGTGATGTTGATTATGGGGTTGACACGCATGATGATAATGATAATGCTGGTAATAACAGGATTTATGATGATGTGGATGAATATGACCCTAGTGAACATTGTATTGGTATAAACTAAGGGCTGTAAACATCATTTGATTTTAGCTGACACTGGAATCACACTTCACAAACGACCTTGGACTTGACAGCCTGGATCACGTCGAGGTCATAATGGCTGTGGAAGATGAGTTTGGTAAGAATGCCATGGACTACTTGCATATGCAAATCCAATAAAATAGCATTTCATCTGTTTGAAAATTCACAACCAGGTCAAGTATTAAAGAAAGTAGTGTCTGTCATTCCATATCAACTTAAGTAGTGTTCCCCACTTCACCATCTCAGATTTTGACATTTTTTGGCTGTTATGTAGATAGATATACATCACGATGGTATGCAAAGTTTCAGGTCATAATATATAGTAGTTACTGAGATATGCGGCTTCTTGACCCCTTCTTTATGACCAATGTTTTATTTATTTTTTGTTTTTATCAAATTTGCTGTTTAATGTTTTTGTCTTGATTAGGGTTTGAGATACCTGATTCGGATGCAGAGCGACTTCAACGTCCAGCGGATATTGTCCAGTACATTGCTGATAAAGAAGATCTCTATGAATGAATTTACCTTTGAACTCTTAGCTCGTGGATCTAAATAAACTACTGGATGATGAACTTAGATTTGTGTTGCATGGTAACATTAGATATTTGACACCAGTTTCAAAAGGATTGTCCTTGAAGAGATGTGACATTTTCTGAGGTCAGCAATGAAGAAGTAGAGTCCATAGGAATGATTTTTAGAATTGTTCTCTTAGGAAACAGTAATGTCTTTTCCTCTGGCCAGTTTTGTGGCACCAGGGTTTCTTAATTATTTGCTAAATTGTTTGAAAGATAATTGAATCTTGCCACAGAATTGCTCACTTGGCAAGACTGCATATGTATACATATATACACACTGTGGAAAACACTTGACACGAAGACATTTAACATGAGATATTGGTTAACACAAAGGGAGGCTTGGTCCATTGCAGTATCAATATGTTTAGATGTAAATTAGTTTCGTTATTACAGAACTGCATAGATATGTTGCTCTACAAAATATTATCGGTCCCACAGAAGACAATGCATTGCAGAACCTTGGGTAATCTGAAATTTTGATTTATTTTCAGCATCAGGTTTCGCGCATCCAATGTGAGCAGTCATATTTTGTTTCACTTTTGGGCCTAGGTTTGGCGTGTGCTGGTGGTGGTTGAGACATTCAATGCTTAAATTACTGTGACTGTTTGGCCCACATCATTTATAATTTCATTAGCTGTCAAAACCAATGATGACCTTTGCATTTATGGGAAAATACCTTTAATGTAGAACAGAATATAATATGCAACATTAATTATACATACTAACCTATGTACACTGTACACTGTGTAAGAAATTTGTCGTCTGTTGTGGCAGATTTCAATGGAATCTGGACTAATATAGCGGCAGAGGAATTCGTCAGTAATAAAGGCTGAAGATGTCATCAGATAGGTGAAATATGGCAAAGCATCTTATCTCTTGACTCATATCTTTGACTTGGGTTAGACATGCAGTGCAAATTGTTTAACATGAAATGCAGGGGGCTAGTGTGAACAATTCATGTTAACCACATTTGTGTTAAATGTCTAATCAACAAAGCCGAGCAAAATCTACTAAGTGTCATAGATGCTGTACTGGATATAAGGAGGCGCTCGTACATGTGTTGGGACAATGATCACGGTGGTTTTGGACAGTTTGCCAAATGAAATCTATGTTTAACCTCGATTGCAGATGTGAAAACCATGGCTTTAGCTGTTGGCCATATTTTTGGCAGTTATCTGATGAAATCTTCAACCTTTATTAAAAATGTGTCACTCTGCCGCTATATTAGTCCAGATTACTTTGACATCTACCACAATAGTGGCAAATATCTACTGCAGTATATGTAGATTAGTACGTATAATGCTACATACAGGGTATTATCTGGTTCTGCATGGAAAGTATTGTCCCACGAATGCCAAGGTCGTCATTGATGTTGAGAGCAGGCGAAGTTATAAATGATGTAGCCCAAATATTTAACAGCACTTAAGGATTGAGTGTATCATCAACCGCCACCAGCGCACACCAAGCCTAGACGCGAAATTGAAACACAAAACTCATGGGTTCAGCTTAGGCTGCTCCCAGTGAAGTCTAGAAATGATCCAACGCAGTGCAGACTGTCTGCTGCCTAACTGAAGTTGATGTTTAAGGCACGGGGCTGTACTGGTAATTGTAATGTACAAAATTTTGATGTGAACTTCCGTATTGGGTGTAATCCCCTTCCCCGTCCGCATTTTGATGACCCCTCAATGCCACCCTCTGCGAACGTTCTTAATGGACGACCCCAAAGGATGACCTGCAAAAACGACCTATTTTGACCACTTCTTGACCCCATTTGGCATTACCCTATCCATCGTGGCGCTCGTCCACACCCCAACGGAGGACTTGTAGGACTAATTGTGCTACGGGTGGGATACTTTGACACTTCTGAATCCAGCAAAGTGGCTTGTTTCACTGAAATGATTGTTGGATTGAAATGATGGCTGGACTACAGTTCTATCGAGATAGGAATCACGGATTTACTATCATCATCGAAATCGTAATCTCAAGATTTCTACGGCGCCCAAAGAAAGCCAAGTCGCGGGAAACAGCTTATTCACAGGCGCTCAGTCAAAACAAAATCGGTAGGCAGGTTAGATCAGTCAGTTCCGAGTGAAGAAGCAAGCTTCATGCAAGCTGTCAGACGGCTACGGTGTCTGGTGGAACGGCGACAGAGCCTTTGGATTTTATTCCAAAGGGCAGGAGCAGCTAAGGCTGTGGATCTATTTCCATTGTGGGATTGGAATGCGTTCTGGATTGGTGATGGGACTTCATATTCTATTCTTTCAGGTATTTCAAGCCAGCAGTGATTTGAGAACAAGAGTTGCATGATAGTAATTGAGTGTTTTAGTGACGGCACGAGAAAGAGCTTTCTGGATAGCTTGAAGGCGGTTTATTTGGGTGGTGCTTATATTCAGGAAAAGTGAATTGCAGTAGTCTAGTTTAGCATGGACAGCCGTAAGCGGGGAGAGAGCATCAGCAGAGGGATTGTTGTGGTTTTGGAAAGGAGGGACTGAAGAGAAAGACAGAGGGTAGTAATTTTGTCCGAAAAGGCTTATCGGAGTATCTCTTATTTACGCTGCTCTCTTCAGTTCAGTCTCAGAGGGCGGGGTAAGATTATGCAGCCGTCCAAGAGCTACGTCTATTTTCATCAACGAGACACTGTCCAGTCGGCCGTCCATTAACAGACTGGACAAAGGAGGTCGAGCGAGGAGCCCGCTGGTAGATGGCGTTGCATATATCTCGGGAGGGCGGGGTGAGAGACTCCCCATCCACAACGAAGACCCATCTCTGGAACTTACAGCATAACGCCTCAGCTATTGAAGAAGACGGAAGGTAATTTAGAAGTGGGCTGGAGGAGTTCCGATGGAAGAGTTGGTTTATGATCTCCCAGATAAGGCAAGAACTAGAAGATCGAAAGTGAACTAGTGGGAGTCAAATCTCTTTAGCCCTAGCTAGAATGTGATGGTATTCATTTGTAGAAGACTTAAGGGCAGGTTTGAGAGTTGCTGAGAATCACGGGTGCGTTTGTAATCGCGCTCTGGCGTCGAAGGAAAGATATGAAGGCCTTGAGATAGTAACTGCACCAATGGCTGTTAGAATGGGAGCAGGATTTGGTAATAGTAGGAGCGTGTTTGTTGAAAATCGTGGAGAGAGTGGTGTTGGAAGAAGGGAAAAGGTCATCCAGGGAGGAGGGGAGTTTAAACAAGGTCTGAACAGGCAAGATCTTGTCAGTGGGGATATGACATGCTGGACAAGGTCAGTTAATGATAACAGAGCGAAGCTTTAGTGAGGAGTCAGGGACGAAGAATCAGTGTTCATTGTTCAACGTCTTAACATGAACATATCCTCGTAGTCATGATTAGCATCTCGTCATCATTGAACTCGCCTTCGACATCGTTAAGGTCATCGTGATTGATGTAGATGCTTTATCTTTATCTTAATCTCCCCTTAAACGTTACTGTTGTCGTGGAACAGTCTCTTTCCGTATTAACATTTAATATTGGCCGCCGTCCCAGTCCATAACTTTTTCATTATCTTAGCTTCTCCCGCGAAACAGTTTTCACATGTTTATCTTATTCCGTTTTCGACCATCTCTTATCTCTGATTTCCATCGTAGTATCTCTTTTCTACGCTGCTCTGTTCAGTTCAGTCTTCGAGGGTGGGAGAGGGTCGTGCAGCCGTCCAATAGCTGCGTCTGTGTTCATCAGCTGGACACTGTCCAGTCGGCCGTCCATCGACAGACTGAACACAGGCGGTCAAGCGAGGAGTCCGCTGGTAGATGGCGTTGCCCATATCTCGTTAGGGCGGGGTGGGAGACTCCCTTCCCATGCACGACGACGACCCACCTCTGGAGCGGCCAGCGACACCCGGACGCCGTCTCGGCCATAATTCCGCCAAACTACCCATAAATCCCGCGACATGCGGGCGATTGGGCGCATGATAATAATCGCCGATTTATTCGAGTCGACTGCCGGCCCTTCCCTTCATGCACAACGAGATTATCGTTGTCTGTTTTGCCCTTGGATCTGTCTCCCCACACTATCCACCCTCCACTCTCCCCAAGGCATCTACATATAATATGGCCCGACCATATCCATTCCTCTACTCTACCCAATACGTCCACATTTACTTAAGCCTCACTCTATCGAACCTTCGTTGTTACATTACATTCCTCCTTCCTCTGCCCCACAAACCCTTAATACCTCCCGCCTTTATCAACCCTTTGCCTTCACCATGCCCCTGTTCCCATCCTATTCACTCTCCACCATGCTTCTTTTACCCTGCCCCCCCCACCTACCATCCTTCTGTGGTCCACCCCAACCACATCCATATCTTCCTGAATGCACTTAGTTAGTAGCCAGGGCTGGGTTCGAAACTATTTCCCTCTGATCCCACGCTACATCCATCCATCCATCCACACCTCTCTGGCGCTTCTTTCACTCCAACAACTGCTTCTTATTATCTCTTTCCTAACGTTACCCTCTCCCTGGTTATTGGTTCCTGCCTGCTACCCATCCTCCGTCCATCCATTTATCCTTCTCTCTGTTCCTCCCTCTTTCTGCGTTCCCTCCGTCCTCCCTTCACTCCCACTTCCAGTTTGTCTTCATCTACTCCTTTCGCAATTCCTTCATCCTTCAGGCGATGGCAAATTGATTTGCAGTGTGACAAGCGTTGGATAGATTGCGTTGATCTGTCTCTGGTTCGATTCGTCAACTTCGAGATTTGCTGAAGTGTAAAGAATTCCTTTACAATTTCATCCAGACAACAGAGCAGAGGAGGTGCACGTAGATTGTCTTAGGACCTGAGCCAGCTAAGAAAAACAGTGAAGTTTCTGATGCCGATGATGGCCGGACTAACGCCTGGGCCAAACGTCTGCCATCTGGGACAGATCGAGTGCTTGGTCGTCATCGGATAAAATGGTCATAGAGCATCATCTTAGATGCATATTCGTCTTTTAAAGAGTCTAATAGTGCTTTAATTCACAAGGAAAAGTTTTCCCCAAGATGATGAAATAATATGTTGAGTGAGCACTTGGGGAACATTGAAGAGGTATAGCAGACCAGCTACAGTGGAGTAGCCGGTCTGGGGGAGTTCTGGATCCGGACCCCGGAGACTAAGACCATCCAACACTCCTGAGATTCATGTAGATCCGATGATATGCTTCAAGTGTACCCCGCCTCCCATCTGATCAGTTACTTGGCTGCTCTGTCAGTGCATTTATACGAGTTACATGTTATAAGAACGGTACAAACGTGTAGACCAAATGTGCTCAATTTAACACTAAAGGTTACGCGCGCATCCACAGTACGTCACTTTATACTAATACTTCATAGCAAACAAACTTTGGAGATTTAAATGCTCCAAAAAGCGTTTAAATAAACCTGCACAAAATGCGACGCAGTCTCGAAGTCTCATCTGAAACTCGGGACTCGAACGTAGAACGAGTCTGAACGGCGAAAGGTTGCCCCTGCTGTGGGATTGTTGTTGTAACACATTGTGCTCACCTTACCCTATGGGTCTAGAGAGGCCGACGGCAACCAAAAGATTAACGATGTTGTTTCAATACGTTTATTGTTAAGTATACGGCTGACGGTTAAGAGCCGGAAACGATCGCCCTGCAGACGATCGGTTGCCATTGAACTCTGCGTCGTTTGTATTGTTATTATTTGTTCATCGGCGCCAAGTAACTCAGGTCGGTAATTAGTTTGAAAAAAATATTCACTGTGTGCTCACATTGGCCCTCGTCTGTTGTTCTAACTTTGGAAGATCTCTTCCCCCTCACGCGACCATTCATTTGGACAGTTAGGCGTCGTCTGTCTGTCTGTCTGTCTGTCTGTCTGTCTGTCTGTCTGTCTGTCTCAATCTGGCCATTGTCTTTGCTTTATGGCTTTATAGATCACGTATGCATGGTGCATATTATAGTTTTGATCTTGATTCTGCCATTTCGTTTTATAGTCCTACAAGATGACGGAATCAATTACCATCCTGACCCGCGATTTTAATTAAATCAGACCAGCACACTGTACGTCTGTCAAAACGGTTATCTAGCGACAGTGAAGCCCGTGTGCTATAGCGCCGCTGGACATGAGTAGTGGACAGTGGTCAGTCAATGACGAGACATCGACGCATGTTGTCTCTGAGGTAGCAGCTGACGTCTTTCGTGCATCCGGCGCAATTGGTCAGTTCCAACTCCTCGAGATTGACCAGCTGGACAAGCCTTGACAGTCCAGTCGATGACAGCAGTGAACAACCTGTTTAGCCAAAATAATACATTGTGTGGTAGACACTACAGATGGTACAGCTTTGTAGAAAGGTATAATTAACTCAGACCCCCATAATTAAAACCCGTACTCACAAGTATGGATACTGCATAGGCGCTCAAAACTGGATAATACTGGAAACTTGTGAGACAAGGTGCAGAAGTGCCAGTTCCCGGAATCCATTGTTTCTTTTGTTGAACGATCTCTCTTTCTGGAATGTTCGCTACTGAGCTCAACAAATTGACCTATAGTTATGTGTCTGTCCACACAAACTGTAATAGGGCGCCATAGAAAAACATCGGGTCTTAGGGTATTCACTTTACGAAAACCCAATTAGCCCTGGTGCCAGAAGTAGAATAGAGGAGATTCCGCCCTAGCCTCTACATATCATCAACAAGCTGTGACAACTGTGACAATAACGAATGAACATTACATGTATGTTGGTTCCTCGCCAACGTTGACTTGGCCGCACAAGAGCAGAAACCCCAGGTCTTTCAACATAACTTTGGGAGAAATTCCGTTTGTTTTCGAATGAACTCATAACTGTAAATCCCCAGTTTAAGGAAACACTTTAAAAGAGTGTTAGAAACTTATCTCTTTCCTCTGGGCAGTAGCTCTATAGATATTAATCCGAGCTGCTTTTCAAGCAGCACGATTAACTGCCGCGGAGTTGAATGGAAGGCGAGGATCGGCAGAATCGCTGGACTCCCAAGAACTGCCAGTAAACGGATGTAATGTTCTGGCGAAACGTATGCAGCGCTGAAAAATCTCATCGGAGTCTCTCCCACTTCGGCGGATTCAAGCGAAGAGTGAGCTCTGAGGTGACTTGAAGCGTCGCTAACATCATGGCCTAGTTAGCTACATTGGTACGCATGTACGCCAAAGAAGCCTCTGTGCGTTAGGATCCCCGGTTCGCGCCCCGGTCGTGGCTTATTTCAGAGATTTCAATCTCGGGCTAGCACGGGTTAGGGTTAGGGTTAACCCTTTACGGGGACCTTAAGTAGCGTATAGCGGTGGTGAATGATCTCACCCGATAGGGTCTCGAGGAAATACAGTCTCTATAGAAAAACGTGTACAATTTACAATTGTTTTAACTAATAGGCGAACACTGAGACAATGTACGAATGCAGGCAAATCGATCTGATATGTTACAGCCAAAGACGTGGGGTTAGTTGATGGATTCTTACCTGCGAGTGAAAGTACTCGGAGGGTCGAGAGTGAGTAGAGGTGCTGAAGACCGAGGTCTCTGATCTTCGTACACCATCGGAGGTAGAGGTGAGACAGGACTCGCATCGAAGGCAGGTAGCCGAGGCCACGGTCAGTTACCTGGTTGCACCTGCAGCACAAAAAGACACAGCAACTTCATATGTAGGATATATGGAGCCCATGTGAGAATATTGCCATATGGGCTTCATATGTAAACATTTAAAGTCCTACCATATGGGACTAAATTACTCTGAAACATCAGAATAAATGCCTCTTAGAAACTGTTACGTTTAAGCTGCGTCACTGGAAGCCAAAGCAACGTTCCTTCCTTGAAACTATAGGCCAGAATGTCTCTCAGCATAAGTTAACCCATTGATTTTGCTAAATTATGCAGAAGCTCAGAGGTCTTTAGAAGATCTAAACTAGGGTTAATAGGACCTATACCTCCAGCTGCTCAGGAAACGGTACGTACTTGAGCCCCTTTCTTTCCCTCTGATCCGCTGTTATCAATCCCCAAATTGCGTCTCTGCATGGAGAGTCTTTGGAGTTAAACCGAGAAGAGTAGCGACTACCTCGCCTCACACTTTTATATAAGTAGATATGTTGAAGAGACGCTATCTAATTTTACTTAATAACTGACTGATTTAGTAGCAGTTATCGATGCTGGTTGGTGCGTGTTAGCCAAGGCGCGGAAAGGATTTAATCGGTTTATTGCTCCAGCAGAACAATTGCTTGCCTTGATTTAGTGCCTTGGCCGTTCGGTGCACTGGTGAGACAAATGCGCGAGTCTTAAACGGCCTTTGTGTCTTTTTTATAGCTTCGAATAAGTCATGCCAATTCCTTCGTCATCCAAACATGGTCACTGGCGTCTGTAATACCTTGTAAGATGAGCCTTTGAGCTTAAATGGAAGGAAAGAATGTAAAAGGGAAAAGAAGACAAAAGGTAGGCTGGGCTTATAAACTCTAGGCTTATATATTCAAAGCATAACAGCTGTAGTCAGATTGTAAATGGCAAACTGACATCGACTTCCAATTGCAATCAGTATAGGTCTATCTGCCATTTTCTCTGAAGTCAATAAGAGGCAAGATTTTACTATCCAAGGAGAGTGCCGACGCATTCAACGCACTAAGACAGGCATAAGACGAAACACGTGACTACATAGGCGCAACATAACCGTCGACCAATCAGAGATTGAGCCTGTTTTGATGAACTGCTTTGCCAGATCAAACAACCTTTGACTAAAAACGATTTTGTTCGCTTTCAGACGCCACAGACTCATATATATATATATATATAATATATATATATATATATATATATATATATATATATATATATATATATATATATATATATATATATATATATATATATATATATATATATATATATATATATATATATATATATATATATATATATATATATATGAGTCTGTGGCGTATATATATTACCTAGTTTGGATCTCATATATATATATACTGTATATATATATATACTGTATATATATACTGTATATATATATATATACTTCTGTCGGTTATCGAAGGACGCGCTGTCTCCCTTGATGTGACAGGCAACCAGCGTCTCTACGCCATAGATTCCAGAAAATCTATCACTGCCGTCTAAGTAACTGCGGTTATTTATGATCTTCCTTTGACCCATCATCCACGGAGGTCTCTCCGACTGACAATTCTGCGACCAAGACGAGATTTTTAGCGCAAGAACTGCAACGGAAAATGGATAGACTATTTACACTGGCCAACACATAATTTGTTGCCTCAAATGTTAGAACTGTTTCTGGGTATATTTGACCTGCTGATTCCAGAAAAGGCACCAGTTTTCTCCCAGCAGGTCTAGTTTTCGAGATATAGAACATTATGCCATATACCAGTCCTTGCCTCTGCTCGCCCATAAGACATAAGGCTATAGCTATAATTATGTAGTGCTCAATTTATTATGTGATACACTAAATAAACATAATAATACAAATACTTAAAAGAAAATGGTAGTACCTGAAACTGTACTTATATGATACCAAACAGAACAAGTTTGTTATAAAAATTTCAAGTCATTCGACACCGAAGAAGCTCCTTTTGTACGATTTCCGAGTGTGGCATCTGCCGGAACAATCGCGCATAATATTCCAGCAATAGTCTGCCATCATGTGTGCATCCCATCTTCCTTGATATCGATTTTCCATTGTTTTGATGTCATGGTGAAATCTTTCACCTTGCTCTTCGCTGAAGTCACCAAGATTCTCTGGAAAGCGATCTAAGTGACTGTGGAGATAATGGACTTTAATGCTCATGTTGCAGCCAAGCTTGTTGAAATGCAGAACCATATCCTCTACTAGTTGTGCATAATTGTCTGCCTTCTTGTTGCCAAGAAAATTTTTAGTTACAAGAACAAAGGAAGACCAGGCACAAGATTCGATTTCATTCATTGATGGTATGAAAAGTGGGTCATTCATAAGTTGCCTGATCTGTGGACCATCGAAGATTCCAGCCTTCAATTTTTCCATTGTAATTCCTGGTAACTTGTGTACTATGTATTCGAAGCATGAACCTTCTTTATTCAAAGCCCTGACAAATTGTTTCATCAGGCCTAGCTTTATATGTAGTGGTGGCAGTATGATCCTATCTCGTGCCACCAAAGATTCCTTGATTACATTTTGAGCTCCAACCACCATGTCTTTCCTCGAAGACCAATCTTTTCTTGTCCAATGTTCATGCTTGGCTCTACTGTCCCAAAGACACAAAAAGCAGGGATACTTTGTGTAGCCACTTTGTTGACCAAGGAGGAAATTTACCATCTTCAAGTCTACACAAATTACCCATTGATGTTCTTTGTATTTTATCTTTTCCAGTACTAAAGAGATGGCATTGTACTCTTCTTTCATCCTGGTGGAGTGACCGATTGGAATAGAACCAAATTTGTTGCCGTTATTTAAAAGCACACATTTCAGACTACGTTTTGAACTGTCGATAAAAAGACGCCACTCATCTGGGCTGTAATCCGACAGACCAATTTTCTTCAATAAGTTGCTGATGTCATTACAGAATACTAGGTTGTTGTCTTCGGTAAAGAATGGCAGCAAATCCTTTTCTCTGTTTCTATAAATTGTAATTTTCGTTCCAGGCTGAAGTGCATTCTTTTCCTTTAGTCTGGACGCAAGCAATTCAGAGGACTCTTTGGAAAGATTTAAGTCTCTGATCAGATCACTCAACTCTTTTTGGTCAAAACGTTCACTGTGTGAAGTTGATTGGAAATCACTGTCACTGCCCCCACTTTCTTCACTTTCGTCATCTTGTCCGATATTGGACATGCAAGTCTCATCGTCTGAGAGCTGAGGTAGTTCGCGAAAAGGTGGAACTGGTACAATATCCGAATGCGGAACAGGTCTCCTGGCTGAAGGTATATCAGGGTAAGACAACTTGTGACGATTATTTCATGCCTATGATATTAACCATACAAAAGTAACAGTCGTCGAAGTGGTTTATCTGTTCCCTCCAAACCATCGGTACACCAAATTTCAGGCAGCTTCTCTTTCCAATTGTCCAGTGGCGCAATTGTTCAATACAAGTTTTGCATACTGTATGAGGAGCCCATTGCTTATCTTGATCTCCAAGTTTGACACCAAAATAACCTACATATGCTCTTTTTACAAACTCAGAAATCGGTTTCCTGTTTGCTTTTAGTGTGTATTCCTCACAAATGTAGCAGAATATGTCTGGATGGTTAATGCAGCTCCGTCTGGAAGTAGCCATAACCTTAAGGATGTTCGCATCTGAGGAATTAAATAACTAACCTAAAAAATAGTAAGAACATGTAGTTATTTAATGCTCACATTCACAGATTGTTCTTGCGACCAACTCTTAATATGCCCTAAGACGACTGCGGCTGCTCTAGCTTTCAGGAGGCGGTTTATATAGGCTATAAATGCTGACTTCAGCATAATCTATTTACATAGTTGGAAACCATGAAACGCTGTATAAGCACAAATAAATTCTAAATGAGGCCATGAATTTAGTGCTGAGTAAGCTGTAGGCTACGGAATAGTTATTTCGTTGAATCAGCAATATCTCAGCACGCGGCAAGATATGCTGATTTTAGATTATAAGGATGTAGGCATTATATGAATCAGCAAGAATTATAATTAGCCATAAATAAAGCTTATTATGACATTTTAGTTTTGCCAAAGACATCGTTTAAAGAGTGGACTGGGTTTTCTTTACAAAATCGACGATATCTCAGAAACTAGACCTGATGCACTCAATCCAATGACATTTTCTGAATCAGCGCCCAAAATTACCCCAAGAACAGGTCTAAAACCGAAGGCAACAAGAAAAAAAAATTTTTCTGTTGGCCAGTGTTATTTATTGGTTCTGCTCAGTGATATCTCTCTTTCGTCTTTCGTTTCTTCGCGATAAATAGGTTTAATTTTCCTTGTAGTTTTTATATCTATTCTCCGGGCGATTCATATTGTCGGTTGCGATAAGGCGAGGTTTTGATTCGTATGTCGAAATCTTATTCAGAAAGCCGGTTTTTCAGAAAGCCAGTTTTTCAGAAACTCGGTTTTTCAGAAACCCGGTTTTTCAGAAACCCGGTTTTTAGTGACACGATAGCTTCGCACGGAGTGAAGCGATGGTACCGAGGCAGCATCACGGATGTCGAAAGGAGTAGGTCGGGCAGTCGCTTTTATTTGAATCGGATGACCGTGAAGACGTAGGCCTAGGCCTATAGGCCCTATATGTCACGGATCATCCATGGCATCTGAATGTTTGAAAGCAAATCATTTCAAATTGGGATTTACAAATCAAATGTGGGATTAACGAGCTTGATTTTAAACCCATTAATATTTGATTTTGATTTTTGGAGTAATAGTTAGCATACTTTCTGCAAGTTGATGAAAACTGAAATCACAATTCATCTTAAATTACATATGAATAGATTATAATGCAGTTGCCAATCGTGACACTGCACAACCTTGACTTCTACAAAGGATATGTCAAAGTATTTCAAAACTGCGGAACCACTGACACTGGCCTTAGAGTTAGATCAATGACAAGATAGCATTGTCTTAGCGGCGTGATGATCATGCGGTGGAAATGCACTCACCTAACTTTCAGTCCTCTATTCAAGACAGTAGACCTACGAATTGAACATTAACTTCCTGTCTGTCACGGCCAAGGTCATCCGTCAAAGCGAGGAATATTGCAAATACTCGCCAGATGTCGCCATAGTGTACGAGGAATCTCATGGCTACTCGGATCATCTTGAACATTTTGAACATTCTAGGACATTCTGGGATAATCTAGAATCCGCTAGACAACAGCCTATAGACTTCTAAATGAATAGTCCTCAGCAGGCTTCAAGAGCTTCTGGAAACACCTAGAACTTTCTAGTATCGACCGTAGGAATAGATGTAGGACTGGTCATCAAGGTGAAAATGGATTTGTAAACGATCTCTCACTGCTGTTGTTTGCTCTCTCTCTCTCTCTCTCTCTCTCTCTCTCTCTCTCTCTCTCTCTCTCTCTCTCTCTCTCTCTCTCGCTGCAGTAATTGCTGCGACAGCAATAGGCATAACAATGGACAACAGTTCTATTTGTCACTGTCACCTGCATCACAGAATGACAAAGGCGAAAGGAAACACATCTGTTTACACGCCACTGCTGAAACTCCTCAAAAAGGCGTTGGCCGGGGTTCCAAGGAACTTTCGGAAGGAACAGTGCATAGTTTGTTTCATCGGCAACAATTTATATTCGTGTCAACAGAGGCAGATTAGCTGTTCTTTAAGTTCGTACGGAGTAGATTTAAAACTGATGTTAACGATGCCAGCACACAAAGATCGACGCTGAGGCTGCGCCAGGGCCCACGAGGCCGAAACAGAGAGACGAGCGTTGACTGTTGAGACTCATTGTCTGACTGATTGACTGACTGACTGACTGACTGACGCACACGCAAACTGACAAGAAGGAAGGCATATAAGCAGATAAAGCGGCATTCAGGCAGACAAAGGTCGTGGGATTTCAGCTTCGTAGGCCTACAATTTCCTATCCCTTAAGATTCAGCGAACAAGAAATCTGGGCCACGTATAAGAAAGAAGACAATTTCGTCCAATAGAATGTCTGCCGCTGAATTCATAGCTTGTTTGTAGTAAACCAATTGTAAGCCTTAGATGTAGCTCCCGTAAATGGACGCCAAGAAGGAGCCTCACACTGTACTCTAACGAGCTTTCGCCGAGCCCCCATTTCCAAGGCTCCGCGTTGTGCTAGAAATAGCCAACGAGTAAATATAATTTTGGTGACCGATTGGAGCCGATTCGAAGCACTGAAGCTATCTCGCAATCGATAGAGGCGGCGATGCAATTGGCGCCCCCTCGGGACAAGTTGGTGGGTGTATAGAGCCATCTAGCGACGGAAGGAGGGAAAGAAGGAGGGAACGAAAGAATGCATCCTATTGTGATGTCTTAAGATCGATACCGGAAACAGCGGGAGATGAGGATTTTAGGGAACCAGAGTGAAAATGGCGATAGGCGGAGAAGGGGAGGCCATATTGATTTAGGAAACGGAGGATTGGAGGAGAATGGGAGACGAGAGAATTGAGGCACAGATAGACAGAAGGAAAGAGCAACGGAGGAATAGGCCGGAAGAAAAAACAATGGAAAGAGACAAGAAGAAGCACGCATCGTAAGTGTCCGAGGTAGCGAGAAAATAGAAAGAGACAGACAGACAGACAGACAGACAGACAGACAGACAGACAGACAGACAGACAGACAGACAGACAGACAGACAGACAGACAGACAGACAGACAGACAGACAGACAGACAGACAGACAGACAGACAGACAGACAGACAGACAGACAGACAGACAGACAGACAGACAGACAGACAGACAGACAGACAGACAGACAGACAGACAGACAGACAGACAGACAGACAGACAGACAGACAGACAGACAGACAGACAGACAGACAGACAGAGACATATTATGACAAGCTCTTGTAAGTGCCACATCTCTTCTGATGGACGGAAGAAGAGAAAGGACGAGACTGGATTCGTGGAAGGATTTAGCAGATTAGGTTTCGAAGGGCGAAACGCCTTGGAAACAGGTCGTCGCTGGATCACGGAATCGTCTTACGATGATGATTAATGGCCGACGAAATTGACGCCGACGGCTTCCAAAGGAGATGGCTAAGGATGGCTATTTATGGATAGCTGCGATGGCGATACAGCCATGACATGCGTGAAGCGAATGGAAGACAGACAGACAGACAGATATTATTACAAGCTCATTATGAGTGTCACATCTCTTCTGATGGATGGAAGAACAGAAAGGACGGCGGAGAAAAACCAGAGGGACAAAGAGACTGACAGACAAACGGACGCAAAGGTATGAAGACTGAGAAAAGGAATAAGACATCCAAAAAAGAACATCCACGTTTAAAAATCCGGGGGCATCAAGGAGGAACACTGCGCACGTCCAACCATATTGTTATACATGCAATTACTTCGTAGAATACAGAGCTCCTCCATACATGACATTGAGGCATCCAGCGGTACAATAGACGATGGATGTCTGTAAAATTTTGACAAGGGCTGCCAAAACAGTCCCAAGAGCTTTATTAGTTAATCTGGATATAAATAGCGCAATATAGTTGAATACACAGCAATTCACAAGTAATTCTATTAGATATAGAAGCCTATAATACATACATAAACCACACGTACATCCACGCAATCATGGAGGCCTCTACCTGCATAATTATACAGGCAAATATACATACGGAAACGCAGATCCTAGATCAATTCGTCCGGAATGGTGTTTATGGAATCCAGATGGACAGATAGGTAAATTGAGGAACATGTGAAATGGTAAAATAATGCGTGGGATGGTAGGTATGTAGGTAATTTCTGTTCAACGAGACTGTGTCATAACGAAGACGATTAACTTCCTCCTCCTTCCTTATCCATGCTTGGGACTGGCACCACATGAAATTGGCAGTAGCGAAGTTCATGGGACTTGCGGACGGACGGAAGAAGGGAGTAAGAAGGGAGGAAGACGAATGGTTAAAAAATAGAGAAAAGAATTGAAATTGAAAAACAAGAAGTAGCAGAATGACAGTTAAAAAGGATAACAACGCGTGCAGAGACAAATTTACGAGAGGCTACGGACAGCCAAACGAAAGGCCTATTCCATCTCCGAGGAATTGATTGCAGACAGACCAGCTGTCATCTTCCAGTATTCCGTCCTTCCCACCACCTCTTCATCCATCGTCCGTTCGTCTTCGTCTCCTGCTCAGGGACCTCTTCCTTCGCATTCAGCTTCCTTCGCTCACCCCTCGCCCCACCCCCATCCACTTTTCCAAGTCCACGCACTCGTCGACGTCGGGTGAGTTCGTCTCGGCCATCCGCCCTCAGTGGCTCATGGAGCAGAGACAGCAGCACAACTACTTCAGCGATCGATTGAATGAAGGAAGGAAAAAAGAAGGAAATGAGGAAGGAAGGGAAAAGGAAGGAAGCAAGACATGAAGGTAGGTAGGAAGGAAGGAAGGAAGGAAGGGAAGGAAGGAAGGAAGGAAGGAAGGAAGGAAGGAAGGAAGGAAGGAAGGAAGGAAGGAAGGAAGGAAGGAATGAAGGAAGGAAGGAAGGAAGGAATGAAGGAAGGAAGGACGGAAGGAAGGAAGGAAGGAAGGAAGGAACGGACGAACGAACGAACGGACGAACGAACGAACGAACGAACGAGGTATGGGAAGTATAGTATATATTTGAACGAACCAGCAAGAAAAGCAGGCTGTGGATGTGGTGCCTATGCAGAACGAGTCTCATTTGCTCAACGGTCGATCGACTGGTTGAGAGATCGATTGATCGATTGATTGATTGTTTATTCTCTCAACTGCTCACTCAGTCGCTCGCTACTTTCCACTCCATCATTCAGTTAATCAATCCATGCGGCCCGCAATCTGTCAGCCAATCCCTCAGGCATCTGGTCAGTCAATCGTCCAACGGTTAGTGGTAGTAGTAGCAGTAGTAGTAGTATATGTAGTAGTAGTAGCAGCAGCAGCAGGAGCAGTAGACGTAGTAGCAGCAGCAGCAGTAGTAATAGTAGGAATAGCAAATGTTACAATACTCTGTAAATGTCTGTGCGTTTCCCCTACATGTGTGACTATAGCGTTATGCATACCCTTCGTCAATGGAAGTTCAACCGACATTAGAATGGATTCTATTCTTGAAGACATCGGTCTTTAGATAAAGTTTGAGAAATTATAAAATCAATTTAAATTTACACAATACAGTAACCTTATTTCCTATTTTGCACCGGCTGATAGCATTCTCTTATCTTTCTTGTCGATATGTCGATAATAGTTATTAGATTCTCTTTGCAACACGTTCTGTTACATGAAGGTTTCTTGCATCGGCTGCGGTAAGGCTCAAACTGAATTACCTAAGCTATAGTATCCGCAGTTCGACGAATTCCGAAATCGCATGAACTCAAATATGGCTAGTGAGAGGTTGATCGTTAGAAGTACAGCAAACCTTACTGAAAGAAGTAACGATCTGCACAACGATCCACTGTGCACGTTCACCGAGTCGCATTAAACTTCTTTGCACAAGTCTTTCACTTAAAACTGAAAGCACTCCCCCTCCACAAGTCCTATCCTGATTCTGCCTCTTTCGCTTATCTATCTTGCTGCTCCAATTCCAACTATCATCTACCATCGCCATCTGACTGTCTGCCTGTCTGACCCTGGGTCTTGACTGGAATTGATTCTGACTATTCCTGCCTATCGATTTTGTTTTGACTGCACGCCGGTGAATAATCTGGTTCCAGCGCCTTAGCTTTCTCTGGGCGCTTTAGAAATCTCAGTTTACGATGACGATTACAATTATTATTAAATATCCAAATTATCGCGAGTTATCTCGTTTCAATCGCTAGACAGATTTATACTCGTATTGTAACCCGACAACTTCTTCAAACAAACGTCTACTTAAACTAAATAGTTTTCCGTAGAACTCGGTGGCTAAGTATTAAATAATATTCAATCCGTCGTCATCTTTGGCAAAATATCGGCTACTGTCAACCGATTCTTTCAGCTCTTCTTTCAATGTCTGTAAGATTTGTCCTTTTCAAAATAGTCCTTGCCGGATTTTAATTCACGAGTAAATATGTCGGTTGTCTTCACGGGGGAATTAGATGCTTCAGCCGGCGTTTCCACTGTCCAATAAATGAAATTGAAGGACGGTGATCGACTCCCCCCATCCGCCCCTCCGTCCCTCTCTTGTTGTCTGTCTGTCTGTCTGTCTGTCTGACTCAATTTCTCCCATATTTCTCTTGCTTTCTGTTAATCTTTGTCTTTATCTTTGTCTGTCAATATCTCTGGTGTAAATATGTGAACTAGGGTGGACACTTCTAGTTATACCCCCTGTCCATTCTCTTCTTCATTCTTCATCCACCGCCGTAATATCCCTTCTCACTGGGCATATCTTCTTTCACACTCGGTTCTCATCATTCTTGCAATCACTCTTCCAGTCTCCTCGTGTTCTTCTTAGTCCCCTAGTCACCATTCTCGTCTGGATCTTTAATGGAATGATCTATTCGTGATGATTAGGCCTACCATTATTTAGGGATGGCAAAGACAATAACGACGACAATGACAATGATGTTGCTGTTGATGATGATAATGACGACGACAATGATAATGATGATGATTAGAACAACATGGTTTGTTATAATTATGCTGGCAAGCTGTTATGAATCAGAATGATTATGATGATTATGACGACGTAAGTTCTTCACCTGTCCAGGACAAGCTCTTCCAATTCGGATCCAAGGTCAGAGGCGATGAACTCAAGGGCAAGGTCGGTCACTCGCAGGCACCATGACAGGTCGAGGGACCTCAGTCGACGCAGGTTGCTCGACAGGATCCCGACGGCGTCGTCCGTGACCTTGCCACATCCAGACAGGGACAGCACCGTCAGGTTCGGAAGCGATCGAGTGACGTTGAGCACTCCGCGGTCCGTGATCTCCCAGCAGGACCTCAATCGAAGAACGACGAGGGTCGAGCTCTGGCGAGCCCCGAACAGCGCCATCGCCGAATCAGTCACGTGGTAGGCCTGGAGGTTCAGCTCCCGCAGGAACGGAAGGAGTTGGGCGATGGCACCGACTGACTCGTCGGCCACGTTGATGCAGTCGCTGATCGTCAGACAGACGATCCGCTGATTCAGGGCAGCCCAAAGCCCAGACTCAGTCAGCTCATTGCATCCGCTCAGCTCCAGGCTTCGAACCCCGGTCGCCTGAGACATCACCGTGGCCAAACTGACGTCGCCGAGGTTGCAGGAGCGGATGGTGAGGCTGCGCACCGAGGGACCGAGATAGGCGCCGAAGTGGTACACCAGGTCGGAAACGTCGTCGTCGTTGGCGCAGAAGAAACAGGCGGAATCGAACCCACGGCTTTCGATGCTCCGGTAGAAACTGCGCCGGTCAAGCTCCGGCCAGTTGCGTAGCTCGCGGTAGTTGAGAACGGCTCGAAGGCTGGTCCAGTACACATGGTTGCGGTAGAGGACTTCTTTCCACTTCCGACAGACAGATGCAAGGCAACGTCGATCCGTGCTACTGAAATACCAGAAGAACTGAGACAGAAATCGTTCGTCCGTCCATACGTCCGTCGCCTGTACTAGCTCCGACCCAGTCACTTCCGCCACTCTGGCGCGACCCTTCGTCGACGTCTCGAAGCCTCCGGAGGTTTTGGTCAGCGTCGAGTCAGCAAAGATCCTGGCCCTTCCTGCATGCATTGCCGACCGAAGTACTCGCGATATGGCGCTTCGGACGTCGAGGCAGGGAGAATTCCAGTTCCGGTCTGGATTTCCTGTGCACCGGTTGACCCCGTGATCCGGGGTAACGAGACAGCGGGCCGACTCAGGGCAGTCGTCGTCCTCAGCTGTGTCCGTATCCGGGGTATGATGTAGCTTCTTGAGGCCTCGAATGGTACGGGAGAGCTCGCAACAAGCCCTGCCCAGAGAGGACATCGTCAGAGCCCCAGACGAAGAGGCAGCAATTGGATGCCGCTGCTGCAGCTGCCGAGTCGTGTCTGTCTGCCAGCGACGAGCATCACGCGATCATGCGTTGCTTGCTGCTGCTGCTGATGCTGCTAGCAGTCTGTCTCAGCAATCATGTCGCTGATGTCTTGTGTCGAAGACTTCCGCTGACACTGGCGCCACCTGGTCGCCAGAATTGCCACAACTACAACTGTCGTCTGACCAACTGAGACGAGGCTATTTTTAGCATAATATATAGAGGCAGAGAGGGAAGGAGGCAGTACATGGCGGCGGCGTCCACTCTATGAACTGCTCGTGTGTGTGTTTGTGTGTGTGTGTGTGCGTTCGTGTGTCTCTTTCATTCTCTCTCCCTCCTCCTCTACCTTCCTTCCTTCCTTCCTCCGTCCGTCCGTCCGTCCGCCCGCCCCTCCTCTCTGTCTCTGTCTCTCTCTGGATCTACGCATACTTGATTGCAGTTCTACCCGTATTCGAATTATCCTTAGATACATAAGCTTATAGCAAATTGGACTACCATCTAAACACTGTAGACAGACACACGAGTGCGCACGCACACAGATATATATGATATAATACAGTACAGCTGTAATTTGATAATGCCCTCTTTACAAAGTTCAGAAATGCACGATGAACCCGAAGAACAGAAGACATTCAGAACCATAAACACACCACATAAACATATGTTATGAATATATGCATCTAAGTAGTTACTTAGTTATGTTTTGTGCATGTATGTAGGTATACATGTTTAGTGTACCAGGATATACCAATGTAAATTAGTTGACTTTTGATTGCTAAGCAACAGCAACAACAGTAGGCCTAATTTATTATAGCCTTACGTAGCTAATGCGAAACGACATGTTGTACACTGCTGCCACATAGCGAGTATAAGCAAAAAAGGACTACAAATAATTCAGAATGAACAACCTTGTCTCACTTTGTCGCAGTGGATGCGTTGGCCTAATTATTATTTCTGTATTTATTAGGCGCCACTATCTAATGACTTAGCATCAATCGATGGTGTGAGTAAAATACTTGCTCAAGGTCCATACACAGTAACCGTCTCAGGGTAGTTTCGAACCCGTACTCTCCGCGTTACAAGCCCAGCACTCTCCATCAGGCTATTGTGCCCCACAAAGGCCTACTCCAATGTAGAATATGCGCGTGTGTACCGACGAACTTGCGGAAATTGGTGTTGACTGTGGATTTTCAGCGGCTGATCCGAGATTTTGCAATTCGCTGGCCACTTCACTCTTAACTCTGCAGTGCTGCATGCACTTCGATTTTTTCCAGTACAGCCGTGAATTCGAAGTCATGATGGACCGATGAATGGCATTACTACAATATTAATAACCCGTAATGTAAAAACTAGGCATTCTAAGAATTAGTGTTAACGTCTTTACAGCTGAAATGGAACACGTGGAACAGCAAATATTACTTTTACGCTTCAATATTTCCAAATCTTAATTATTACTGTATTATAGTTCTATGGTATCAAATGTCTAACGACATCTTATGGCTGTCGATTATCCTATGTTGTAGAGCCACTGACGTCCGCCTCGCCTTAACTTAGTGTTATTAATATGGTTATTTATGAATAGATAATTTATAACACTTACTCTAAGTGTTATTTATGAATAAATAAATAAATAGATGAATTCTGATTTTAAAGGCTACTGGCGCATCATATTCAGTAGTGCAACATGACGTAGCGAAACCTAGCAACAGATACAAATACAGATACCGATTCATATCAGTGTTCTATACATTTTTATAGGGCAACCGAGCGAAATGTAGGCCTAATTGAAGTATTCTCCTGAAATTTACAATGCGGGACACTGATCAAAATTTTCGCTAATTGAGACCTGTGTTTTCAGAAAAGCGCCTATATGGTACGCGTATAAGGCCCATGTGGGTCTATTCAAATGTGTATTGGCATGCTGGCGGGGAGATTCGTCGCATACAGCTAAATACGCGATAAAATCAGGAAAATGTCACAGATTGCATCTGACAAATGCTACAGCCTTGCCACATGCCCATATGGGACGCATATTTCCATTAAAGGCCCATAAGGGTCTCATCAAATGTTTCGGCCTAACGGCATGCTTGTTGGGAGATTTGTCGCAATACAAGCGTCGAATTAGCAAGTGCCTGGTATTCCGTACGCTTCACATAGAAGTATTGTACAAGCTTGGGTCTTGATGACATTGTTTTCCCCCAGACCTAGTCGTTTACATTCACTTTTCAATACCGCAGTTGAGTTTTTCAGTTCGCCAACATGTTTTACAATAACTATTTACAGCACGTCAAGGCGCCTCTGTGCTCGAGGATACCGGTCACAATATAAATCGTGAACACATATATTATATATATATTAACAGTGTAACAAATCATTCATGACTCGTTATCAAACTTTTCTCCGCCGGAAACGCATTGCATACTGGGACCTAGCAAAAGCGCCCGAACGGTCGAGCGGCATTTATCCTTGCGCTGATTGTGTATGCTCCGTGCGTACTCCGTTAAAATGTGGATCAGGCCACAAGTAACCAATAGAGAGAAGCGCGTGATGCATTGCCGCTGTGCGTTAAGTATTGCTGTGGCAGCGAATCAATGGAACCGCTTGGTGTTAAATGTATGAGGCCCTAAGTTTTACAAAATTCTGGTATCAGCCTATATGTAATTTAGCACCAAACAGCTTTTTGTAGGGCTGTTTGTAACAGGTGGGAAAGAATCTGGTGGTTGGCACGATTTGCTTTCGACTATGTTTCTCAAACTGTCAAGGGTAAGCGTAGAAGACTGCACCTTGGACTTTGCTACGTCTGTTTATGATTTTGTTGGTGTTTGACATTGCACAAAAACATCCTTGCGAATATATTAACATCGCTGTTGCTTTTATTATTGCTATCTGATTACTGCCTTTTGTTTGGTACCACTGCATTGGGGAGTCAATGCGTGCATTAAACCGGTATTTAAGTTATCGCCGAGACCATTCGTGCCCAACATGTGGACGCGGGACCAGTTACGCTAGTCTCAGCCGCCTGTGACGTACCATTAAATGTAAATGTACACGGTTTTCTGTAGCGATCGTATGGCCTCAACCCTGCTGATTTTTCAGTTAATTTATCGGGTGAGATCCTTCAACACCGCTGCCCGTTTCAATGGGTGCAACGCCATTTAAGGCCCCCGTGTTATTGTAAATACACACGTATGGCCTTGACCTTGCTCACTTTTCAATGAATTAATTGTGTGAGATCCTTCGCCACCTATGTACAGACCATGCTAGCCCGTGATTCAGTTCTGCCTTAGTCTTGCCCTGACCTTAATCTTGGCCACACAATATTCTTTGGCTTGTAACTGGCTATAACCTTGGCTTCAGTAGGATGGTGACGCTACATGGACCTCTTGTCCATAAAGAAAGGTTTTCCAGTTGATAAATTGCAATTATTTGATGCAGTTGTGTCAGTTGTTCTTGCTACATGTGTTCAGTTTTGCTGGAATTGCATCATATTGATTCTTTTACCAAATGTAACTCACATGCCAAAGCATAATGATCTAATCAGAACTGTATGGAACTCATGGTTCAATCCTGGGGTTGCTGCTGTTTATTGTATTTTGATGGATGTAATGGTAATTTACCTTACCATCTATGACCAAGTATTGTCAAACAAAATACAAATTAGCTTGATATGAAAAGGCTAGTATTGTAACTCCCATAACAAACTGATATTGTAATGACTTAGTCAGAACTGTAGGGATCTTAGTATTATTACATTAGCATTTTGCATTTATAAATATCAGTTTTGTTTGTATTTTTCAGTTTGTGAGACGGGAGGTGAGTTTGGGTGTACGGGTACGTCAGAAATGGACAGGCAGGGAATCACTTGCAGAAGATGACGTGGAGATCATGACCCTTGTCCAGAAGGAAAAGCACAGACAACGATCTGGACTGGAATTAATTGCATCTGAGGTGATTTGCTTTACTGTAATGTAGTGACAAAGGAATTTTTAATGATGCACAGACCATCCTTACAACACAAATCATAATGTGGGATACAACTTGGAGCACAGTGAAATTAAAAGCATTGAACGTGTTTAGTACTTTGACTGGTGACCAGAATATCAGGTGATCTTGGCCAACTATACAGTGTTTTTTCGTAAGCGCTAGCAAATGGTAAAATAGATGTTGGATTGCAGACATTGTCGTGTTTGTGTTTCAGCTGAGAGATCCTTCAAACCCAGGGACCACACTTCTGGGCCGTTTTTAAAGAGGCGCTTCAGCAAGCGTGCTATCTTGTGTCTTTGTATTACCACATATCCAGATATAATGCTGTCAAGAGCATTGATCCAAATTATTCAGATTTTGAATGGAACCTCTTTATAATGCATGACAAGTATTAAGTCATAAAGGTCCAGTAACGCATGTCCCGGTTACTTGCCCATTCACTTCTTGCAAGGCTGCTACCAGCTAGTAACTAATCTACATTAACGACTTCTTGCACTTTAGGCTTTCTCATTTTTACATTTGAATGGGCAGTACATGTGAGAATTTCCTGTACAGGCATTTTATTTTCCTTTTTCATTTCCTCTTTCATTTGATAGTTATCATTAATTTCTGTATTTATTTAATATGTAGATATTTGGTAGTCATGCCTTAGGCCTAATATTAGAAATGGTGGATGGCCAGCATCAGCATTACTACTCAGCAAGAAAAATAACTTCTGACAAGTGTGTGTTAGAGGACTTTTACTGTACTTTATTTGGCACCCAAAGGTTCTAAATAACTGGTTAAAGCAAATGTTGTCCTGCAAATACCAGCGTTTAATGTAGTAATAATATTTAGTAACAAAAACTATAACAATAAATATAACATGGTATTAATTAAAAATAAGTATAATTTGAGAATAGTTCTTAATTATGTTATGAAGCAGTTATACGCAATACTAACAAATTCATATTCTTACATTCGAGTTACAATGATTTGTGTCGGACAGAATTTCGCAAGTCGTGCGGTTCTTGAAGCACTTGGAAGTTGTCTTAACAACAAATACTCTGAGGGCTATCCTGGTGCAAGGTTCATCAGATGCTTTCTCATCATCATTATCATCATCATCGTCATCATCATCATCATCATCACTGTGGCTAAAATGATTGTCATGAGAATTGTCATTTGTTGTGACTTTAGAACAAACCATAAAATGTTAACAATTAGATCATGCAATTTTTTATCTGCACAGCAGTGATCATCAATGAAGTAATCATCATTATAATAATAACTACCATTTTAATTAATGCAATATTGGCCGTTATTGCCATTTTATTATCGTTACATTTAAATACAAACTTTTATTCAAGTTTTTTTATTGTGTTACAAATTTTCTATGTTTTAGATTATTTTAATATAATTTGGCTTCTGCTAAGTTTATTTAAGCTTGCTGACTAATATGATGCATTTAATACATTCTCAAGTTATCATAAACAGTGATCAGGCGTTTCCAGCCTTATGGCGAAATGGCTGATCCAGTCAAATATGGAAAATAACTGAGGTTTTTAAAGCTACCAATTACCAAATTCTTTTGAATCATTTATTATCTGCTAAATACTACTCCACAGTCGAATGAATTATTTTTGGAATATTCATGCATTTTTATAGGTATTATGGAGGCAATGAATTTATTGACGAGGTTGAATTGCTTTGCCAGAAGAGGGCACTGCAGGCCTTTGACCTTGACCCTACCAAGTGGGGTGTGAATGTGCAGCCGTACTCTGGAAGCCCAGCCAACTTTGCTGTGTACACTGGCCTGCTTAACCCACACGATCGTCTCATGGGTCTTGATTTGCCTGATGGTGGACAGTGAGTATGACCAAATTAATTAATGGTCAGTTGCTGAATGTGGAATTTAGATAAATGACAAAATGGCTTTCGTAACAGATTGCCAAGTTTCTGGAATGTGCTTCTGTCTCCTATGCTGTGCCTCAGATCTGGACTTCATTCCTACCTGTTTCGTAGCCTACTTAGACCTCACTGTTATTGGATATCCTCTGGTATTGATCATATCTTTGGACTGATAGTGGACTGTCAAGTTATGTCTTTTGCATAATATATTTGTAGAAGTTATAAGATTAGATTAAATCAGATTGGATAGGAAATGTGTAGTGAGTAATGTGACAGATTTGCTTCGTGACACCTAAAAGCAGTGTCCACTGACTGAAGGAAGGACCCCTTTTTATGTATCTCTATCGTAAAAGTTTTATTCACATGTAGTGATTTGCATCCCTACAAATCTTTTATGGCTCTTGGCTTTTTTGAAGGATTTACTTCACTTTGGGAAGTTTCTTAGTCGTAATTGGAAGATGAGGATTTAACGAAGAAATGGTAACTAACAATGGGGATTTCTTTTAGTTTAACCCATGGCTTCATGACTGATACGAAGAGAATATCAGCAACTTCAATATTTTTCGAATCAGTGCCATATCGACTAAATGTAGGTAAAAATTTAATTTCGTAATATGAATTCACATGCCAAATAAATAAATAGATAAATAGAGATTCCTGGTGTGAAGCATCTGTACTTTAAATTTACATCTTTTTGCACTTTTCATTCTAAATACCTACATTTTTTAGCATATGTGAATTTTTTGCTTTTGAAGCACTATCCTTGGCTGAACGATTATCGTCTGCTTGCATTATTTCAGGGTAAATATTTTTTATATTATAATATAAACAGACTTTTGTTGTGAGCTTTTTTACCAGCCTGTTGACTTCATTGTTAGCTCTGTTTTCTAATCTTTCCAGATGCTTCCTACAGATGTAGCCAAATTGTCTGCTTGTGATACATTAGGGTACTCATGTCATCGATAATTGTTGTAGCCTGAAACTGGATACATTGACTACGATAAACTTGTGCAGACAGCTCGACTTTTTCGTCCTCGACTCATCATCGCAGGAACAACGGCTTATGCAAGGCTGCTTGACTACAAGAAATTCAGAGAGGTAGCTAATCAGTAAATATTCTGACTGAGTTTAGTTTATGAATATTTACTATGAGAGGCAGCATAGTATTAACCACAGTGGCTTCGAAGTGGTTCCAAAGACTTGTGTAGGTCTAATTTGGAACCACTGCTGGAGTTTCCTTTCACTCGAAGTCCATTTTTTTGTACCTTCCTCTTAAAACTCCAGTTGTATAGCCCTTGAGTATTCGTGCAACTGCTACAAATTCAGAAAGACAGATATCTAACAGATAATCAGCGTTAGATGTGGTTCATGAAAGTTGAAAGTTTCTTTTGCATAGATGTATAATATATTAAAGTCTTTCTTCTGTGTTACTGCAATCAGATTGTGTAGCATGGAGCTATGCAAATCCTTGCAGGAATAAAAAGTTTTATTAGAATTTGTGTGAACTGAATATATGTTCACTGCAGTGTAAACACAGAGCCACCCAGGTTAAGAGAGATTGGTTCAAAACGGATGAAATATTAACAATGACTACTTTTTGGGAAGATCTATATTCATTAGCTTCAGTCTTCTGAACACTTGTAGCAGTGTTCTAGGAATGTTTGAATCCAGTTGTTAATGATGGAAAAATACTTAGCTTTGTTCAGCATAGATCTGTAAGATTTACCCAATAAACTATCTGTCATGTTTGACATTTGAATGTCACAGATCTGAGACATTTGTTATTTAAACTTCATGCACGTAATTATAAATTTGATATTTTAACTGCTTAGATCTGTGATGAAGTCCGAGCTGTTTTGTTTGCTGACATGTCACACATCTCCGGTCTTGTGGCAGCCAAGGTCATTCCAGGGCCATTTGAATATGCTGATGTTGTTTCCACAACAACCCATAAAACTCTTCGTGGACCCAGGTGACTTTCATCTTGTTGGTGACCTGTGAGATAGAACATAGTAATGGCACTTTCAATGACCAAAGTTCTAAAGGGCTTCAATGTGCCATGCAGTTAGAATCTTTAGTCTGAAAGCAACTGGGTAGCATTTTGTGTACTGTGGCAATACTCAGGCTAACCTAAGCCAAGGCACTGTAGTCAGCAGTTGCAAGCATTTGTAACTATGCCTGAGAAAACCATCACAGAGTCGGAAAAAATCAGAACTGGGTTTGATATTGCACTGGGTTTGGCTGGAATTACTGAACGTTTAAGTGAAAACCACAAATTTCTATCACAAATAGTAAAAATGCTACAATTTTTGAAGATGTAAGCCTCTTTGAGGCTAATTGTCAGAAATTGCTAGTTAAAGTTTTATTGCTTTGCCTAGAGGTCATGATTGTGTGTGAATGTGCCATCAAAAAGATTTCAATGGATATTTACCTGATTTGGTAATTTGCTTAATAATCAATGCACATCAAATTAGGATCCCAAGAGGAGGACATGTTAAATTATGGTTTTGTTGAAGGGCATCTGCGTAAAATTGCAAATAAAAATACTTAGTGAAACTACTCTATATAAAGACTTACAGTTTGATAGCTAAAACAACAATGAATATAAATATGCAAAGAACTCATTTTGACCCAATTTAAGCCTACTTGCCTTATGCGCATGTTTGTCAAAAGTTAAGTTTTCCAACTTTATGATGGTTTTCTCAGGTGCGGTCACAATTTATCATCCAAAGTACTAGCACAAGCATGAGCATGAGGGATAAGCCTGGAGAAACACAATGTTGCTTATGTGATAATAGATACTAAGGCATATAATAAATTGGTATTAGATATTTCTTGGTTCAGTGTTAAGACTGTGAAGTATGCATCATGGTTTATTTCGGGGTTGAACTTCTGGTGATCAGAAGGTGGAAGTTAAAAGTGTTGCAGAGAATCAGAAAGTTGAAATTGATTGGATTCAGTTTCTTGGGGATCGATAGGTGGGGCATAGAAATACTCTTCTGGTGACTATTTTGCCTTGACAAGACATTTTTATATTCTTAACTAGTATTTCTATGAGTTAAAATCTGTAATTCATTTATGAATGATTGAGTATTGACGGCCTCCACTGCAACTGGCGTGAGTGATTGATGCTGCAAATTTCTGAGCATTAGCCGTAGAAAATTTCAGGTTGAGTTGTGGAACCGAATTTGTTGAAGCATCCTGGATGGCTTCAACTTTTATGCCTAGGGCAGGAACAGATCATGAGTGCATTATGTCGGCAGCTGTAATTAGAAAAGGACTTCTAGTTGTATGGGACTACTTTACGATTATCTGCTTCTTACAGTCGATAAACTCTTAGTACAAGGTCTGGAGTTGGAGGTGCATACGAATCTGTTTCTATGTTTATTAAGTCTCTATTGGGTGTCCGCAACACTTGTCAGGAATATGGTGCTGTTCATCACTCCCACATCCTGATGATAGTGCCAGTGTTGGTCTGATTGCTTAGACGCTGAGGAATTCCTGCTTATTTCGCAGCTAACCTCTTTTATTGGAGGCAATCCACTATCTGCCACCTGTGGATATGCTGGGTTGCAGTATAGCTCTGACACATTTCCACCTTCTTTATTGCTTAGCAATGATTAATAAAACATATTGTTTGTAGCTGTGCTTTGTTGAATTCTTTAAAACAAATGGCATTCTGTCTTATTATACAATGTTACTTTATATAATTATTTGCATGCAAGATGTCATAAAATGTGCGTAATATTAATATGTCTGAAGTCACAGACTTTTATGACAAGTAATGTTTTTCTCTTTCCAGGTCTGGAATGATCTTCTATCGTAAGGGTGTGAAATCAGTCGATTCAAAGACAGGCAAAGAAACCCTGTACGATTTTGAGGCAAAGATTAACGGTGCAGTCTTTCCTGGTCTCCAGGGTGGACCCCATGATCACCAGATTGCGGCAGTGGCTGTTACTCTGAAACAGGTGTAGCTTCTGACTATACACATCCTTTTTTGTCATCGTGGTTTTGAACAGAAAGTCCTGTAAAAAATTTTTTTTTTTAAAAGAAGAGGGCATTTAATGGGTTATTAATGTTATTATTAGCATCGATGTAGCGCTAGAAAGAGTTTCAATTATAATTAAAGGGACAACAAAAGGCTTTTGTCAGATGGACAATTTAGTATCATCCTTAATGAGAAGCTTAATGAGAAGCTGCGTTTGTAAATAAATATGTGAACAGACAGTTCACAAAGCATATGTTGATTATATGTTGATATATTGGAAAAGGTTGTCTGTTCTTCCTTGGGCAAGAAGGCAACCAAGGCGTCTGATGATGACAAAAGGTATCGTGATTTGCGTTATGTGCACAGCTGTCCAGAAATCTCAGATGCTGTGCAAAGACCTTAAGATAATTGCCTGTGCCGCTGTCATTGAGGAGTAGTGATGTTATGGTTATCGATTCAGTTTCAGTTATAGCTATTTTTTACATCTTGAAATAGGAAGAAGAATGAGAAGTGTTTGTGTGCTGGTCTGTTAGGATCTGAGGAAAGAAAATGAGTGTTTTCCTATGTACTGTTTTGTGACACTGGGATATTAACTTTACCTAGAAAATGTCATATTTTGGTGCCAGTCTTGGCTGAACTATCAACACTCTTGGCCGCTCCAGAGTGATGTGAGGTGCAGCACAGGTCACACTTATGCAAGGCATCTGCTGGAATGCATTTTTAATAGTTGTATAAGTTGTGATGTCTTTAGCAAGTACTGGCGATGTCTTCTGTGTATGTCTTAGATTAGCAATCATTATGTGAGACTCTTGTTGATGTTGTTTAGGCTCAACAGAAAGACTTCCAAACGTATCAGCTGCAGGTTCTGAAGAACTGTAAGACATTGGCAAAGGCTCTGATGGACAAAGGATACAAGTTGGTCTCAGGTAATGGCTCTTCAGTCAGTCAGTATGTATGTATTTATGTATGTATGTATGTATTTATGTATGTATGTATCCAAGCATTTACTTGTATGTAGCTTATTCATTAATGGGGCTGTCATAACACTGTTGAGTTATTTCTTCTATGAGAGATGCTATGTAAATTCCCCAGTGCAGTACTATACGTAATCTGATAAATTCCCCAGTGCAGTACTATACGTAATCTGTAGCATGAAGAAAATAGTTATAAAGAATCTTTTAAAATCTAGTTTTATTGTTTTTGAGAAGTTCGTGAAAGACACTATAATGTTAATTATCAAGGTATACCATACTTTCCAGACTAGAAGTCACACCTTAGTATAAGATGCAGTGACATAAATACGGCAAAAGTTTTGTAAAATCAGTACATAGGTTGCACTGGTACATAAAACGCACCCATACACAAATTTCTGTGGTAACAATGTGCATAAAAATTTCTGTACTTAAGTTGCACTGTGAAATAAGACGCACCCCTAGGAGTTCGTGTAAAAAACCATGTCTTATATTCTGGAAAATACGGTATATATACACACATTCAGACACATTTTGATCTTCTGGACCAGAAATGATCCAGACATTTAGACTAGACACAGTAGTCAAAAGTAGCTTTGGATGATTTAAATTCTACCTACTATTAGACAACAGATGTATGCAACTAATAGTGCTGCTGCTGCTGTAATTCATGGTTTATGGAGAAGGCGTTTGTCTGGTTCCATTTGGGATTTTAGCTGGAAATATGTGTTCATTTCCAGGTGGTACAGACAACCATCTTGTGGTGCTTGACCTTCGACCCCAGGGTCTTGATGGAGCAAGGGTGGAGAAGATCTGCGAACTGTGCAACATCACCGTCAACAAGAACACCTGCCCCGGTGACAAAAGTGCCCTCAACCCAGGTGGCCTTAGACTTGGTCAGTAAACGACAGAGTTTTTATTAATGCCACGATCTGTTACTGTGTCTTAACCATCTAATTTGCTGCACTGTAACTTGCCTTTTGGCTTGGAGGACCCTTCATTATTCTGTATTTCTTAAGGGCCACTGTATAATTACAATGCATTAATTGACATTGCTGAGCAATTTGCATATGAAGTACTTTCTCAAGGTCCTACACAGTAACTGCCTCGGGAGTGGTTCAGACCCACACTGCGTTTACAGTTGGCTACAGTGTCACACATTAAGTCCATTTCTGCCACATTAAACCTCAAATTTCTGCATTTCTGCCATGTTAGTCCTTAAAGGTACACCACTGATTTTGTGTAAAAGTAAGTAAGATCTTTTAACTGAATCACAAACAGCAGTCTGCTTTAGAAATGCTTGCCTTATAGTGCAAAATTTGTGAATAATCTGATGAGGCAAAGAAAGAGATAAAAGCATTAATGGATTAAGAAGGTGTTATGTATCAAGGCATTACCAGATTAAGACAATGCTTGTTGACCTGCATGACACCTGAGCAGGTATTATGTTTTACGTTTGTCATGTGCCATAGATTTCTGTCGTCTTTTTCATTACAGGCAACATGCCTGCACCTTTTCTTCTGACCATCCTCTTTGTCCAGGTTTGGGACTAGCTTGGATGTCCAAAGGCTATGTTGCTGCTCACATAGGTTTGGGACTAGCTTGGATGTCCAAAGGCTATGTTGCTGCTCACATTGGCCAACTGTTTTCGGGGTTCCTGTAGATTAGAATAAATTAGAATTAAATGGAATATTTTAAAGATTTTCTTTGTCACAGCTTTAATATTGTGTGGTTTATGTTTTGACGTTTTTTTATCTTGATAGCCTCTGAATTAATCTAAATGATCTGCAGTTTTTATCTCAATGCTGTTGTAGGTAGTCCTGCATTAACTTCTCGCGGATTTGAAGAGCGACATTTTGAAGAGGTCGTTGGATTTCTTGATGAAGCAATAAAAATTGCAGCTGAAGTGAAGTCGCTCACAGGTTAGTCTCATTGCTTTGATGTGTCTTTGTGTGTGGTTGGTATCTCATGTTCAATTCATACACAACACTCAGACTCACACGCGCACCCATGCACGAAGATCGGCGAGGATGTCTGGTTCAACATTTCTCTTGCTCTTCCTAGGCTGCTTGGGCATGCAGTTTGATAAGGTAGTGGATGAAGTAGTCTTTTCGTGGAGTTAGGTCTGGTGAGTTGCAAAATTGACCTAAAGAAGCGACCAGTATGCCTTTTCACTGGCAATGGTTATCTGTAGTTTGCCTGGGGCACTTGAGATGCAGCAGCTTGAGGCACGGACGGACAGGGATATGATTTAGACCGAAGCTGTCGGATCAAGCTATCCTACACAAGCCCAGAATTGATGTTTGCCAGAGAATTATTTCAGGAATTCCAAATATCGGCACCGAGCATCTGATGGGCTGTCCATCGAATGTTACCTACATTGAAACAGATGGTATTGAAGACATCCCCTTGATGTTCTCAATGGAATTAAAGCTGAGGTTACCTTAGTTGACTGAAATAAGTACAGTCATGCGCCGTAGTTGTGCTAGTATCATGTTTCTGCATCTGTATTGGTGTTCCTTCACATCTTCTATGTGTTGTCACTTGTGTCAGTAAACAGACCCTCTTGTCTCTCCATGATTATTGTGAGACAGTAGGTGCCTTATTGTGCAATTACTTTGCTAGTGACACATACAAAGAAACAGAAAATGGATTAACCCTTGACTTGCTGATCTTTGTGTAGAATTCAGACAGAGCAGTGTGCAAGGGAAGGGGCTTTATAACGAGGTGATCACGTTAGATTGCCACTTTCTAACCCATACATCACTGTGATATAAACTGTAATGACCAAGGTGTTTCCCAATTTTTCAGGAAATCTGAAGGAGTTTCGAGCTTTTGCTGTGCAGAACTCGGAGATAGTCACAAAGATTAAAGAACTTCGAGGACGAGTTGAAAAATTTGCACTCGAGTTTCCAATTCCAGGATTTGATGAGCGATAAGCAGAAATGACTGGCAGCTCAACTCATGGCATGACGAATTTTGCTCAATTATGAACTTATGTTTCATTGTCTTCCATACATTTCTGCAAAACACTTTGTATCTATGCACACATCGTTGTCAATTAATTGACTTCAATTAATTAATTAGCTTTAACTTGAATTTCAGCTAAGGACTCATGTCTTGACTTGCAGTTGTAGCAGAATACTTCAGGTTTCAACCTTAAAGACACCCACCTTGCATTTCTTCCTCAAGATGCTATCTTTCCTAAACTTGAATTTTACTGGAAAGACTGAACATCACTGATTTTTTTATGCTTTCTTATGATATTGGGGATATTTTCAAAATTGTACCAGTAGTTACACTTTCCTCTTTTTAAGTTACATGATGGTTTGGTGGTTACCAAACACCACCCACTGTAGCTGCCATGCTGTCTGTCTGCCTGACTTTTGGATGACTCGACCTGGAACCAAACCCTTTTTGCCTATCAATTTTGTTTTGACTGAACGCCTGTGAATAAGCTGGTCCCCGTGATGTGGCTTTCGTTGAGCGCTGTAGAAATCTCAAGATTATGATTAAAATTATGATCAACTTAGCTACTGAGCTGAGTTGACATCCTTGTCAAGTTAAATCCTTGCCAAGGCAGAAAGATATTTTAAGATATCTGTTCCATCAAGGGAACTAGGACCAGCCTCCTTTCCTCGTACGGGAAGACTAAAAATGAAGTCGCCAACCTTTTTTTTGTGCCTGGCTGCCTCTCAGAATTGGCTCAAAGTACTGATCTTCAATTCCTTGAAATGTTTTAATATGGTTTCTGTGGTTAAAGTTTGTTGGAATGTTATTATATTAGTTATCATGTAATAATTATTATACCGATTACGGTATTAATCAGTGTATTAAGAAATTGTTTTCTACAGAATATTATATTATATGATATGCAATCACTTTACTTTAGTAGATGTCTTAGACTGTATTGTCTGTTGCTGGAACTTTAAGATTTTTGCGTAATTTTCAAATCTCTGCGTCAATTTCAAGTGTTAAATATAAATCATAATCAGTCATTCACAAATATTTAACTTAAAAAAAATTTATATTGTTGAAAAAAGTTGCATAATTAAAATAATAATAAATGCCATTTGTTTAAACAACTTGCATAAGTTCTGTGTGACTCGTTTGAAAAAGGGCTGATGTGAGTCTTAACTCCAAACTTGTTCATTTTTTAATAATTTGTGTTATTATTTGATTTGATACAAAACTAACGGTTAATTGCATAATTGATTGATTGTGTAGTTGATAACTAAATGACGGAATGTGGCAGTCTGATCTCATTCTGAATGAGGTAGACAAATCATGATTAAGTCAAGAAGAGATCATGATTAAGTCAAGGAGAAACATCACGATTCAGTCAGTGCTGTACAAACGATTCTTTGAATCAGCCCAGAAAAAGTCTGTCCAACACTAAGGGTACAAATTATCATGAAGATTTAGACGATAGTAATGTCTTAGTGGACACAACTGAAACTAATCGGAGAATGATGAGAGAAATTGGCTTTTAATGAGCTGGGCATTGCAGTTATTCTGCCACAGATGGAAGTCTTCTTAACCACTTTAAAACCACATTGTAGTTGTGCAGAGAATGGTTCATAGTTTTCATCTTGCTTTTACTTTGATAAGTTTCACACAAGCCTTTGTGCTATTTTTGAAGGTGCTGTTTTTTAATATTCTTCTCTGAAGTGAAGCAGGTCATTTTTTGCAGGCTTTCTTTAATCCTTTTTCATGCAGTTGACAGTAAAACTTGTTCGTTTGCGTCACCTGGTTTTTTGGTGCTATTTACTATAGATCTGTTACTGCAATTAGACTTGGGTTTGACTTCTGGAGGTCAAGTTGTGCTCACTTTGTGCTTGTGCTTGACTTACAAATGTACTTATAAATGTACTGATACTTGCAAATGTACTTAAACTTTCTCATGCATGCTGGTGCTTCTGTGTCTGCTGTAGATTTACTGAGCTCATGTTTCTGTGCTTGCCTGTTCTGCACGTACCTGCTTCTCTACATGTGTGTACAGATCTGTGAAAACGTTTCCAACAGTATTGAGGACCAACATTTGCTGTGTATCGCAGTAGGTTTTTCATGCAGCTGATGGTAAAACTTCTTTTGCGTAACCTGGTTCTTGGTGCCATTTGCTATAGATCTATTACTGCAAATCGGTTGTTTTTGCTAGTATGTTATGTTCTTTTTAGGGAATTGGGTAATGCATAATACAGTATAGGTTCCTTGTTATAGAAGGCAGGCATTTTTTCTTGTCATAAATATAATTGTTAAATGAAGTAAACAGTTTTCAGTTATTTTCTTTAGTTGCTTTTGTGTATGCAATGGCTTATCTTCCAGTGTATGTGCGTATGCACTGTGGTACGTATGTATATTCATGTCATCAGAAAGTATAAACGTTTGTATGAAAGTATAAACGTTTTGTACCACATCATCGACCTAATGTACTCGTTTATGTTTTAGCATGCTCGAACGAATGCACCCCGAAAGCAAGTTCTGCTGTTTGGAACCAGTAAGTGGCTTAGAACCATCCTTCAGTTACAGACCTCGACTCAGGCAGTCAGTTGTAAGCTGACTGAAGTCAAGATGGAACATAGAGAATGAGGCTGATAAAATGAAAAGCCACACCATATTGGCCTTTAAGCCTAGTGTATAATACATCATACATATTGGCTGTAAAGCAGTTAACATATAGATTCAACGTAATGATAATAACAGTAACAATAACAATAATAATGATGATGATGATAATAATGATAATAATTATAATAACATCGGCTTATCCTTCATCTCTGATTTGGGCTGTTGTCTATCTTGCATTTCCGGAGATGCGAGAGAATCTAGCTATCTTTTTCAATGGCTCTCAGTCATAATTCAACGTTTCAACGCCGTCGCCTTTCGCAGTACCTTCTCTCTGCCAGAGCCGGATGAGATGTAGCCGTTCCAGATGCTCATTACTGTCTCCGGACTAATTTTTTCACCACCTGAGGGATTATACCTACCTCGGGTTTAAAAAAAAATAATAGAAAAATGAATAATTATAATAATGATGAGATTTGCATGCTAGATGTCAAACTTAAATCGGAGGCAGTAGGCCTAACATTAGGTCTGTTTGCCCATCAGTGTTTGGTGTTTGGCAATGCCTTTCTGTCAAGGGTTGGGTTTGCAAGGGGGTTGAAGGGGTTCAATTCCCTATGTAAATGTAAATCTCTTAAATTTCTTAGTGCCATCCAACAGCGATGTGAGGGAGACCAGCTTGTTCACTAGCAATATATCGCATCAAGTCCACAAGAGCCAGTACATTTGGTCAGTTTAAGTGCCAAGTAAGAATCGGGGGTCAAGCTGGAAGACAACATGGTGCTATTGTGGAATTTGTTGGTGATGATGGTGCAGGAGTGGAAGCAAGATAGGTTAGTTGAAAAAGTTCGGTTTTCAATTTCGAGTGAAATGCTACGGGGAGAGTGAAGGCGGGGAGTGGTCTGAGTAACAGGCGAGAAAGGAGGATGAGCAAACTGGTGGAGGTCTTTTGGGGCTTTCGTTCCAAAGAGCTGGAGCTCTGAAGATTACGGAACAGTTGCAGAATTTGCGCGAGGCGACTGAAGGCCGAGGTAGAGAAAGGCATGATGAAGAAAAAGTAGATTTGTGCATTGGATAGTGAATAGCTGGCAAATATAACAGGGTAGTTGCAGTAGTCAAGTTTGGCGTGACAATGGGCAAATGAGTTTGGTAGATGAAAGAAACTATTAAGCCACCCCCGACTGGCAGCCATAACTATGACGCGTTTAGCGACTTCATTTTCACAGCCTCGGCTTATATGGGCGAGTGGCCAGTCCTCTCTCTCCCCGTGGATGCCATTAGTGAAACATACGCCTATGACCACGATGTATTTCTGCGTATGTATAAAAGTTTACAATACTTTTCGCTAGTCGGAGTAACTGAAACATGGCCCACAAAATGCCACTGATTGATTTTGGCCACATTCTCTTACATTTTTTCTTCAAAACTTCTCCGCGCCCGAAATCTCTTCCTGATTGTCCCATCTGTCGTCCAGCGCGCTCGAAGACAACCTCCCATCTGTTCGCGACATTTTACTGTTAGGTTTTACAGAAATCGTTTAGAATGGGATCAGAAAGGGATATTGAAACGTTCTCAATTTTCGGCTAAAATTACTCTAAACTCAATTAATCGTAAAGGTCAAAGAACGCACGGGCAACAAAAGCACACGGGCCTACAACACCACTCAGCGTGGCCTGCCCGGCGTGTACGAAATTGTGTACACGATTGTTGGCTAGCTGTTATTATAATATCATGGTTTTGGGAACGTTCTCAAGTTTTCAGCGCTAAAATTACGCGAAGCTCAATAAATCGTAAAGGTCAAAGGCCGACAAGAGTATACACTCACGCCATGCTCTGCGTCGCCCTGCTTGGCGTGAGACGTGTACGAAGATGTGTACACGATTGTTGACTGTTATAATATTATAATATTATGCTTGGCCCGTCTCTCAGCTTTGCCGCTATTGGCCTGTTCAGCTTTTAGGCGAGAATTAAGGTACTTTGTTCAGAAAGTTTTTTTTGCTGTGTTACTGAGAAAGTTGTTCTTTGTTGACTTTAAGGACGCGTTGACACTGTCGTTCCTTAGCAAGGCAAAGCCTGGTGGGTGTGTGGATGATTCTTTACGTGCCCAATGGGGCTCTGTATGTGCCCTTTGTGGGCCGTGGTGATTATTAAGAAATTTGGAGAATCGATTTATCCGGCTGTGGTTTAGTTTGAATGTGTAGAATTCCGACTTGTGTTCTGACCTACAAAACAGTTTCGCATCGTAGGCCGCGTTGAAGAGAGACAGTAGTTTGACATTTAGGCCTGATGCTATTTTACAGAGTTCTGGAAACGTTTTGCAGAAAGAATTTTAAAGAACGGTGATGCAACGGTATCAGTTCATATTGTGGTCTAGATTTTCATTTGGTTAAATGGTGAATATATTTCAGTGTGGCTGGTACTTTCTCTATTGTTTTCTGTCAGTCTTCGTGTGTCTCTGCCCTACTTTGTCTGTGTCACGGACTTGCATGCTGGCATTCAGTTAGCAGTTTATGAGCTCAGTCAGATCTACATGTGCAAACCATGAAGAAGAAGAATGCCAGCCCCATAAGCTAGCTCTGAGGCAGCCGTGAGTATGAAATGTTAGCGACTTCAGGTCTTAAAACTCAAGTCTCACACTTTGATGTTATCCAACTTTGGCATAGAATCTGAAACATTTTGCCCTGGGAACTGATACTGTTTTCAGGATGGAACACAATAAAGCAGAATATGCTTTAATGGAGTCATTCACAATAACAGCTAGGAAGAGATCTTCCCTGAGTAGCTTTAACTTCTGTGGAACTTGTGCTTCTGATGCATGGTGATTTGTGGTAGTTTTCTAATAGAAAAACCCATTCTCTGTCAGAAACAGTTGACTTAGGTGTTTAATATCCTGACAAATACACGTGAAGGGTAACATAACTTCTTTTTGACAAGATGACTTCTATAGCGCCGGTATCAGCTTGGCCAATGGTGCTCAGGTGTCATTATGTACTGTCTGGGACCATTTATTTGTTATAAAACATAGACTTGAAGATTTTACTAATACTGGGAAGAATACTCTTAGTGATTGGTAGGTTGAGATTGTGCTAATGTATAAGGTCAAAATGCAGTAGTTAGTTTCCTTGAGGAAGACTGGTGTTAATCTTTGTAATCTTGTTTCTTTTTATGATGTTGTTCTGTCACAGTGCCCCTATATTTAACATGACTAAATTAACCTATGCACTATGTTACTGTTGATTGATTGATTTGATTGATTGATTGGTTGGTTGATTGGTTGATCAGATTAGATTAGATTGGATTAGTAAGTATGTATGTATATATGTATGCATGTATGTATGTAAGTATGTATGTATGTATGTATGTGTGTATGTATGTGTGTATGTATCTGGACTATAGCACCTATTAAGTACCTCGTAAAAGTGCTTTCGCCAACCTAAAAATAATGTTAAAGTCCTTGAGAACAAGAAAGCTAATCAGTGCTGACTGATAATGAGATCTGTTAAGATAAGATAACCATAATTTATTTGTTATATTGGATTAGATATAGAGTAATAATTTAGATGTCAAAGGTTGAACCCAGGCAGAACAAAATGTTTGGTCCTACATGTTGTTTTTAAACCTATGTCATGATATGACTGAGTTAATTATTTTATCAATATGTGAAGTGTGATGTTAGTATGTGTTAATGTAATGTGAAAATTTGACATTGTCGTGAGGCTGACATCAGGTGAGGATGAAGATATGCCAGTCTTTTTGCCTAAGTGATCGTGTCATGTTGCAATGCAGTTGCTAGACCATCCTTACTCAATTCGTCATTTTGCTTTTAGGTTGCCTTAGTTTCATAATTGCATTTAATAGCATCCATCCAATAACTTGTCATTTTCCAAAATCTTATGATGTAATTGAACAAATTATGACAAATGGTCATTATATATAATTTATTTTGGAATGTGACCACATCATTTTTGATTTAGAGCTCAAGTAAGTTAAACCCCATTGTGAAGAATTATAATGGCGCTTCAGAGATGACGGAATGAGATTGGATTGGTTAGAGAGTTTTACTGCATGAGTGTTAAATATATATTGTTTCGATTGGCATTTTTCAATTGCTTTTAATAGGCTGCGTGAAGAAGTTCCGTCGTAGGTCCTGAAATTACCCGACCGACCAGTGCACCCTGCCACCTTAGACTGGGTTTTAATTATCTAAGCCTAGAGTCTCATGACTGGCGTATGACCCATGCGTTACTCATGGCTCGGGGTGTGTGAGCGTACTTTACTTACGGCCCCACTTGCGCCGGAATATTAAATTAGCTGCGGCGCTGAAAGGTTGCCATGACAACTGATGTGAGCCAGCGCCCGAAACAGGACACCTGTTTCATACGCAGAGGCCGTCTTGTTTGATTTTGTCAACCCAAAACAGTGCATCAGTGAGAGTTTATTGCGGACTTTTAAGAGTTCTGCTAGAGTTAAGTATCAAAGTAATGAGCAATTAAGTGAAGGTGGCACTTCACATATAGGTTGTAATGCCACATTTAAAGTGTTACCCAAATGCATTTAATGATTCATGGATGTGGTACTTCTGATCGGAAGAACACCCTTGGTGATGAAGTCATTTTAATCATCCTCAAAGACTTACCGTAACCCCAGCATCTGCCTCAGAGTAGGTATTTTAATGAATGATCAGTATCTAACTTAGTCTAATTTTCCATATTTTGGGTAAAGATAATGACAAAATACCAACAGAGCAATTCATCAGCAGAATATCTTTATCTTTTACAGTCTCAACAATGACTTGATATTTTGGGGTAACAGAGATTTGCCCCATACTAAGTCGTAGGAGTTTCTAGAAAGTTTCATTAAAAAATTTCACATATATTTGTGTTCAAGCTCCTGTTTAATTATGCACATATATTGTTTTGATAGATGTAAATTCAGTTGCATGGCCATTTGAGTGAAAAAAAGATGGCAGAGACCATGAAGGAAGAATTTTGGTAATGTCATGCTGTACTTTTGCATGGGTTCTGTGTAAAGATGACAATCCTCTAAAATATTAATTCTCTCCAGGATATAGTTCTGTGCTGCTGTCACGTGTTTCTGAACACTTAAATTCTGGTCAAAGGTCATACCATTTATCACATATTAAGCCAAGAATACTAATGGCTTTGGTTGACTCTGACAGTGCAAGGGATTTTATCCTGTTTGTTACTTGGCTTTAGTCAGATGTTAAAGAGCTATTACTGTTATAGTATTGTTTATGAGGGCTATAGAGATTTACTAACTGTGGTAGCTTTATAACTTATTTGTTTGTGTATTGTGTATTTTGTATCATAAATATAATATGTTAAAGATTCAACAATATTATTATACTTCTGGTAATGATATCATATATATAACTTGGACGTAGTAGTTGTAGTAATGGTCATTGTACTCAAGAAAGAAAGGATCTTCAGGATTTGGAAAAAAAATTATGGACTGTTATTCTAGAATAGCCAATCATTGCTGCCATTATTATTATTATTATTTATTATTATTATTATGTTGTTGTTGTTGTTGTTGTTGTTGTTGTGATTTTCATTATTATTATTATTATTATTACTATTATTGCCACTGCAATGTAATATAATAAAATATCAACATGATCATCATCATCATGATCTTCATCATCATCATCATCATCATCATCAGTTCCTGATGGCAGCCACTGGATGGTGATGGGTGTGAATAAATGACCTTCTTTTCCACTTACAGCATAATATACATGTAATATAATGAAGCAACAGTACTGATAACTTTACTGTTAATGATAATAGGAATAATATATAAGTGTTCCGTATAAATAAATAAATAAATAAATATTGATAGTAGATTGAATATTAATTTTATTATCTTGATGTCAACATTAACCTACTACCATTGATAAGTTTACAGTATTTATCTTTGGCTTAGCTGAAATAAAGAATTATAAAATGATCATAAAAGTGAAGAAAGGAAAAGTGAAAGGATAAGTATGAAAGAACAGCACTTCTCTAGAGTGCTTAGGTGTTTTTGATTTTACCCGTCCCCTTATGTCAACCCCGAGAACTAGTCATGGGTATAAAGTGTTAGCGATGTCATTGGTGTGAAGTATTAGTAACTTCACTTTCTTAGCTCTGGCATGCCAGTGATGCCAGTGGATGGCTAGCCATCTCCCTTGCCAGCTGATCTTCCGACCAACTGTAATGTAAAATAGTAGTAGTGCCAGTGTGTAACAACCTCTTATGGCATCAAAGGCCGTTGATGTCGCCCTCCTTATTTATCCAGGCTTGGGACTGGCACCACCCAAATATGGCAGTGGCAGAGTTAGTAATGTACAATCACTTTACAGTCTTTACAGTCAAACTTTACAATCACACAATGTACAATCGCTTTACACATTGAATTCATTAGAGGTCACTAGTATGCAATACCTTTATGTCCTGGAGATTTGAGCCTTTGACCTCTGGGGTGACAGCCCAGCATGCTGGCCACTAGATTATCATGCCACCCTAATGTGCAAATATAATAGATGCATATGTATGCATTAAAAGATGTTTATTATTATAATATGCTAATCATGAGGATTTGATGAGGGATGTAAATCTGAAGCAATTAATTCAGAGGCTTAATGGTTAAGTGATTATTTTAGAGAGAATTTATCAGCAACTGTTTAACTGAAGTTTTCGTATGTAATCTGATGTGTGTTTGATGATTGCTCAGGCAATATGCTGATTGTTTCGTTTCAGTTTGATTAACAAGCCACATCTTACCTTAGACCCAGGATATTTATGAAAATATGAAGGTTTCTGTAGAGTTTGGCTGATGATGATGATGACGACGACGACGATAATGCAGGGAAGTGAAGATAAGTAAAAACAGTTGTTGTAATGTTAAAGTTGCCATTTTGCTAGTTTTGCTGTTATCAATATTACAAGACCTGTGCAATTTATACTGTTAGGTGGCTAGCAATGTTTCTTGGTATTAGTTACTCTTCTTTCTTTGTTGTCTCATCTCAGAGACTTCCCTTTCTGCACTAACTTCACCACTGCTGTACATTGGTGGTGCCAGTCCCAAGCCTGGATGAAGGAGGAGGTCGATGTCAACAACCTTTGATGCCACGAGATGTCATTGAACATTGGAACTACTACCTTACTGCAGTGACTCACAAATTTGCTGCTGTGGGTTCTTTTGTTGGCGTATTCATCTTTATCATCATCATCATCGTCGTCATCATCATCATCATCATCCATCATCATGTATGAGGGATATGGCAGCTTGTTGCTGTTGGCAGTGAAGTTAAAAAATATCAGGGCTGGCTAGTACTTAAATGGCTGACCATTCATGGAATACTGGCCATCTGGGATAAATCAGACCTTCATCTTCTAGTGGTGAGGATGTTTATTTATTTATTTATTTTGTTCAAAACACAATTTTAAATGTAAATGTACATGGTTTTATATAGCGACCGTATGGCCTCGGCCCTGCTCATTTTGCAGTGAATTGATTGGGTGAGATCCTTCTCCACTGTTCCCCACCTGAATGCACATAGTATGGACATAGCCAGTAAATCGGAATATCTGAGGTGTGAGTACTTTCACAAGTTGAGAGGCTAACGACAACGTCCTGTGCTTCTGTTTTTATTAACATTTTGAACATGCCATTGTTTGAGGATAGAAGGTGGTAACCTTACATTACGTTGCTTGGGCAGTTGTAAGCTACACAGATCTATGACCTAAATGGTTCATTTGTTGCTGTGGAGGTCAGAATTGAAGCAATTTTTCTTAACTCCATTGATGTTCATTAAGGACTGGTGATGGAATCATATGTGATAGATCATAGAATAGGAATAAGAATATTGGTGTATATGTATATATATATATATATATATTGGTATATAGAATAGGAATAAGTATATTGGTATATATGTTGGTATATAGAATAGGAATAAGTATATTGGTATATAGAATAGGAATAAGTATATTGGTGTATAGAATAGGAATGTATAGAATAGGAATAAGTATATTGGTATATAGAATAGGAATAAGTATATTGGTATATAGAATAGGAATAAGTATATTGGTATATATATATATATATTGGTGTATAGAATAGGAAAAAGTGTATTGGTATATATATATATATTGGTATATAGAATAGGAAAAAGTGTATTGGTATATATATATATATATGTATATATATATATATATATATATATTGGTATATAGAATAGGAAAAAGTGTATTGGTATATATATATATATATTTTGGTATATAGAATAGGAAAAAGTGTATTGGTATATATATATATATATATATATATATATTGGTATATAGAATAGGAAAAAGTGTATTGGTATATATATATATATTGGTATATAGAATAGGAATAAGTATATTGGTATATAGAATAGGAATAAGTATATTGGTATATATATATATTGGTATATAGAATAGGAAAAAGTGTATTGGTATATATATATATATTGGTATATAGAATAGGAATAAGTATATTGGTATATAGAATAGGAATAAGTATATTGGTATATATATTATATATATATATATATATATATATATATATATATATATATATATATATATATATATATATATATATATTGGTATATAGAATAGGAAAAAGTGTATTGGTATATAAAATAGGAATAAGTATATTGGTGGGATGATTTCAGAATTCAAGTGATGTGTCAGCTGATAGAGAGATAAATGAGATGACTCACTTGTTGGGTTCGTAAAACTGTGTGAACCCTGACATATTTTGAAGAAATTATCTCCAGGTTTTGTTTTGGATTCCAGTGTAAACAAAGGAGTTTCCCACATGCCAGAATTTGTCATCATTTGATCTCGTGACATTCACATCTCATGCTTTTGCAAAATATGCCGATGTTAGAAACAGTATTTTTATTTATTTACTTATTTATTTATCTACACTCTCTACTCTTGTCTTGAGAGATGCTGCTGCCTCTTGTTGTGCCACTACCTCTTGTTTTGGCAGATCATCATGTTGGTAACTCCTACCATACTCAGTATGCTGATAGCTTTGGTTTTGGCATCTCAGCGTAATGCTTACTCAGTATTACCTTACTCATTATGCCACTGTCTTTTGTTATGGCTCCTGCTGGCAACTCTTACGTTATTCATTATGCCACTCTTAATTCTTTTGGCATATGTTGGTAACTCCTACCTTACTCATTGTGCCACTGTCTGTTGTTTTGGCTTCAAATCTTGTGGCTCTCACTCCTACTTTAGGACATCCTGATGTCATTTACATGTTATCTTGTGAGACTCCTTGCTTTATTACTGTATCATTGCTTGATATCAGAGGTGGATCATGAAGTTTACGATTGGGGAGGCAAGTGAGCAAGACTGTACTTAACTCCACAGTTTACCTTGCTAACCGTTTAGTATAATGCAGATAATGTTCGCTTCTTTTTGGAACAAGTACATTAGTTCCTTAGTTTTTCAGTGATCTCTTTGTAGTTTCTCAGATTTCTTTGGTTTTGAGAATTCTTGGTGACATATTTTTAGTTTTGCAGGTTTTGATCACCTTGTGTAGTTTCCCAGTTTTGATGACTCTTTTTTAATTTTTCCAGTTCTATCATTACCTTTTTAACTTTACAGATTTTATGGGTAACTCCCAACCTTACCATTTGGGTTTTGGGGGCAAATCAATGGCATGCCCCCAAAATGTCAAATGGGAGCCACTGCTGGATTGCTACCCTGGATCCGTCCTTGTTCAGTTGAAAATACCTATAAGCTCTGATTTACTTGTTATTCTCACAAAACTATATTATTCTGTAATTAATCAGAAATGTGATATTTTGAATTAGTTGTTACCACACCTAAAAAATGACTCACGTTATTATGACCACTGCTGACTAACAATTTAACATACATGGTACACAGATTTCTGTTTTAATGACATGCTTAAAGCCTTTCATATGAATTATTACGGTCGCCGTTATTCAGAGTAGTTGCGGAAACCGATATATTCAGGCAAATTATTCCCGTTATTCGGTGCACTGAATGGCCACTTTGTGTTGCTGGCTGTCTGTCGCTGTCCTGTTGCGTACTGTGAATGGCGGTCGTCCCGTCGAGTACGAGTGAAAGTCCGCGCCGGGCGGCTGTGCGGCCCCATCCTTCAGCTGCCTGCCTACCTGCCTGCCTGCCTGCCTGCCCTCCTTTGGTTGCCCGTCGTTGGCCGTCCTCTGCCCTGCTGATCGCATATCGACCGCTGCTGCGTTCGCCTTCATTCCGTTACCAAGCAACATTTCAAATAAAGCGGCGTCCGCTGGCAGCCTGCGTTGATCGCAAAAACCAGGTAGCCAAGTAAACTTTGCTGCTAAGGTATTGTTCACGCTCAAAACTCAATAACATGATGGCGTCCTGAGAGCGGCGGAGGCGGCGGCAGACCCACCGCCTGCCCGTCCGTCCGTCCGTCTGGCCGTGGCTGTGCCGATCGCGTCCGATTGCCATGACTTCCCGCATTCGAGTAATTGATCAGAGGCCGGTTTTTTGACGTCCGCTTTACCTGTAAATGCAAATTTTTTGCGTCACGCCGGAGAGCAGTGAGCTTTATGGGAGGAGGTAAGCGACCCCCTGTCTGTGCCACGCATTTCCAAAACGTTTGGTAAAGGGTTTAGAGCCAGCTACTGGAATATTGTCGATCTGTGTACTTTATGAATTTTTTGCTAGAAAATATTAGTTTCATTATCACTGAGGGTTTGCAAGTTTTTTTGGTATCGTTTTATTTGTGTATTTGAATATCTTGAATTTTTTAGAACTAATGACTTATTTAAGAATAGCGAATTACAATACCTGAATTAATTTATAGGTGCAATTTGTAAATAAAAGGAGGAAACATCCCTCGCATCGACTGAGACCATCCCGCATTGGGACCCATTTTTCAGTCATTTCTGTCGTGTGCGAGAGGCTTTCCCCACTGCTTCCGACAGTACACCCTATGATTATTTACAGTTGGCCTATGCATCACATTACTCTGCATCATATCACATTATTGGTATATAGAATAGGAATAAGTATATTGGTATATATATATATCACATTACATCATGTGTTACGATGGCACCGCTGAGATTGACTGAGTCCCGTATGGGGCTGCAGATACGAGGCAGTGTGCCAGTTGTCTTAAGACATACCTCTTTGCACTTCAGTTGAGTCACCTTACTGCGCCTGACATGAAGTTCATTGTCTGAGATCACTCATAAAAAGATTGGTGCTGTGACCTGTCTAAAGTTTATTTAAAGTTAAAAAGCAGTCTGTTTTGATTTCAGAAGAGTGATGGCAAAGTAATGGTCAGTAGTTATGAGGGGAGTCCCTGGGCAAGACATTTGATTAGCACTGCATTGCACCCAAATGTTCTTTCAATTTATGTCACAGTCTCTTTGGAAACTGAGCTTCTGCCTTTGGAAGTGCAAGTTCTCCTCCAAAAGAGGCCAAAAAATGGGCCAAATTGGAAGGGAACTCTGCAGAAATCAGAAGAGTTTTAGAACCACAGACCAAAGAATATTCTTGAACTTGGTTTCGGAATGTGTGCTCAACTGGAATGTAACATAAAATGACAACGCATTTATTCATATTTGGGAATGGTTGACAGGGCAACAGTCTCCAGTATGTGGATGTGTTGAGTTCTTGGGCGTTCTCGGTAGCTGGTCCAAAGTTGTGAAATTTTCGTTTTGTTGGATCAGTTCTTTGATGTAATTCAGATCTAAACTTGAGACTTCGCTGCTTCAACTTCCTCATGCACTGTAGCCTAACCACTGGTTTCTTTCTCTGACCTATTGGTATTCAACCTGGCTTCTGCAAGAGATAACTGGTTTTTGCAATGGTTTCACTTCGAGCGACTATCAATTGATGCTGTGAGCATTATGATAACGGCACTATAGAAGTCATTAGATTAGATAGATACTGCTGAGTCTGTTGAGAAACCAGTGGCATAGCTAGGTATTTTGGCGACTGGAGCAAGTGATAACAGTTGCCTTCCTTAATAGAAATTTTGAATTTAACAAAAAACAGTAATTGAGAAAAACATCATGTGTTGAATGTTAATCGAATATATAATATTATGACACTTACCAAAAAGTCAGAACAAAATGTTTCTAGCTACAAAGTCTTTTGAGGACTTCACGGAAATTGTTGGAACAGCTACTTCATTCTCAGTTTCCTAAACCAAACTCCTCTTACTTTCTGTTGTGTCATTATTTTTATTAAGGCAAGCGATACACATAGAGTGATGAACAAAAAAGTACTACAATTGGATATTACACCTTACAAATATTCCATGACTCCGTGACTTAGTTCCATCGCCTCGCTGAACTTCCCCCAAGGCCAGCCTTGGTCTTGGGGGAAAGTCAGTGAGGCGACTGCCTTTTACAGGAACCTGCTGCTTTGTGCCTGGAAACTATAATAGGTGTAGATTTGGTCATTTGAAGATAGATTTTCTTCTTTATTAATCCAGAGAGGGATGAAGTTTTGACCTGACAGATGTAATATTTCATCCTGCAAGACAGACAGAGAGGGAGAGAGGAATGGGGAAATGCAGGAGGGTTTTCAGAGAGAGAAAGAGACAGACAGACAGACAGACAGACAGACAGAGAGAGAGACTGGGTGAGTTCACCTCCAGAGTTGAAGCCTACTTTACTCCAATGTGCTGTACAGTAGGCATATCGAGTCAGAAGTTTTTTATCGGCACAATCTTTGGATCTTTGGGACAAAGGCTATGGTTGTCTGTTATATGATCGTCACTGAAATTTTGGATGCAAGTGATAGAAATAAGTTTTTAAAAATTTAGTTTGCTGCCCTCTTTGATGCCCCTTGAACAGTGCCGCCCGTGGCGGCTGCACCACTCACCCCTCCTTGCTAGTTTTGAAAAATTTAGTTTGCTGCCCTCTTTGATGCCCCTTGAACAGTGCCGGCCGTGGCGGCTGCACCACTCACCCCTCCTTGCTTCTCCATATCCTGTTAATTTTTCAAATGCTTGTGAAGTTTGTCCAGTTCTACTTTATATGTTTTTCACTATTTACTTCAGCTGGTATTGGCAGCTTACCTGTAGTGATAAGTTCTACGGTATGTATGCGCAGAACATTTGAACATTATTGCGATGTAGCCAGGCTGTTGTGGTGGTATTAAGGCAAGCTGCTTATGCATATTTAATTTGTTTAGCATATTTCATATGCATTTTGTCAGCTAGTGAATATACAGGTATACTAAAAATCCTTAGTGAGAGAGTCATAATGAAATTTGAGCACTAGAGGTGAAATGCTTGTGACATTAGTAGTGCCGGTATAAGGGTGAGGGTGGTGATGGCTAGAAAAGAGATTTGCCCCTGTGCCCCAAATTTTTATTCAAACAGGTGTGAAAGCAGACTTGAGCTGACCTTTTAAATATTGTAAACCAGAGAGCCCTTCAGAAGCGGATACTGTACCACTTGGGCGGCCTGAATTTACTAAGAAGGCGAAGATTTTGTACAAAACTGAGCATTATTCGAAAGTACTGGACATTGGACCTGTTCTAGCATACTAAACTGTCGATTTTATCAAAATCTGCCAGTGTCTGCGCAGGCTTTGTGTATAATCTGTAAAGTGCCATTGAGAAAGGACCCTTGTGCCTTGAGGAGAGGAAGAGAACGACACAAACAATTAGCGACACAGACAGACAGACACAGGCTAGAGAGAATGTAAGAGTTTTGTTGGAAATTCTTTTCACTTGGTCTGAGTTTCTTCTCAAAGGCTGTTGAAATCGTGATTAAGTACATGCCTCTATGCTAAATAGTATTCTCCATCAAACTTTGTTATGGTACTTTAAATTTTTCATGTGAGTGTACAAAATAGTACAGGCACAGAGCGTTTTTATTAGGCCATTAACTCCGGTTACTAGGCGAATACCAAAAATCCTCGCCCTCCTCATTCTCCTTTTCCTTCTCCTCCTCATATTCCTGATGTTTATTCCCTACTTGCTCAGAGCATAATAAAACTTATAAAACTTAACAAAACGGGGCTTTATAATATGTGCAGGCCATTTATATGTATCAGGATTAAATTGGTAAATTTGAGCTAAAAACTATATTTGAATTAAAGGGCTAGTTTACTTTTGTTTTTGGGGTACTGTGTTTTTATTCAGCATCATTAGCCTCATCTGTTCCAGTTCCTGATGCCAATCTGTTTGTTTGTTAGGTCCACTGCTTTTCTTGTGTCTCGTCTGAATGTCAGCCCTGTGTTATTGTTTATGCCCTTCTTTGTTTTTCTCTCCATCTATTCTTGTTCAGTAATACTTGTAATAATAACTAAAACAATAATAAAAATATGATGATGATGGTAACAACAAAGATAGCATGCAGTGGTGATGATGATGATGATGATGATGATGATGACAGCTGCAAAGACGATGATGGTGAAAATATTATATTGGTAATAACAGAATAATGATTATAACAAGAGTTTCAAGTATGTAATATTTTGTTTTTTATAGTTTATTAATTATTATTTAATCGTGGTAATATTTGATTAACTGATGATCATTCAAGTATTTGTGATATTTTAATTTTGGCTCCTAACAGGAAAGATGTTTCTGCAGAGAGGGGGTTGGTTTGCTAGAAGTTGGGCTTTGTCTTAGACTCATTATAAGAGTTTAAGCTGTTATTGGAATGAGTTCTGGTGGAGACCCCCTTATGTTCGTGTTGGCGTCAGTTGAATGTCGGCTGAAACCGGATGGACATTTGGCCATGAAACTCAACACCTCTTTGTACTTAACTCTGGCCTCTAAGTGCAGGCAAACCCAAAGTTCAGGATTATTCAGTAACCAGCCAATCATAACTGGTTAGACCGTTAGCCAATCAACAGTAAATTAATGACTTAAATCAGCCAGTCAAAAGTGATCAGAGCAATAGCCAGTAAAAGGTAAATGACTAGCCAATCATTGGTAAATCAGTGATTTGATTTGACCAATCACAAGTGATTAGCTAATCTAATTAAACTGATTAAATTTTTTGAACTCTTTACCTGAATCTATTAGAAGATGCTCTTCAATAGATAATTTTAAATTAAAACTTAAGACTCATTTATTCTCTCAGTACTATAATTATTATGTTGTAACGCGTCCTTTGAGTAAGACATTGTTTTATTAAGGCGCGTTATAAATATAAGTTGTTGTAAGTCGAAATGAGTCCATGTTTTTTCCTTGCTTGAAATCAGCAAATCATCAAGCGCTGAGCAATCAGTCTAAGTATCAAACAATCAGCAAATCAGTAGCGCAGTGTTTTTAAATGCAACGAGAAACATCTCGATAAAACAACCAGTTCGCATAAATATTAATGAGTGAAATTTCATGACAGGTCTGAGAGAAAGTCCAGAGGGCCAGTTGTGTGCGCAGTGACAGGCAAAGGCTGTGAATCATGACTTTCACATAAATTCGTCTCTTGTGCCAATTTTTATAGGCTTTTGGAGTTCGTGTTGCACGTCACGTACAGTTCTGCAGTTCTGTTGACTAATGAATAGATAGAATCACGTGTTTTCTTAAATAGATTTAGTCGCTGAAAGCTAATCTTGGTGTTGACTTTGTGAGTTTTGCTAAACCCTGTTAAACTTTAGACTTTTGGCTTTTTATCAAATTCAGCCGAGATCAATGTTGAAAATTATCTTCACAGAGCTGTAGTGTTAAGAACCTAGGCTGAACATTGGTGAAAAAAGGCAGTTTCAATTCACATGTAAACCTATCTTGTAGCAGTCGATAGGTTTTTTGCTATTTAGTATTTTTTTTAAATGTGAAACTGAAAGTCATTTTCATACTACTTTAGTAATAGAATAATTGTGGGCAACTGGTAAAGAAATTGATGAATCGTATTATATACTGTTATTCATTTATTTTACATGTTTTCTTTAAGTATACTAGGCAGGTAAGTAAATAAGAAGATTTGTAGGACAAACAGATAGCTATCTCAGTTTGGTTGTTGGGTAATTTTGTTGAGTCAGCTTGAGATCTTGAGTTGGGTAACAATAGAACATGCAGTGCTGTAAGATATTCTTCATCATTGCTCAAATTATCAATTACATGTTTTTATCTTTCAAAATATTTGCCATTTTCTTGTAATTTTTATGTATTTATTTATTTTATGAATGGTTTAATAAACATGTTTTTAGTATGTTTATGTATTTGAATTTTTCATATTTGCCTTAATTCTGTGATTTTTGTTTGCAGTTTCAACATATCGCAAAATTTGTATAATTTATTGATTTGCCAGACTTTGTAGGTTTTATATGGCCATCTGTCGCAGTTAATGTTTAATTAAATATTATGCTTGGATCATCAGGAACATTTAAGAATGGAATTAAAGGAGGGAGGGAGGGAGATTATCAAAGAATAGAGAGCTTGGATGCTACACATGAAGTGAGACAACTTAAAAGGGTTGGAGTCGGATAGGATGGGGTCAAGTTGTGTTGAGTGCGGATAGATTGTGATGGTGTACCTGGTTGCTTTATGATGTGGAAGTTTTTGTGTTTAGTAAGCATTGTTTAATAGATAATAATGAAAATTATTGTGCAGCTGGACCTGTTGAGTGCTACTTCAATGCTTTTGTGACATATCTGAAGGGTGCTATATTAAATGGTTTTTATACATACCTGGTCCCTACTACTACTTTCTAAATGCATTACCCCACCATTCCTTGAAACACCTTACCAAAATTACCTTAATGCACACTGTAGTACCACAACCTACGGGCTATGGTAAATTAGGATAGGCTGTGGTTCCAGCATAGGGTGGGATAGGGTGGTTGGATTGGGTTTGGCATGGCTGGGTAATATATGGTAGGATAGGTTTGGTACTATGGAATAAGGTATAGTAGTGTAGGATAAGGTATGAGAAAGCCAGGTAGTGAATGACACTGTGAGGGTAGAATATAATAAGGTTGGGTGGGGTATGGTAGTTTAGGGTAGGAGAGGTTAGGGTATGATAGGGTCAGGTAATGTTGGGTGAGGTTAAACTGTGGTAGGATAAGGTTATTTGCAGTAGTGTAGGGTAAAGTGGAATAGGGTTGGGTAATGTAGGAGTAGGGTGTGGCAAGGTAGGGTAGGGTGTGCTAGTCTAGGGTAGGTGATGGTGTGATAGGGTGAGGCACTGTAGGTTAGGGTGAAGATTATTGGCGAATTAGTCTCTTTATTATTAATTTGAAGTTTGGATTCTTACCAACGCCCTGCCCTTCATTAGTCTTGTTCATAATCTGAAGTTTCACATTAATAATAAAAACCTGATCAGACAATTGGTCAGATGATTGAACAGGAGTCAGGTGTTTGTTCTCATGAGACTCAGAGGTGATATTTTTTAAAACTTGTTTTGGAATTTGACCCTTATAGTAATTTGGGTAAATCTTGCGGCTTGCTTAGCTTTTGTTAAGAAATTTGTTTATCTGCTTGTATTCGTAGGTTTTACGGAGTTATTAAGCGAACAAACAAAATTATGCAGGGGTATTAGTGATGATATTTTAAGGTAGTAATATTAACACTAATATAATAATGGCACAAATGTTACAATATTACTAGCTTTGGTGTAAAATCAGGCAGTCTGCTTTTATGCAATTATTTTGTGAAAATGAAAATGTAACGGCTTTTCACGTTTAGTAATAATATTTGAGTGTTTTTGATCTGCAGATTCTGTGACGTATTCTTTTCAGGAAGTGACGATGGCTCTCAAACTGGATGCCATTTGTGCGAAGCTGAAACTGAACATTGTAGCTGCCGAAACAGGAGTTTCTACAACAGAGAACAACAACGAGACCAAACATTCTCGCTATGAAGACCCTGCACACTGTAAATCCTTGGTTGAGGATTCAAATGTCAGGCAAGTTGTCAGTTCTGGTGACCAGCACCCAGAGAGATCTCCGTTGAGAAAACGATTTGCTATGGCGTCGTCCTTGCAACTGTTTGACGAATCAAATTCTAGTACTGGAACAACACTGCCACCTGCTGACAACATTTCCTCCATGTCCGGCCGCCGAAATCGCCGCAAGAACTTCCAGCCACGATTCGTTCAAGAAGTCACAGATGATGAAGTTCGTAAAGAGAAGTTAGTGGAGCTGAAAATTGTTCCTAGCTGCAGTGCAAGTGAAAACGGTGACTCTGTCCCCCTTGTTGACAAGAGTGACTTGGGTGAACCAGAACCAGAGGATGGTGTGCTTGACTTAAGAATCGGAGACTGTGTTCGAGTTGAAAGTGGGAGTGGGGCTGGTAAAACCACTGAATCAATCACAGAAGATCTTTCCGTAGACAGTTGTGGTGTTATCGACTTGTCATTGAACAAGTCTGATGAGAAGACGAAGTCCTGTTCGTCACGACTGGACACAACCTCCAAGTCTTCGTGTGACTCTGGGGACATGTCTGCCATAAAGAAAGAGTGTGGCATTGACATGAACAACATCCATTCGGAAGTTTCAGATTATGCCGTACGGACAATGAATAAACTGCTAAAGATCTATGGACTTTCGGAGGAAAGTGGTTACCCTGAGACAATGGTTAAGTGTCCCCCAGTCCAACAGCTTTCAACTGGTGCGATGCTCTGGCCAGTTTCTGAGATTCCTGTCATTCCCACTCCGACCAATCTCTCTTCTATCATTCCAGAGGAGCTTAAACTTTCCTATTCTTCTGAAGACCTTGACTTGACAAAGTCTTCAGCATCTCCTTCAAGTCTGTCCATGGAAGCCAGTGCTGCAAGTCTGATGGATGAAGACTGCTCTCTACCAAATTTCATGAAAGGTACGATACTGTGTTTATCTTTTCATATGACAGATCAAAAAAGTTGCCGTTTTATAGGCTGCTTTAATGCTACTGTTATACTGTTACACAATTATTGTTATTGATAGTTTTATTATTTAGAAAATTGATGTGGAATGGTCATCTTTGGTGTTTGTCTGACTCTGTGAGTGACGTGCTTAGGAAAGTGATAGTGCTGGAGTACTGGATGGCTGTTAGAAAGACATTTATTCAAAAATTTGGTCTCGTTCTTGTCACATGTTGTTCAGGCAAGATGCCAACTTAGGATGGTATTATTGTTATTATAATTTGTTATTGTTGATTATTGTGTAATCTGAGGTATATGTTATCCCTCAAGAATAAAAGCAGACACTCTGAGCTATCAGTGAGTATCTTGACAATCAGGCATTGTCCTCTGTGGCAGCAGTGAATTCATCTCTGGTTGCAGATGGGAAGGTGCTGGAAAAGAACATTGTCCTTTCTCAGATCTTGACGGATGGCAGCCTATGTGGCCAACGAAAGTGACCTTGGCTGAATTAATCGCTTCCAAAGCATGTGTAGATGGCAGCCCTAAGTATTTGGCGATATTTTGCAGGATAACCTGTTCAGCAGTCAGAAGTTATGATCATTATTATTACTATTATTATTATTATTGTTGTTGTTGTTGTTATTAGTATTATTATTGAAAGTATTATTATCTTTTTGCCAACTATTTATCTGAACCGTTTCATGCCCTTTTTCTTTGCCCTGTGAAGCTGTCTAGGGTTGAACATGATGTAGTTGAATTGTTGTTCAAATGCTGTTCTCCTATTGAGTTCGTCAATATGATTAGTTAATATGGTGGTGCTGGATGAATGGCTGACTACATTACAGTACAGTCCATTATTATTTTGATGTCTTTTCACTAGATTGGATTGTGTTGTATCTGTTTTCTTACTTGATATTTAGCTGCTTACATGTCGTTTTATTGAACGTAGCATGTAGTCTATGTTAGGATGCTGCTGGTACAAAAGGCGGCAGATTCGATTGGATTATTGGAATTTAGTGGCTTTCAGTTAACGGTTCTTCTGTGGATATGTGCAAGGGTGCTTTATTGTGAAATTTAAGACAGATCATTATTGACCTGCATTGGGCTGTAATTTCTATTGAGACTCCGTTGCCATGGGCGATTGGCTTTAAGTGCACAGGCTGTGGGACAGCCTGATCGACTATTTATTGTCTCCGTGGCAACTGACAACAAAACGGATCAACCGTACATATTTTAAGGATTGAAGCGATGCACTTCATGATTAAATTTTTTGGTTGTGTGAGTTTGTAACAATCTGTTAGCAGAAGATTCTGGCTCTTTAAGTTTTTGCAGTAGCTACTAACTGGTGCACACAGGTTTTGAATGCTACATGAGTATGTCTTGTGACAAACACATGTGATTGTGTTAATTGGTTCGACATATGAGGAAAGGCCGTGTAATTTTGGGATTATTGTCAAATCCTTTTCAACTCTGATGACTGTAATTAACAAAGCTGCTTAAATGAAAACTCACTTGAAATTATAATTTGTGATCATTATCCAACTTTGCACGGATTTTTGGGAAAGCAATATTGAATTTAGGTTTTATAGTTTTGAATAGTTCTAACTTTATCTAATAAAATGCTTTAACCATTTATTTGACAGTGTCTCGTGTCCCTGCTCTCCAGGTTGAATTTGCTTTCACTGATGTTCATTCTTGGATGGCATGCGGTGTGCTGCTTCTTATTCTGTCTAAGCCTGACTTTCTTCTGTTAGGTACAAGTCAACAGCTACACAGATTTGACTGGTTTGATTAACGGAACCAGCTCTTATGGGTAACTTTGCTGCACCAGAGCTGATTCTGTTAATCTGAGGGTAATGTGTGCTTCTGCCCTGTTGATTTTGGACCATATTTGGGGTAAATGTAAATCAACGCATTTTCACATGTGGAATTATCATAGTGTCCAATGCCATAATAAAGATTCCTGAATAGTTCCTCAGAAACTGTGTCTTGACATCGTTACACTGGCTTCCCATCAAACAGAGTCCTTGGAGTTCAGTCTGTGTTAGACAAGGTATTCCATTCTATCAGCCAAGATGTCTTTGTTCTTCAATCAGTCCTCAGACTCAGATATTTCACTTTGTCTTCAGATACAATTTGAGTGTCTGTGCTATAATTAGAACCAGAATAGTGCTAAGCTTCTGTGCTTTTTGAAGACTGGTCCATGGTTTTGGAATTGCCTGCCCTGTTCCATGTGGTCTATCTCAAAGACATACTGAAACCTCACATTTTCCAGTATCCTTACCCACTGTTTCCTGCATTCTGGCCATTCTGAGCCCTTAGAACTTTGACTGGCTTTATTCTAATGGGTTTCGATTACTGACTAGTTTCACTTTGAAATTACCACTGACTAATGAATGCCTTGTGCATTATGATGATAATGGTGTGATACAAGGCTTTAGAGTAGATTAGATTGGGTTAGACTCAGCAACTCATGCGCCAACCAGACATGAATTGCAGGTGGTTTCTGAATTCTAGATTCATACTCAGAAAGAATGGAATGTGTCCAGTCTATGCTTAAGACCATGCTCTAAATGGTCAGGTGGCATTCTATTTCTTAAACCAATTCAACGGCACCTTGATCAGTGATTAATGAGCTATTTCCAGTTTTCTTTTAATTGTCCAGTTTTTTTGATTGTCTCCATTTCCAGTTTTCTTTTGATTGTCCAGTTTTTTTGATTGTCTTCATTTCCAGTTTTCTTTTGATTGTCCAGTTTTTTTGATTGTCTCCATTTCCAGTTTTCTTTTGATTGTCCAGTTTTTTTGATTGTCTCCATTTCCAGTTTTCTTTTGATTGTCCAGTTTTTTTGATTGTCTCCATTTCCAGTTTTCTTTTGATTGTCCAGTTTTTTTGATTGTCTCCATTTCCAGTTTTCTTTTGATTGTCCAGTTTTTTTGATTGTCTCCATTTCCAGTTTTCTTTTGATTGTCCAGTTTTTTTGATTGTCTCCATTTCCAGTTTTCTTTTGATTGTCCAGTTTTTTTGATTGTCTCCATTTCCAGTTTTCTTTTGATTGTCCAGTTTTTTTGATTGTCTCCATTTCCAGTTTTCTTTTGATTGTCCAGTTTTTTTGATTGTCTCCATTTCCAGTTTTCTTTTGATTGTCCAGTTTTTTTGATTGTCTCCATTTCCAGTTTTCTTTTGATTGGCCAGTTTTTTTGATTGTCTCCATTTCCAATTTTCTTTTGATTGTCCAGTTTTTTTGATTGTCTCCATTTCCAGTTTTCTTTTGATTGGCCAGTTTTTTTGATTGTCTCCATTTCCAATTTTCTTTTGATTGTCCAGTTTTTTTGATTGTCTCCATTTCCAGTTTTCTTTTGATTGGCCAGTTTTTTTGATTGTCTCCATTTCCAGTTTTCTTTTGATTGTCCAGTTTTTTGATTGTCTCCATTTCCAGTTTTCTTTTGATTATCCAGTTTTTTTGATTGTCTCCATTTCCAGTTTTCTTTTGATTGTCTCCATTTTGTATATGTAAATTTTTATAGCTTTCTGATGCCATGGTTTTTAATTGACTAGTTCTCTGCTTTGCAGTCATAATCTTTTTCGGCATGTTTTAATTACTTGATTATATCGCAACTGTTGATTAGCTGCTGGTCACCTTAGCAATGGTGCAAAAGCCCTCATGCATAATTTGTGGTGCATCGAAACTTGGCGAATGACTTATTGTGCAAATCGTGCGAATTCGCTGTCAATTGTTGGATGCCTTGGCGCGATCAATCAACCGAGACCGCCTGGTCTGGCCTCTGCACGCATGGGTGGCTACGAGCGATCCACGAGCGATTGCATGAACAATTGAAGTTAGACTGGAATGGGTTGCCATGCCAATGGGATATCGAACAGAGGCAAATTGCATCATGAAAATCTATAGCACGGTAAACGTGATTGGCTGTCACCGAGCAGAGCCTTTGCCCCAACATGTTCGTCTGGCTGGTTGGCTGTCTGTCTGTCTCTGTCTGTCAGTCTGTCTGCCTGCATGTCTGTCTGTCTATCTGTCTGTCTGTCTGGCTGGCTGGCTGGCTGAAGTGGGATTTTTATGTCATTTACTCGGTTTTTGTTTTATTGATGATTTGATTGGCTGATCATTTGGTGGTTCAGTTGGTTAACATTAGTACCTCGATATCTCTCCTCTCTTGTTCACTCAAATTCATTCATTGCTCAGAATCTTTGGAAAAACATAAAACATCTTCTTTACCAAAGCTTCTCTCATCCTCTCTCAAATTCGATCACCGCTCCATCTACGTTGGTCCTACTTGCTGGAATCGTCCCCTCAAGAATTGCGACTTGAGCTCCTTTCTTTCCCCCTCAGGCGCCTGAAGACTACTATTTACCAGTGATTTTACTTTTTCGGATCGGAAGCACCTCTGTTGAGTTTATCCTGTAAGAGGCGCTTTACAAATCTCAAAATACAATTGCAATCTTTTGCTGAACCAATCTGATGTGTAGAACATCCTTCTTCACTGACAATCTCCTCCCTCCGTCTCTCCTTATAATTCTTTTGAATGAACTCTCGAAAGACCTAAGCCAGTTTGCTCATCCTCTTTTCTTGCCTATCAGCCTGAGCCCTTTGCCCTCTCTCTTGCAGCTTTTCACTTGGACTAAAACCAAACTTTTCTGGCTGTCCTATCCTGTTTCTGTTCCTGCATCATCCTATAACCATCGTCAGCCATGATTTCTACGTAGCACCATGTTTTTCCCCTGGTTTGCCCCCCCCCCCCCCTCCGAATTTTGACCTCGCACCAAAACTGGCTCTCGTGGACTTTATTTGATATTGCACCAATGAATAAACTGGTCTCCCTGAAGCGGCTTTTGTGTTGAACTAAGATGCTGAGGAGATTTACATATTACCTCTGATTGTTTTATTGATTGATTGATTGAGAGTTCAGAGCCACTGTTGCAGAATAATGAATGACTGATTTTGGTGTTCAAGTTGTTTCCAGTTTTTTTGCTTTACTAATTTGGATCAGTTGTTGCTATTGTTGTTCTGATTGGGATTGTTGGTTGCTGTTCTGATTGATGTCAGTTGCTGTTCTGATTGATGTCAATTACTGTTCTGATTGATGTCAGTTGCTGTTCTGATTGATGTCAGTTGCTGTTCTGATTGATGTCAGTTACTGTTCTGATTGATGTCAGTTGCTGTTCTGATTGATGTCAGTTGCTGTTCTGATTGATGTCAGTTGCTGTTCTGATTGATGTCAGTTACGGTTCTGATTGATGTCAGTTGCTGTTCTGATTGATGTCAGTTGCTGTTCTGATTGATGTCAGTTGTTGCTGGTCTGAATGTTGTCAGTTGTTGTTTTGATTTAGTTGTTGTTGTGTGCTATTTTTGTTCTGGTTCTTTCTGATTTTCTTGTTCTTGTTGATGTTGTTATGGTACTTTATATTTGAAAAATATTGTATTTCATTCTCTTTTATTTATGACGACTTTGTAAATGTTGTTGGTTTCACGATAGTTATGTAGACAAAAATGTTGCTTGTGTTTGTGACCTTAGATCACAGTTTACCTGACACGATTAAGTCACGAAACATTCTTTACTGTTTTTCTCAACAACTGCATACCAAGCTGAAGTTCATTTACTTACGTTGTCAGTTTTTTTGCCATCTTCAGTTGTTACAAATCTCTTGCATCAGGGTTTCAGGGTCGTGATTACATTCCTATACTTCTTACATGCAATCCCAAAGAAGAAGAAGCCGAAAACTGTGTGGTCCATGAAGGACTCAAAAGGAATTTTCTTTAGCGTATTTTTTATAAGTTTCTGACTATTATGTGTCCCAAGTGACTTGCGTTAAGCGTGTCATCAGTTAGGGCTGCATGACGACTGACTCATCATGTTGATCTTGTTGGATGGGATTCAAAGCTCAGTGTGTTATGTGAACTTGGACTCATTAGGAAATCCTTTCATCTTGTTAGGTTGGTTTATTGTCTGAATATTTCACAAATTCATCTAGTGTCTTTTAAGTACCTGTGAAACCCAGTGTGGGTTAAGCTGACTCTAATGTAACCTGATTTCTTTTCGACTTGTTTTTCTGCTAACGAAGCGCACTGACTGTGGCTAGTGTGGCCTTTCATGGCAATCAGAGAAAAGTGTTTAACTCTGAGACACCATATATAACCCATGCATGAATACTAGTCATGTGTTCTAGCAACTTAGGTGTGTCCTTTCAGAAGATATGAGTTTTTAACTAGTTTTGATGCCTTTGCAACATTTTCTCCGTCTCTGGAACAGATTTATTTCAGATGTCATTCTCGATGACTGGCCAGCAGAACTTCGGTTCTCGTTTGCGTTTTCCTATGCTTGTGTGTTTTTCATAATTTTTTTATGGTGTTGACAGTGCCAAAGGCGCTGGCGCTGAGCACGTTTTTAAGACACCTCAGCCTGCCTCTGTTAGCCTGGTTGCCCAACCAGTGTTGCCTGACGTACACTGGCAATTATTTTGTGAGCTGTTTGCCGACGTACACCGGATTTTTGCCCAAATTTCTTATTCATGGTTGTGTGGGTGGGGAGAGGAGGAGCGAGAGCGTGGGGGAGGGGAGTGTGTCTGAATATTGAAAACGCCTGATAATTGCGGATGCTAAAATTTGGGCATTCCGGCTATTTGATATCACCACAAGTGGCCTTAACTGAATCAAACCTGCTCAGCGCAGCTCAGAGTGGAATCTGTGGTATGTTGAGTTGGTTTGCTTTTGGGTTTTGCCGTCTGTTGTGTGGTGGTCGAAAAGTGAGTCTTATTGACTAGAAAGTGGAACCAGATTGAATAGGACCAAAACTTTCACCAGATCAGGATGTTTGAATAAAATGAAGCAGTTTTCTTAGAGCTTCATGGGAAGAATACAAACATGTGGAAAGCCGTTATAACATGTGCACTTGGATGAGTCTCCAAATGGTGGTAGTGGTGGTGGTGGTGTTCTTCTTCGTTGTCATCATCAGGGGCCTTGGGTGGGGTCAGAGGTGCTTCCCCCCACTTTTGACTCAATAACTTGTTAAGCTTAAGAAATGGCAAAGAGCAAAAAATGAGGTTGTTAACAATTTTGACAACAAAAAGGAAAAAGGTTGTCAACAAGTCTTGATGACTAACAAAAAGCCGTCAAAAATTTCCACAAAATAAAATGCAATATTTTCCACTTGGCCCCATTTCAAAACATTTGGATCCACCTGGTAAATGAGGTGGCCCCCATTTAAGCAAAACCAGTGATGGCGGTGGTGGTGGCAGTGGTGGTCATCAATTTTTTAGACATGTAATTGTAAGAAAAAGATAGTTAATTTGGGCAATCACTGTTGTGAAATCTGTGCTTCAGACAAAAGTACTGGACGGGGTCTTCACTGACAGTGATGGTGCATGACTTCAACTTGTTGCATTGTTTCTGGATTTTGCTGATGTGCCCTAAATGTTTGTAGGTCTAAAGTCATCTCGTCAGTTTCCTCCTCCTAGCTTCGGCGGATTCTCTAGCAAACTTTCCTTATCAAAACGCTCGAGTTTCAAGCAGTTCCTGCCAGACTATGGAAAGTATGCCAAACGGTCAGTGGCCGCTGTATCTTACTTAAAGCTTCTTGTACAGTTGTCTAGTGGAGCCAGTAACCAATTCAGACTTAAGCTACAAGAAATCGCTGTAGGAATCAGTTGCCACATTGGCAATCTTCTTCAGAGCAGTTGCCAAACAAGGATTCAATCTGATGAGTTGAAGTAAAATGATGATTGGTTTCAAAGCTAGTGACAATGATCGTGAAAATCTCAGATGATGATTTTGTGTATCATTTACACAGGGCCTTTTAAGAACCTCTCTGAGACACTGGATTTTATTGTAATTGATGATAATGGTTATGAAAGTGCTTATGATGATTGCTAGAAGACTTATAGTGTAGTAGACTCAAGCTTCAGACATACAAAGTCCTAATCTGTAACAAGAATGATTTAACGATAACAGTGGGTCTGATATCGCTTATCAGGTGTCCAAGTTAATCACCCACATCTTTACTCAACTGCTTTGGATGTCATTGTTTTTATGTACAGTTGTGAAGGTTATAATTAGCTTTATAAAATAATAGAAGACAGCCAAAGCTTATAACAAAAAGACAGTGAAATGGTAGGCCTATATACTGTAAGTGTGAATGTATGTAGGCGTATAAACACATACATGTATATAAATAGGCTGCATGCAAGAGACAGTTTTCGGATTAGATGTATGTATATATGCATGTATGTATTTATGTATGTATGTGTTGGCCTATGTATGCCTGAATGTGTGTGCATGTATGTATATATAGATGAAGAGATTTATATAACACCTTTTAGAACATCTCAAAAGTGCTGCAAGCATGGCTGTCTCAGATGTATGTTATGTGAGTTGAAGAGACATAAGTTACGGTCTACACTAGTGACATCTGTTGAATGGTGAAAATATTACTTGATCGGTGTGATCGGTGATGTCGGTTGAATGAACAGTGATTAGTAGCACAACTTTGGGCACGTAGGGCTCACAACTATAGGGCCCTGAATCCAAATCTAAAAACAGAGGGGCCCACTGATAAAGTACAAACTTTATCAGCCCAGAGGGCCCATTTGAGTAACCTGCAGGAGCCTCAAAATTTGAAAGTATACCACTGACAATGATCTCACTTTAGTGATAATGAAAACCAACTTTTAAGAGGTTCTTTGAGATGATTCCATAATTACCCAGTGCAGAAGCTAACTCATGCATATGGTGATAACAGAGATGATTTTGCTCTTGGTAAGAGTTTCTGCAGTAGCTAACTTATGCATATGGTGATAACAGAGATGATTTTGCTCTTGGTAAGAGTTTCTGCAGAAGCTAACTCATGCATATGGTGATAACAGAGATGATTTTGCTCTTGGTAAGAGTTTCTGCAGAAGCTAACTTATGCATATGGTGATAACAGAGATGATTTTGCTCTTGGTAAGAGTTTCTGCAGAAGCTAACTCATGCATATGGTGATAACAGAGATGATTTTGCTCTTGGTAAGAGTTTCTGCAGAAGCTAACTTATGCATATGGTGATAACAGAGATGATTTTGCTCTTGGTAAGAGTTTCAGTTATGAGAAAAATGATAATGAGACAGAACCTGGTTCCATTTTGCATCTCTACCATTCTGCTTGTTGCAGCTGAACACATATTTCTAACTTTATTCTACTTTTCTCATATGATCAAGGTGTCCTCATATGCACTTCTGAGACACTGGAAAAGGTGCTATGTAAATGTTTTGACATATTGCTGTACTTGTTAACGATGAAGCAGTAGTAATAATATTTGTGAAATGTGGCGATTTATAATATAGACAATGTTCTTCAAATACTTGAGGTAAACTTGGATGACTGCTGTTATCTGAGATGTGTGAATGCAAAGTGAGAGCTCTGTGTTGTTTGTGTTTGAAGATTCAGTTCACCCGAGGAGTGCAATGGAGCTCTCTGTCGAGAGAAGGGCTTCAAGGAACATTTCCACTGCACAGCCTGTCCATCACGGGTAAGAAACTATTAATGAACAAGTGCCATTTCCACTCAGTGAAAGTGGAAGCACTTACATACAGTAAGTATTGGGTAATTAAGCTGTAAGCTCTCGCTTTGTACCTGAGTACCCACTGGCTGCTTGATGCTTAGCTGTTGAGTGCCATTGTTTTATTAATTCTTTTCATTATTGCCCCATCTCAGGTTAACAGGTTGATTTTCATATCAAATTGATGTTGACTTATTGATCCAAATGTGACATCACCTCTTGAACTCTTAGGAATAATTACCGGAAGCCAAGGATGCCTCATGATGTTAAGTTAGTTAGTTAGCTAATTAGTAACTTCTGTTGCTTGATGCGTAATGAACAAGGCATCAGCTGGTGCCGCACCAAAAGCAAGCCACGATCAGGTTATTACCCAGAAAATCAGTCCACTAAGACAGAGTGGCAGCGTATCCTTGATTTGTTTGATTTGCCGATTGATTGAAGGTGTTTCCAAAGAAGGAAGAGATGATCCGACACTTCAAGTGGCACAAGAAGCGTGAGGACTCTCTCCAACATGGGTTCATGAGATACAGCCCACTGGATGACTGCTCGAAGAGATTCTCTGTCCACTGCAGTCACAATGGAAAGCACACCCACTACCACTGTCTCCAGGTGAGGATTTATTTTATCCCAGCACCACCCATTGTCACCCTTACCATTCTGTAAAGGTCAGGGTTACATTCAATCATCTCCCATTAATGCTGATGTTTGTAGGTGAGCATTACATCTAATTACCATTCATTAACATCCCTCTCCTAATGTCTCCATATGGGAGTTGAAGCTGTTATAATATATCTGTGGACACAGTAGTATACTGGATAGAACACTTGGCTTGTAACGCAGAGAGTACAGGTTCGAGCCTCCTCTGAGATGGTTCCTGTGTAAGGACCTTGAGCAAGTCCTTAGCTCGCAATTGCTCCGTGCCATTGATTGTTGCTAAGTCATTAGATAGTGGCGCCTAATAAATGCAGAAATATTAATAAATGATCTTAAAGGACCATATCTGCCAGTATTTCTGTTGACAAAAACTGATTAAGATGTTTGATTCCATTAAGTTAGTCTCCCTGTCTCCTGTCTCCTTAAACCTCATGAATTTCTGGCAGCCTCAAACTTTACTCTTCTTCCAGTGGTTTCTGTTTATGCTTGGTGCTAGTGCATTATGTCTTGGCTGGTATGCAACAATATTGGTTAATTAATAATTGTTTATCTCTTTTTATCTATTTTACCATCTTAGGATGGTTGTAGCAAAGTCTACATCAGCACATCAGATGTGCAGATGCATGCCAACTATCATCGCAAGGACTCGGCTATCATTCAGGAGGGATTTCAGCGGTTTCGTGCGACAGAGAACTGTGCCATGGCATCCTGTGCTTTTGCTGGCCAGAAGACAACGCACTTTCACTGTCGAAGGCCTGGATGCAACTTCACCTTCAAGAATAAGGCAGATATGGGTCTGTGTGCGTTAACTAGTCCTTGTTAATTTTATTGTGGTGTTTTTAAATTATAATTATGATAAATAGTCATTGAATTATAATTATCTTAATTGTCCTAAATTCAGTTGAACCATCACAATTTGATTGCCTAAAGCTGTATCTAGTTCTTGTGTTGCTCTTCCTGAGATGCATGCACTCGAGGAAGCCGTTAGAAAATTCCCAGCAGTTTTTCTGCTCTTCTGTCTGAGCCCCATGGCTGATGTCAGTGGCATTCTGTCAGTCTGTGTCACACTTTCCATACTTCTAGATTACACTTTAAATCTTTGTCTGTTGTCTCCAAGCTTCCCACTCATTTGTTCTTGGGTGGTTTGTAGATTATAAGGACTTTGTTTGACCTTGATTTTCTCTGGATATTATGACAACTGACAAACTTCTTGGTTTCTCTTGCTACTTAGAGTAGTTAAGTTGACTTGACTGCTCCTTCTTTGGGACTTATCCCTAGGCAGCTCATCCCCCCATATACCACAGGGAATATTGGCTTTTATGATGTTGATTAGCAGGTTAATTACTGACTGTTGATGATATATACACAGGCATTCAGATAACCTGTTTAAAAAATGTTCAGATGAATTTAGAGTAGTTTTATAAATTGATAGTTTTATTAATTGAAAGGTGGATAACTCTTTAAATTGTCTGATAGTCATGCTCTAAGAAATAATGATAGATTAGTCCTGTTTATTTTGAACATTTGTTTTTTCAGAGAAACACAAAACCTATCACCAGAAAGATGAAATCTTGACACGTGATGGTTTCAAAAAGTTTATGAAATATGAACAATGTCATTATGCCGGATGCCACTACAGTCGTGTCAGCAATCACATTCACTGCATACGACCAGGCAAGCTATTGCACTTTGCGCAACGCAGAATTGATTATCATGTTACATGGAAGCCGACTAGCTTGAGTGCTTGCCTTTTAATGCAGAGTGTGTGGGTTCAAGCTTCACCTGAGAATGTTCACGTATAGGATCTTGGAGCAAGTCCTTTATGCTCAATTACTCTGCACCATCGAGTGACACTTTGTCATTAGGCAGTGGTGCTTAATAAGCATGAAAATAATAATAATGATAATAATCTACTTGGAACTTTTACTTAAATGCAAACTTGTAAACGGGTGATGCCTTTAAAGCAACCATCCTGATCCATTGACTGCAGTGCAGGAAATGCAGAGACGTTGTACTGTAGCTGTAGGACAACCTTCATTATGAGGAAATGCAGAGACATTGTACTGTAGCTGTAGGACAACCTTCATTATGAGGAAATGTAGAGACGTTGTACTGTAGCTGTAGGACAACCTTCATTATGAGGAAATGTAGAGACGTTGTACTGTAGCTGTAGGACAACCTTCATTATGAGGAAATGTAGAGACGTTGTACTGTAGCTGTAGGACAACCTTCATTATGAGGAAATGTAGAGACGTTGTACTATAGCTGTAGGACAACCTTCATTATGAGGAAATGTAGAGACGTTGTACTGTAGCTGTAGGACAACCTTCATTATGAGGAAATGTAGAGACGTTGTACTGTAGCTGTAGGACAACCTTCATTATGAGGAAATGTAGAGACGTTGTACTGTAGCTGTAGGACAACCTTCATTATGAGGAAATGTAGAGACAACCTTCATTATGAGGAAATGTAGAGACGTTGTACTGTAGCTGTAGGACAACCTTCATTATGAGGAAATGCAGAGACGTTGTACTGTAGCTGTAGGACAACCTTCATTATGAGGAAATGCAGAGACGTTGTACTGTAGCTGTAGGACAACCTTCATTATGAGGAAATGCAGAGACGTTGTACTGTAGCTGTAGGACAACCTTCATTATGAGGAAATGCAGAGACGTTGTACTGTAGCTGTAGGACAACCTTCATTATGAGGAAATGTAGAGACGTTGTACTGTAGCTGTAGGACAACCTTCATTATGAGGAAATGTAGAGACGTTGTACTGTAGCTGTAGGACAACCTTCATTATGAGGAAATGTAGAGACGTTGTACTGTAGCTGTAGGACAACCTTCATTATGAGGAAATGTAGAGACGTTGTACTGTAGCTGTAGGACAACCTTCATTATGAGGAAATGTAGAGACGTTGTACTGTAGCTGTAGGACAACCTTCATTATGAGGAAATGTAGAGACGTTGTACTGTAGCTGTAGGACAACCTTCATTATGAGGAAATGTAGAGACGTTGTACTGTAGCTGTAGGACAACCTTCATTATGAGGAAATGTAGAGACGTTGTACTGTAGCTGTAGGACAACCTTCATTATGAGGAAATGTAGAGACGTTGTACTGTAGCTGTAGGACAACCTTCATTATGAGGAAATGTAGAGACGTTGTACTGTAGCTGTAGGACAACCTTCATTATGAGGAAATGTAGAGACGTTGTACTGTAGCTGTAGGACAACCTTCATTATGAGGAAATGTAGAGACGTTGTACTGTAGCTGTAGGACAACCTTCATTATGAGGAAATGTAGAGACGTTGTACTGTAGCTGTAGGACAACCTTCATTATGAGGAAATGTAGAGACGTTGTACTGTAGCTGTAGGACAACCTTCATTATGAGGAAATGCAGAGACGTTGTACTGTAGCTGTAGGACAACCTTCATTATGAGGAAATGCAGAGACGTTGTACTGTAGCTGTAGGACAACCTTCATTATGAGGAAATGCAGAGACGTTGTACTGTAGCTGTAGGACAACCTTCATTATGAGGAAATGCAGAGACGTTGTACTGTAGCTGTAGGACAACCTTCAGTATGAGGAAATGCAGAGACGTTATACTGTAGCTGTAGGACAACCTTCATTATGAGGAAATGTAGAGACGTTGTACTGTAGCTGTAGGACAACCTTCATTATGAGGAAATGTAGAGACGTTGTACTGTAGCTGTAGGACAACCTTCATTATGAGGAAATGTAGAGACGTTGTACTGTAGCTGTAGGACAACCTTCATTATGAGGAAATGTAGAGACGTTGTACTGTAGCTGTAGGACAACCTTCATTATGAGGAAATGTAGAGACGTTGTACTGTAGCTGTAGGACAACCTTCATTATGAGGAAATGTAGAGACGTTGTACTGTAGCTGTAGGACAACCTTCATTATGAGGAAATGTAGAGACGTTGTACTGTAAGCTGTAGGACAACCTTCATTATGAGGAAATGTAGAGACGGTGTACTGTAGCTGTAGGACAACCTTCATTATGAGGAAATGTAGAGACGTTGTACTGTAGCTGTAGGACAACCTTCATTATGAGGAAATGCAGAGACGTTGTACTGTAGCTGTAGGACAACCTTCATTATGAGGAAATGCAGAGACGTTGTACTGTAGCTGTAGGACAACCTTCATTATGAGGAAATGCAGAGACGTTGTACTGTAGCTGTAGGACAACCTTCATTATGAGGAAATGTAGAGACGTTGTACTGTAGCTGTAGGACAACCTTCATTATGAGGAAATGTAGAGACGTTGTACTGTAGCTGTAGGACAACCTTCATTATGAGGAAATGTAGAGACGTTGTACTGTAGCTGTAGGACAACCTTCATTATGAGGAAATGTAGAGACGTTGTACTGTAGCTGTAGGACAACCTTCATTATGAGGAAATGTAGAGACGTTGTACTGTAGCTGTAGGACAACCTTCATTATGAGGAAATGCAGAGACGTTGTACTGTAGCTGTAGGACAACCTTCATTATGAGGAAATGCAGAGACGTTGTACTGTAGCTGTAGGACAACCTTCATTATGAGGAAATGCAGAGACGTTGTACTGTAGCTGTAGGACAACCTTCATTATGAGGAAATGTAGAGACGTTGTACTGTAGCTGTAGGACAACCTTCATTATGAGGAAATGTAGAGACGTTGTACTGTAGCTGTAGGACAACCTTCATTATGAGGAAATGTAGAGACGTTGTACTGTAGCTGTAGGACAACCTTCATTATGAGGAAATGTAGAGACGTTGTACTGTAGCTGTAGGACAACCTTCATTATGAGGAAATGTAGAGACGTTGTACTGTAGCTGTAGGACAACCTTCATTATGAGGAAATGTAGAGACGTTGTACTGTAGCTGTAGGACAACCTTCATTATGAGGAAATGTAGAGACGTTGTACTGTAGCTGTAGGACAACCTTCATTATGAGGAAATGTAGAGACGTTGTACTGTAGCTGTAGGACAACCTTCATTATGAGGAAATGTAGAGACGTTGTACTGTAGCTGTAGGACAACCTTCATTATGAGGAAATGCAGAGACGTTGTACTGTAGCTGTAGGACAACCTTCATTATGAGGAAATGCAGAGACGTTGTACTGTAGCTGTAGGACAACCTTCATTATGAGGAAATGCAGAGACGTTGTACTGTAGCTGTAGGACAACCTTCATTATGAGGAAATGTAGAGACGTTGTACTGTAGCTGTAGGACAACCTTCATTATGAGGAAATGTAGAGACGTTGTACTGTAGCTGTAGGACAACCTTCATTATGAGGAAATGTAGAGACGTTGTACTGTAGCTGTAGGACAACCTTCATTATGAGGAAATGCAGAGACGTTGTACTGTAGCTGTAGGACAACCTTCATTATGAGGAAATGCAGAGACGTTGTACTGTAGCTGTAGGACAACCTTCATTATGAGGAAATGCAGAGACGTTGTACTGTAGCTGTAGGACAACCTTCATTATGAGGAAATGCAGAGACGTTGTACTGTAGCTGTAGGACAACCTTCATTATGAGGAAATGTAGAGACGTTGTACTGTAGCTGTAGGACAACCTTCATTATGAGGAAATGTAGAGACGTTGTACTGTAGCTGTAGGACAACCTTCGTTATGAGCTGCAGCAATAACTGCCAATTTCACATGGAGTTTGGTTTGAACTCCAGACGATACGATGCAGGTTTGCAGCAGTAGTTCTAGAAAAGTGTCGTGCAAATGTCCCGACTGATACAAACATATAGATGACATTCATGCTACTCTACCATCATACATTCATGAAGTATATGGGGTTATCTTTTGTTGGATGTGTGCTTTAATTTAGAAACTCTTCACCCTAAGACTACACTTTTGACAACTAATAATGAAAACAGAATTAATGCTTCATTATCTCATCTAACCTTAACTTGCCATGTAAAATACAGGATTAGCAAACGATTATTTGTAGCCAGGTTCGTTTACTAACAAAAAAGAGTTTTGTTGAGTTTTTGGCTACTGATTAACTGAATAATTATTTTATCAATCAGATTGAATTGTTAGTTGGTTTGACGATAGACCGTTTAGTTGGTTGATTAGATTGATTGATTGATTGATTGATTTAAAACTTTTAATTAAACTTTTTCAAGGATGCAGCTATGTACTTCATTCAACTGGTCAGTTGTACTCGCACAAACGCAAACATGAACGTCGTGAGATTGAGCAGGCGATGTACAAGCAGCTTGGACCGATGCCGATGACCGACACTCGATCAACCGCATCTCCCTTGGACAACCATCCCATGGCTCTCATTGGTCAGCCATCCATCGTCTTGACCACAGCGGTCAAGCAGGAGATGGATGCTGGAAGCCCAGCAAAAGCTGCCAAAGTCAAAGACCTGCATAGTGTGGTGAAGTCAGAGAATTTTGAAAAGTTGAGCAGCGCAAGTGGGAGTTTGACAGGCAGTGACATGGGGAAAGAGTCTGTCAAAATGGACCTGGAAGTAAAAACTGGAATAAAGGCAGAAAAGGATGACGAAGTGGAGGAGAGTTTTCTGTCACTTGGAATGGTGAAATTGGCATCGGATTTGGTTGGAAAGGATCTTGGGGATTCATTGAATCTGCCAATTGCCTTGGCACCTCTGCCAGGAATGGAGATGGATAGCAAAAGCGATGAAGATGGATGTAGCATGGAAGAGGTATCACCTTTAAGTGTTCTACCATCGTTGATGCAGACACCCTTTTTTCTACCAAAATCTCTGCCACCTGTTAATGAAAAAAAAGAAAGAGACGAGTCTTGGAAGAGGTACTTGACCAGGTGAACTGAAATTTCTTACTTCCTTGCTACTTTCATCATTAGTGCTGGCCATTAGGTGTTAAAAAAGGGTCATTCATTCGTTCTTTCAGTTATTCATTCATTCTTTACTTTGTTCATCCAGGCAGAAATTCATACTCAGCAGAGATACAGTGGCATTTATATAGCACCTTTCAAGCATCTCTCAAAAGCACTGGCTGAGGTATTTACTGAGTTGTGCTTGGAATGTTTCAGGTACACTGCTAATGATCCATGTCATGCCCGATGCCAGTTCCTCTACAAAGATCACTATCACTGCAACCAAGCAGAATGTGGTTGGCTTTTCCGATCAAAAGATGGCGTACGTGAGCATGCCAAGTAAGGCTTTTATTAATTTAAACAGTGCTGAGAATTTAGACTTGTCCTAGTTATAATTTGCATATCTTTTTCGATAGTTTAAAATAATAAAGGTGATTGTGTTCAGTATTTGATGGCATTCAGTCATATGTATCAGCTAATGAATTACTGTTGAATTCACTTGCTGGCACATGTGACTGAATGGCATCAAATACAGAATAAAATCAGAATTCCTGCTATGTGGCACAACTTGACAGTTTAAAAGATTTGAAATCTTAGCTTAGTGTAATTTGGTAATAAAATGTGTTGACTATGCCTGCATATCTGGGTGTGTTATTTAATTGTTTAATGTCATTCAATTATCGTGTAAATGCCATCTGGTAATCCTCTCATTTCCATGTTCCAAATATTTGTATAACTAGAGATGTTATGCACTCGTATCTGCACAAGTTTTGGTAGCATGTGTACCGGTCTCTAGCTGCCTTGACTATTGCAATTCCCCTCTCACTGGTATTAAATAAATAAATTAAAATAATGCCGATTAAAAAATGCAGCATAACTTGCAACATTAGATCAATAAAGTTCGCCAAAAAATGTAATGAAAAACTGGATTTTATGCTTTCTCCAAATTTCCACCCAGCATGGAGAACATTAACATGTTTAAAAACTGTAAACAGGCTGGTTTAAAAACTTTAAACAGGCTATTTAAAACTTTATCATCGAAGTAGTAATATCAGGTTTCGAGTATGCATCCTGGTGTATGTTGTTAAGCTGGTAATCGTTGAGCCGTGAAAACCATAAGAGAGGTTGTCACAGCCAAAGGCCCAATAACTTTTCTTCTGAAGATGCAGATGTTCAATAAATTTACCAGCAGAGTAAATATTGTGAATATTGACGTTTTCAGATTCCATGAGCAGCAAGATCGCATAACTGCTCTGACGTTCATGAAGTATGATGCAGAAACCAAATGTACAGAGGACTGTGAACACAGTGGAAAACTTTTACATTATCACTGCTTAGTGGTATAATATAATAACACATATTATAATACTGATAATTATAGTATTATTAATAATAATAATAAAGTAGTAGTAATAATAATAATAAAATTATAGCTATCATTATAATTTTGGCATGGACTTCATTCTGAAATTTGGCCATCACTGGTGAGCCATGTGGATGGAATCAACCCTTCTGACTACATCTTTCTGTTGCATTCTTCACTCTCGGGTGCCAGTGCATTCTGAGAAACCTACCCAAACAAGGCCCCATTTTCCAAACATACTTATTGCACTGCTGGTCTAATTTTTCAGATCCTGAACTCTAGATTTTTTCTATTCCAGAGATAGGAAGCAAAAAAAATAATTACAATAATAGAAAGAGTTAATGTAACTTAGTTCCAGTTCGCCAGCTCATTAAGTTTCATTTCTGTGTGTCCAACATGGAACTCCTGCTGCTGCTGCTGCTGCTGCTGAAATTGAAAATGCACTGATGAGCCACTTAATTAATCTACAGAAAGATCGCCGGAATGCAAAATGAAATGAAGATCGCTGTTTTCTGTTATGTTTGTGATTGTTTAAATATTTGTTTAAAAGCGTCCCAATATAAATTCTAATATTTAAAGTGTCGATAATGTTTGTACCTGTAGGTAATAGACCAAATTTTCTCATTTTGCTAATTTTTCCAGGACATTTGAGAGATGATGTTACTACCTTTCTCTTAGAAAGTTGGCTTGCATCTCTGTAAGGTGGATGCATTCTGTATGTTTTATGACTGTATTTAGTAAATTTTTTACATCATTTGTAATGAATTCGCTCTGATTTTGAGATTTTTGTGATTGCAGACAAATTGTAATCAAGTAATTTCATCGAAGGATTCTATCTTCAGTCGTCTTGAACATCATAAACTCCACGAAAGCGTTGGTCGCAAAACAACTGGACTTGGTCCCTCGTCTTCACTCAACAGCCTCAAGCGCAAACGTGGCCGGCCGCCTAAATTCCCCAAGAATGACATTCCTGTCATTCCGAAAGTGGAGATGACTGAGGAAGAGATCCATACTCAAGCGGAACTCACTGGGTCTAGTTCTCCGATTGCCAATGGTTTTCAGAAGTACGAATCCGGTCAGGCGTGCCCAGATGAGAAGTGCATCTATGGTCAGGCGGAGCATTACCACTGCGTTCGACCCAGATGTCACCATGTTACAAATCGTGGTGACGTCCTTGCACTGCATGCTAAGGATTTCCACAGCTTCATCGCAATTGCGGATGGCTTCGAATTCTTTGATCGGAACGTGAACTGTCGGCGTCCGCACTGTCACAACAACCAGTCCAACCGACATTTCCACTGCATTCGCCCAAAGTGCGACTACTCCTTTGTGCGCTACAGCACAATGCTGCAGCATGATCGTAAGCACCGTGCTGTTGAAAGCGACAGCACCGGTGAATCTGGGACACGTGTCATGAAGTCGAAACCAAGTTCATCGTCAATTGGTGCCCCAGCAACATCAGCAACAAAAACTGTTACCAGTGGACATGGTTCACTGAACGCAGCTCGCTCAACAGCAGCGACATTTTTGCCAGTGTCAACACTCGTTTCACGTGATGGGCCAGTTGTTATTTCTTCAGATTCAGTCAGATTGGCACCGATGCTTTTGACAACACTTCAGCCACTTACAGGGCTTACGAGGCAAACTATGGCACCAATTATGGTAACTCACGGAGCCTCAGGGTCAGGTCATGACCTGAAGCTGACCTCTTCTCCTCTTAAACTAGTGTCGATTGCTCCAAAGCCTACTATTGTGGCATTTCAGGCTCCAGTTTCTAGTGCCTCTGTGGATCTTTCAATGCCACAAGGTGCCAGCCCATTGTTTTTACGTGCTGGTTCTGTGCCGTCTTGCACTGTTGCTGCTGCACCTCTTACAGTTCTGTTGCAGCAGAAGGCAAATAGTGTGCCTTCTGTTGACTGGTTGTCAATGAAGCTCAAGATGCATCACGAGATACACCAGAACTGTGGCCGCCCGTTCTGTAAGCTCAAGAAGAAGGACCATTATCACTGCTTCGACTGTAACCAGGCTTTCTCTGACCCAGCACGACTCAAGTCACATGTCACACGACATGGTTTGGTCGTGGAGACCAAGAAAGCACCAACGGATGCCCCGATAGGAAATGGTGAGGCACTGCAGAAGCCAGAAGAACTTGTTATTGTGGATGGCACGGAGACCACATCAAGCCTGGAAGAGGAAGAGATGGAAGAAGAAAAGGAACCAGAAGCCCGTTCTTTAGAAACTTCTTTCAGGAATGATTTTGGTGGAGAACCTATGACGAATAGCACTGTTGATGATGCGGAAGGAGACAGTGATGCTGATAGTGATGATGATGATGATGATGATGATGAAGATGGTGAGGCAGATCGATTGGTTATTGATCTGTCATTGACTCGTTTTGAGCCAAGAAGGAAAAGTTCGAGCAGCGAAGGTGCCCCGTCCCAGTCAAGTGAACCTATTGGTCTTGCCAACAGCAGCTCATCAAGTTTCTCTTCCTTGTTAGAGGTCGCCACAATAAATTCTAAAAATGGCCACTCATCTGGCCATAAACAGGCATTCAGCGAAACTGCATCTGTTGTCGCAGAAGAGAAGAAGACGCCGGCAACGGCACCGGGATATGAGAAATTCCGCTTTAGTGAAGATTGTGGCCAGGAGCGTTGTGCCTATAGACTGAGCATGACGCACTACCACTGCTCACGAGCCGACTGTGGCTACTCGTTCTGTGATCACTCACGCTTCCTTCAGCACAGTGATCGGCACCGGCGGATCGACGTGATCATGGGCGATCAATTCCAGCACTTTCATGCAAAGACCAACTGCCGGCAAGCTGGTTGTGAGCACGCTCGCTCGGCAACTCACTTCCACTGTCTCTGCTGCCCATTCGTCTGCACCGACTCGAGCAAAGTGATTGCCCACCGTAAACACCATTCGAAGATGGACCGAATCGCTGAGTACGGCTTCCAGAAATTCACGGTGGGAGACGACTGCGGTTTTTCTGCGTGTGTCCATCGTATCAAGCAGACGCACTACCACTGCGCACAGCCTGGCTGTGGTCACGTGGTCATGGGACCTGCCCAGATGGGGTCTCATAAAATTAAACACGCAAACAATGCAAAGTATTTAGACACTTCCACAGAGGCTAACTTGAGTGAAACGTTCGAGTGAAGAGTTCAGCTGGGGTCAATACCTGAGGTGAACAACCACAGATAATAGTAATACGGCTGCCTTTCATCCTATGTCAGGGGTTGAACCCTAATTTGTCATGTGAAATCAGCAATAACACAAGTCTCAGGCTTAAAGAAAGGCTGTCCAGCTGTATTGCTATTCTTGTGTCGGCGCTTTGATTGAAGGATTTAACGAGGACAGTACTGTCTGAAACGAAGTGAGCACAGGTAACAATGGCTAGTTACCTCCACCCACCTGACCTCGTAAATGATATTTGAGCTAAGGTTTGCTGCACAACCTAGGTGTTTTTCTGGCAGCGAAGTGGCAATGTTTGCTTCCTTTGTCCTGTTTTTAAATCCAGGAAACTAGCCGTGACTGTTTTTGACCTTTCAAAGCTGCCAGAAAGCATTGTTCAATAGCTAAATTGATATTTTTCTGTATTCCATTTATTAAATAATATTCCACATTATTTCTATTTGCTTTATGTAGGTGCAGTGCACTGGCTTTGTAAATGAATGGGAGTCAGTTGGTCTCTATGCACAGGATTGTGTGCTTTGCTTTTCATGTCAAATGTCAGTGAAATCTGAAGGGAAAAAAATGGAAATACTGCTTATTCAAAATAGATAAAAATACATCTCTGCATTTCTCAAATATCACTTTCTCATTTATTAAAGCCTGGCATCTAAATTAAGAATTCACCAATCAGATGCATATCAAGATAATCCTATTTTTGTTGGGTTCATTACCAAAATATGTTGAACATCTTGGTCATCTTGTTAAGAACTTTGCGCTATAGAAATACTGTGACTCTGCTGAGATGATATCAAAGACTGCTAAAAATTGTGATTTTTTTTACTGTTGAAAGTAACTTGTTGGTGAGAAGTGTTTTAGATAAAAATCTGTTTGTGTTAACGGCTTTTTATATTATGTGATGATTGTGTGAGTTTTTCATTGTGCTCATGTTGATTTCCAAGGCTTGTTGTTGCTCAATCACGTTGCGGTGTTGTTATTGAAAGCTGAACCTGTTGCATGCTTCGATCGAAGTATTCCAGAAATTGGACCAATATTTGTGTGGTGTTGTCAATTTTCTGCTTTATGTTTACACGTTGAGCAATTAATATGAAAAACTTGTGCTGTCAATTAAAATAATTCTCAGTTCTTGTTTCTGGGAACGGTTTAGCAAAGCGATCATTACTGGCTGCCTGATTTAAAGATCCAGTTTGAGATATTTACAGTTTTTTGTTAGCAAGGATGTTTTAATGCAACAGGGTTGGATTTGCTGAGGTTTGAGGGTTCAACCGTGCTAGGCAAAAAGTCAGCCCCAAGCCTGTGATAACAATAAGCCATCTTGGAAATTTGCTGTGTGCCAAAGGACCAAGTTGCAAGTGGCCTAATAGCTGGCCAAAATTTCACAAATCCAACCCTAATGTATGTAATGCATGGTACATTTTTGTGGTGTATAGAGGCTCTCACAAATACTTGATAAAATGGGCAGAATAATACATTTCTTAATTAATGCCATATGCATTTGGTAAAGTGAATATCATATTCAAAATGTTGGATGTCTTGGAAAGCATTTGCAAATTCATATGTTTCTTGAATAAATATGTGAGATAATGCATTTCTCCACATACAAGCAATATATCTCTTGATTAATTCTACTACATGCAATATAACACATATGCAATATAATGCATTTCTTAGAATACTGGTAATGTCACATACAAAATAATGCATTTCTCAATTAATGCTATGGATATAAAATGCAGCAGTATGATAGGAAACTGTTTCTCAGATGTGTCACCGACTGGAGAAACTGTTTCTCAGATGTGTCACCGACTGGAGAAACTGTTTCTCAGATGTGTCACCGACTGGAGAAACTGTTTCTCAGATGTGTCACCGACTGGAGAAACTGTTTCTCAGATGTGTAACCGACTGGAGAAACTGTTTCTCAGATGTGTCACCGACTGGACATTTCAGGTGCATGTGACAATGCAGCATTAGACCATCGGTCAGAAAACTAAAGCCAATATGAGTTTTCCAATTCTGCAGTTCAGTGTTGGTCGATTTCTGTGTCGTAGTGGTCCAGTAGAAAATTTATTTAGGCATCAGAGAAACATATGGACAGCGACAAACTTATGTTAGATATGTGCAAGTCTTTAGTATTGCTTCGCAATTCCAGTTAAATTCACCGGTAATCAAAGTTGATGCGCAAATGTAAAGTGATTTACCATTTGCTTATAATTGTTGTGCGTTTGGTGATTATTTTGAGTAAATCAGTAACTTTGTAAAAGCTAGTAATTTGCTAATTTCTGATTAAATAGAACAGTGATTATATAAAGTTAAAGGTACTTATAAATTATAAAATATATATAAATAACTAAATAAGCAAATACTGTTTTACTTGTTATTAATCTTAACTGAACAATCTGGTTTTGTTTTAATTTCAAACCAGTCTGTCCGAGTTCACAGTGGAAGAGATGCCTTTCTTGTTTGTTGCATTGAGGTCATTGAAATATTTGATTTTTATAAATATTTTTCATTTGATTATTGAAATATTTGATTTTGTGAAATATTGTTATTTCCTGATAAGATTTCCAGTTTTTCTTCTGCATGACCATGTTTTTGATTGTTTGAAAGCATGTTAATGTGTGTAAGATCATGTAGAACTCGTATTCATTTGTTGTTCAAGGGGCAATGCTGCTCCTTTTGCAGTTTTACAGTTGTCCAGTGAATTGTGGTTATTTGAGCCATTCACTGCTGAGTTTGTCCGTAGTAGTAGAATAATGAGTGTCCTCTCCTCGGAAGCCACAAACACAAAATCTCTGGATCTCAGCAAACCAGCCACATTTATCCAATTGCCCACTGCATTCCAAGTGCACTTAAGTATAAATACGTTGAAAATACATATATCAGCCTATATTTAATATATACCCATAAAGTGAAAATTTCATATATTTATCAAACATGCATATATATATATAGTATGTAGATGATCGTGTGTATATAAATATATGCATACATGACTGCATTTTATAGTGCTTTTATAAACTTTTTAAAAGCTAAATTTAAATTTATCAAATTCAATACTAATATAAAGATATATAAGTATGTGAGAAAAAGATGTGTATGCCTCTGTGTTTATTATTCTTGCATATACACCGTATGTGTACATATTATATTTATTGCATATTTTGCTAATATGCTAGTGTGTAGTTTCCTGGAAAACCCATGTCGAAACACCATTGTTAGCTTTTGAAGTCTACCCAGTTCAAGCAGTTTCCTCTTCCACTGAGAAAGCCTTGGAACGTAAATGTTACGTATTTGAATATATATATCTCAGCAACTATTTATATCGTCACCTCTTCGACACAACATTTAAGATACTGAATGGGATTTATGCAGTGTCTCTTGAAAATACCACTTGTAGAGTGGAGAGTGCATTAGTAAACGCATGTCATCTGTATCTCCTGTACATTTTCCTTGGTGTTTTAGGCATGGGTATGTCCTGTATCTTTAAATGTCTTACTTATGTGCTTATTGGTGTGTTTGTGTTGATAAACTGTTCCTCAAAGATGTTTCAAGAGGGAGATCATTAGTTTTACTGTGTTGTATGTATCTATGTATATAAAATGATTTCTCAGTATCTTACTTAAATTTTGCCTTTTACTGCAAGCATTTCAGTTGTGGTTTTGCCCTATAATTCTAACTAGCCATATTTTTGACCCATTGTGATTGTGCAATAATTGTTCAAAACCAGACATATGATAAAAAGCTGCTAACAGATATTTGCTCTAATGCAGTTGCTTTTAGTTGGTTACCCAAGAACAACTGTTTAGTTGTTTACTTTGTACATACTTGAGTTGAAAGATCTCGGAACTGCAAAGCCTTGAAATATTACTGAATTGCAAGATGAACACAGTTTCCAAACAGCACAATTACATTTAATTCATCTTTACATTTGTCAAACTTAGGTTTGACGTGGATAGGGTGTGGCAGTTCATTATGTGAGGCTACTGTGAGGCCCTTCATTTGAGATATTCTAGTAGTTTATTGCATGAAATTACACTGAAGCTTATCTTCTTAAATGCCTTTAAGGGTTACCCTTTGCAGTGACTTGGATGTCCTTGAAGTTTCAGAGAGAGGTGCCTTGCATTTATTAAGATTTTCTTGGTTTGAACAAGAAATTGATTGACTGAAATACTAAATATTTGCAATAAGTTTCATTGTTGAAATTATTGATTAGTTGAAAGCTATTGAAATTGAAATGATGTCATTGTGCTTAAATCCTAGCCTTGTATGTTTTGTTTGTTTTCTTGGGTTTTAAATTTAAATGTGAAGTTTGTCGATTTTTAAGATGCTTTTGACATCATTAGGATCAACAAGAACTGATGATTCTGAAGCTGACCAGGAAATTTCTGTACAACACAGTAGTTTCTTTTGCCTCATTTTACCATCTGATTCCACCTTTCAGTTCATGTTTATTCATCTATTTATCATCTATCTTCATCATATTGCATTTCTCACTTATTAATTTTTGGTTCAGACTGGCTTTTGTTTTGCTTAATTACTTTTCTCACTTGCCGTCTTGTTGTTTTGCCTTCTTGCCTTCTTGCGCTTGTGCTTTTCTTTACTGAATAATACATAACTCTGATATATGTGTTATTTGCATATCTCGGTGACTGTGCAGTTGTGCATGTCTGAGTGTTAAAAATGTCTTTTTGTGTCTTTCTATCTCTGTCTGTCTCTGTATATCTGTGTTTCATTGTGCACGTATGTGGCTTTGTCTCTGCCTAACTACATTAAAATGTCTTGTACAGGTACTGTACATTTGTAATGATTACAAAGTGATAAAGAATTTTAATTTATGCAAAACAAAATGCTACTTATTTTATTCAGCTTCATGCACCGAATGTCGTATCGTTGACTCGCTTTTCTAATTTTCTATGCAGTAGTCATACAGTTGTATGTGTATTTGTGTCAGTGTGACGTTATCTTCTCACCAAGTTTCATAATTCTGCTGCTGTATTACTACTAGGAAATGTTTCCATGTTCAGATTAGCTCTGCTATTTAAACACATTTCCATCCATGAAATGGAATCTATAAGGAGCGAGTTATGATTGCTTTTTGTGAGCGGGTCGCTGCTCTGGATCTATACCATCTAGAGCAGGTACTTCTCGCAAGTTGACTATTGTCTTAATATCAACATTTAAATGCTTTTTTGTTTAATTAGACTATAGTTGTTGAACTATTTCGTTTTGAACAAATGTTATGCTTCACCTATTAAAAATAGTTTGTGTGTGTATCAGTGTATAGAGGTATTATTTAATTTTATACCGATGTATAGAAGAAATAGATACATTTATGATGAATTTAGCCGTGCTGTATGGTTTTTGTATGTTGTTTGCTGTTATGTTGTTTAATGAACTTGCATAGAATTGATTTCACATCGTAGCAGGTGTAGCTATGCAACTGTGTTGATTAAATTTTCTATGGTTCATCTTGTGCTAGTAGCTTGATTCATCAGTTTTCATGTGGTCTGGTGGTTAGCACTGGTAGTGGTGGTTATTGGTGCGAGTTTGGTGTTTATGGTGGTGCTAGTGGTTGTTCTAATGGTATTAGTGGTAGCGTTTACATTGGAGTTCAGGTATGAATGACAGTGAGATTGCAGTGCATGTTAGTGGTGGTGGTAGTGATATTTAGTGGTAAAATTGGTAGTATAGATGGCAGTTGTGTGTATAGTGGGAAGTATGGTGGGATGGTACTAATGGGAAGAATTGGTGGTGCTGTTGGATACTTCATCACGGTAACGGAGAAGGGGGGAAGCAACTCTATCAGTTTCATTACCACTAAGTACTTTCCAGTCCTACATCACCCACTTATAAAGATGACCGAGCCCCATTAATTATCCTCATATCCACGCTATAGAGAATAATGCACAGCTATAAGCTAGGCTAAGTGGTGCAGACTAGCCGCAGACAGTTCTTGTAACCGATAAATAAATTACAGGGCAGACCGTCAACGAAGACCAAGTATTGCATGCAAGATGTTAATTGGCCTGGATTATACCGACGATCAGACGCTGTGCCAAAATACTCAAGGTGCTGGTCCAGTCTGGAAAAATTGAGCTGGAAGGTGTTGAATACGAAGTGGATATCAGCGAAACAAAGACAGTCCAGACAAAAGTTTCAGTAGATTGGTCCGATTGTGATACTCAACTGAACACATCGTTATTGCAGAATGTAACACCACACTATGACGAATTAGGCCTAATTAATACTAACGGCTATGTATTGCCAATGTACGTTGGGCTAATTGTATTAACACCCTAACTCATTTCCACTGTTTGGCTGTCGCTGCAGTGTTAAAAGCAAGATATTGCGTAGAGCCATGTATAAAAGCGAGTTCATTCAGAAATAACGAAACAAAGCCCACTTGATACTCAAACTGTACCAACATGTCAACCAGCTTGACATTTAAATCCATTTCAACGTTTCATTTCAAGCAAGCCCAACCCAACTTCAGCAAAGTAAATGTACGTGTTTTTCAACAGCGACCGTGTGACCTCGACCCCGCTCATTTTACAGTGAACTTATCGGGTGAAATGCTTCACCACCGCTGCCCGTTTGAATGGACGCCACGTCATTTAAGGTCCCCATGTACGGACCGTGCTATCCCGAGATTAAACTCTCTTAAATATAGCAACGATGGGGTTGCGAATCGGCATCCTCACACCCAGGCACCTTGACGTAGGGCATACGCTTAACCAATGTAGCTAACCAGGCCAGCAATGCGTCTTCGTTGAACCCTATGTCCATCGGTTATACTTTTCAGTTGCTAAGAGTACGTCATAAGGACTGACCCCTTCCTACGCAGTCAATGTCAAAAGGTCCAGAACCGGCCCAAACGTAGGCCTGTCATGGACTAGGCCACCAATTAAAGCATTCCATCAACAGTCGGCCCTTCGCTTTTCGAAATGCCTGGAATGTTCAATGTAAACAAAGCATTACACATTAAAACCTTCCAGCCTTTTCCCATCTGTCGTTCTATTTGTGCTCCGTGTGTCCGTCTCAGACGGTATAATAGTGCGTGGGCGGTCGCTCATTACACACAATGCTAACCCCGCAGGCCTTCGTTTGGCGTGAAACTGCTACACAGCACTGGATTGGATAAGAAGGAAACAACGACACACGGTTAAGACGGAGAAACCAAAACTTGTCGCAACCCACAAATGCGTTTGACCCCAAGACCAACCCATCTAGATATGATTCAACTGTGTGTACGATTGCTCTTTCCTGTGCTAGCCACGCCCGCTGGCCCTTAGTTCTGCAAGTTTAAATGAGCTGACGTGGGCGGATATCGCGGACTTCTGTAGAAGAGTAATAGAAAACTCAGCGATGTCCCGGCTAAGGAGATTTGCAGAAAATGCCAAGCGGAACATGGTTCATGACTGTTCTTCACCGGGTTTGGTAATCCATCGTGGAAAATCGAATTTCGTATGTTGACCATAAGGGAAAGTGATTGAGTTTTGAATGGACGGTGTTGGCCGCATGACGCAGGACAAGCCTTGAAGAAGTACAGAGTAAAAAGTAGAGGACAGAAGGTTTCGAGTGCAGGACACTTGGAAAGAAGCTGGTTGTTTACCTAAATGGATGCCAAACCAGACACTGCATGCCTGCAAAATATAAACAGGAGAGATGTCTATGACGACCAAAATTATGATAAAGACAAGCTGAATCTGGTTATCTGGTTAGCCATGCGAAATGCACTCGGCCATGCGTATTCCTATCTTTATAGACTTTACAGAGAACAGGAGACAGCGAGATAACGAGGTCATTCGTTTGCATCTGTTTATGCCCACGCACAGATAGACAGACAAACAGACAGACGGACAAACAGAATCAAACGGATGCCAAGGTTGTAAGTTGAAATGGTTCATGGACTGTGATATGATGGTCACTAGTACATGATCGCAGTCTGTGACTTAGGTGGGTGCATCTCTTGGCTCATGAACCAAGCTTAAATTAAATCCTTCAGACCTTCCGACGCCCATTTCTTCTCACTCTCTCCTACTCAAAAACCAAGCTGCATGTATTGCGTTTAGTTTCCCGCGCGTAACAACATCGAGCCAAACTTGTGTTTAAAATAATGCTTCGGCCACGTCACGCGCTATGTTTTGTGTCGATTTACTATTCAACGGGAGTCCACAGTAGGTACTCGATGCTTGCTTGTAACGGCCCTGCCCACACATTGCATCGCTGAAAGCGCTGTAATTTGCCTACCGAGATAGACAGAGACGCAGTGATTTCTTTAAGTAGACTAAGGGTCTGGCAGTGGCGCGGCGTACGGAAACGCGTTGTGAGGGCCTGAGGCGAACTGCGTCGGCATAGTGGCATACAGCTACTGCTGTTCAGCCAACGTCAGCTGCTTAGTCCGCCCGCCTGCTTTTGCAGAAAACGCGGATTTTGTAGGACGGAAGGTCTACTGTACGTGACCGCAAATGGATGCATGGCTCTCTTCTCGCTCTCTTCTCCAGGTCGAACCTCATATATACGGAGCCACAAAATGTTAGGCTCGTCACATCATTGCTGCAGGTATACAGTCTGTATTATTATTCTTGTTATTGCTATCGTTGCTGTTTGAATTGTTATTGTGACTGATAGTGGTATTGTTATAGTTGCTAATATTATTGCTGTTAATGTTGCTGCGGTTGTTACTGTTAATGCTATATGCTACTGCTGCTGATACTACTACTACTAACGCTAACACTGCGACTAACACTACTCGTTGTTGCTACTCGCCGTCTTCTTATTCGCAGTCTTTGTTTCTTTGCGCAGTTCTCCAAATTCATTTCATCCCAAGTTGTCTTCCTTCCAGTTTATCTTACCCTTCATTTGGTTTTCCATTCTATTGTTTATCTCATTTTCTCTTCTCAAGTTTTCATTCTTCACTTCCATCCTCTCTCTCTTTCTCTTTGTCTGTCTGTCTCTGTCTGTCTGTCTGTCTGTCTGTCTGTCTCTCTCTCTCTCTCTCTCTCTCTCTCTCCCAATCCCAATTCCAATTCCAACTCCGCTCCTCTTTCAGTCCTCCTCTTCCTCCTTCTTCTTCCTCCTTGTATTCTGTTATCTGTTATGTCTATCCTCGTACCGTATGCAATTTCTCCCACGACGGCCGCATTTTAATTGCGGCATGCTTCGATTAATTTGGACCGAAACTAATGATGGTCGTGACCTATACACAGACTCACAGACAGACATAGGCCTATAGGCCAATAGGCGTATGACCTGCATCACCAAGCGTAGGCCCAGGCTGACTCTGTTGGTCTTATGTACTGACCGCATACGTTTAATCAGATAGGCAGCCTAAGCGCCGTTCAAACTTATAATCTATGCAGATATATGCATTTACGTGCGTATTCGGTTATCATTGCTGCTAAGTTCCCGCACTCTCAATAAGAGCATAATGTAGGCTATACAGTACCTTCATACTATATGTTATGTATGTTATATATCGTTGTAATGATGATGATGATGATGATGATGATGATGATAATAATAACGACGATGATGGTGGTGGTGATTGTTGTGATAATGATGATGATGATGATGATGGTGGTGATGATGATGATGATGATGATGACGGTGGTGGTGGTGATGATCATGATCATGATGAGCAGTAGGAAGAGGAGAAAGAGAGGCAGTAGGAGGATAAAGTTGAAAATGGTGATAACGACGACGATAATGATCATGATTATCAAAAGATCTAAGGGTATCCTAAGATATGACACTCAGTGCATCCTAATATGCAAGGCCCTTACCGTATTAAATGTCAACTGCACAGTGACGCTGCAATCTGCGAAGTTGTGGGCTCTGTTTGATAGATCGTATTATTTAAAGGAGCCCAATGAACGTCTTTGTATCATCTGACCTTTGTCTTACCCTCCGCTACGTGGCGCCACTGTTTTGCTTTGTAGACCACCACACACACGAGTTACATTTCTGTTCACTTACCCTCCGCTACGTGGCGCCACTGTTTTGCTTTGTAGACCACCACACACACGAGTTACATTTCTGTTCACTTTCACACATACGTCCTCAGTCCACCCTGTCATCACCTCATGTCGCTGTTTGATCTCATGCCGCTAGTTTACTTCACCATGTTTCTGAAGCCTATTACTTTTGCTTTATCCCGAAAAGTAACTGCCCTCATTGTCCTTGACCAATCTAATGCTTTTGATACCATTGATCACATTTCATACGATTCCACTCGGTTCTCTACTGACTGACAGCTGTATTGACTACCACTTGTACACTGATGATAACCAGATTTTTCTCTCATTCGATAGTTCCACGTCTAATCCTCCTTGATTCAGTTTTTGGTGATGTTCAGTCTTGGATGACTAGTAATATTTCTTCTGAATCCTTCAGAAACTGAAATTCTTCTTTTACATACGTACCAACAACTTTGTAAATTTGATTACCTTACGGGCATTCAGTTGATGGACTGCTCGTCAATCGTATTAGATGCGCACGAAGCCTAGGCAGGATATTTGACTCCTCTGTGTGTCATTTTCTAATCATGTTGGCGCCATAGGCAAATCAGCTCAATTTCACATAAGGGATATTCGTAGAATCTGCTCTCTTTTGCCTCATATTGTCTTAATTCCACTAGCTAATGGGTTCGTTTCCAGCAGACTTGACTACTGTAACTCACTCCTCACTGGCATCACTAAGAGAAATCTGCGCAAAGTACAAATCATGGTTCAAAACTGTTTGGTCTGAGCCTTAACAAAAACATCTTTGTATCAGCATATTACACCAATACTGCATTCGTTACGCTGGCTGCCGATTGAGCAAAGAATCCATTTTAAAATCTGTCTTTTAGTTCTAAAATATTACATTTAAACCCGCCAAACTATATCTGCTTCATGCTGAATCGTCGGACCAACAAATATTGCACTCAGATCGGTGGACTCGATGACCCCTGTTGTGCCTCGTACCAGGATAGTGTTGGGTTCTCGTGCGTTCTCGGTTGTTGGTCCACGGTTTTTGAATTCGCTGCCAAGTTATATTCGCTTTGTCAGTTCAAGTCTAAACTTAAGACTCGTTTATTTCAACTTGCTTACCCACCGTATCCTAACTTTTGGATTCGCTGACCTATAGGAATTCACCACGGCTTCTCCGTGGATTGTGATTTTGATTACGATTTCTCTTTCATAGAAGTCGTTAGATTAGATTACGCAGCAAAGATAGGGAATGACATAGTTTTGTGTACTCTTTTTTGTTATTTCATCTGTCTATCCGTCAGTCCGTCAGTCCGTCTGTCAGTCCGTCTGTCTGTCTGTGGTTGGCTGTTCTCAATACATATTCTGTCTGTCTGCTGGTAGCTTGGCCTTCTTCCTTGTTTGCTACCCAGCCTTCTATCCAACTTCCGGGGTTAAAGTCAAACTCGGCCTTTGCCGTTCTGTAAGAGCGTTTGAGAAGAATCGAGTTTAAAGCCATTCACTTCGAGTGGGCGGCTGACGAAGCAGACTCCAATATAAAACAACGTACCCAGACTATAAGCATATATATACACATGTATAATGTATGTATAATGTATTTAAACCACATGATGTAAGTATATAGAGATAAACGCATGCAGAATAATGAGTGGATACCACATGATGTAAGTATATAGAGATAAACGCATGCAGAATAATGAGTGGATTGTCTTACGAGCCTTGAAAAACAAATACTGTACCAGCGTGTTAGTCTGTGGAAAACATTGCTCAGTCGTAGAACTGTCTTAAAACACTGCATGTCAAACACAAACCACCTTCATCCCTTGCGTTTTCAAAGCAGGCCTAGCGTATTTGCTCAGATTCGACTAAAAAATGGTAGGCCTAGACTCGGTAATCATATACGAACATTTGACATTTATTTGTAATTTTTACACTTTGTACTCGAACGACTTATATGGCATATATCAGTGACAGACTGTAAAGAGAGGGCAAGTGGGCGCCTAAGGCTAAGCCCCGGTTGGAGGTCACGGGGTGAAGACTGCTTAGATAGGAAACAAATACTACGTATTCTGTGAAACAGGGTTATAAGCCCAAAATCTTAAAAATTATCCGAATGGGGCACGGAATGGTGAAGTCCCCAGTGGAGTCCGTGGCATAAGCTCCCGTTAGGGTTCACATATAGCCACAATCGGTAAGCGAACCGGCATTCTTATGAACAGAGGTGTCTTGACGTACGCTTCTACCAATGTAGCTAACCAAGCACAATTCTGCTTAGCTTAATGACTTGACTGAAATGCTAGATTATTGTAAGATGATACATATCTTATTAACATAAATAGCTACATAGTAATGTTTCAATTCATAGGTTTTTTATTACGAATGGTTGCAATGCAAACTCACTCAAATCGTGCACATATTCCAGCATATGGGGACGGGGGTCATGCCTCAGAGGTCAGGTTGGGGGCCCAAACCCTAGCCAACTGTCAAATTGGGAAGTCATGGCTGCATTGCCCCTAGATTAGAGATGAACCGAGAAGTTTCGGCCCGCATTTTTTAAATGTTGCTTTTCACATTTCTGAGTCCTTGTGTAAATCTGCTGTCGCGATATTTTACAGATTTTGTCCATCTGGTAATTTTAAGTTAACATTTTAAAATGTCTAATAATTACTCACACCGATGAAGTAATTACTGAACATTAAACAAATAATCTGCAGTTATCGGCGCGCCGCATACCGATCAGAGATAAGCATCGGACCGGACCGGGCAGGGCCAAACCCCAATTTTTACTACGCGGGCCGGGCCGGGCCTTGCTAGACGCGGTTCGGGCCGCGATTTTTCGGCCCCTGCTCACCTCTAGATCCGCCTAGATGTATACATTTTTGTATTCTGGAAAAGCAGCTATTGTCGTTCGCATGCATCGTTACACAAAAATTATGGACATCCCATGCGACGATTCTCTCTGAGAAATTGCGAAGAAATATCGGATGTATAAACTTAATGAAGACGAAGGATGAGAGGCCAGGGCGGGCAGGGAATCCGGTCAGGCCCCCATTCGAGTTTAGGGCACGCCGTTAAGTTGCCCCCGCCCAGACCAAGTCGGCAAGGATTGCCCATGAAAATTTTTAATAGAAACAACATGTGGGATAATACTGTTAAAACGTGGGACGTACGAAGGTGAGGCAAAGGACGAAAAGTGGGGATATGAAGGGCAAAGAGAGAGTGAAGTAATCTCATAGGCCTAAGTTCGAACTTATTTGCCACTAAAGAATGGTAAGTAGGTAAGTAGTAAGTAGTGCTGACTGTGTTGAAGCGAGAAGTAGTCCTATAGGTTGAATTCGAACTAATTTGCCATTAAAGAATGGTAAGTAGGTAAGTAGTGCTGGGTGAGATGCTTGCGAAATGCAAAGATATTGAGCAGACAAAAACACAGGCGCCCTCAACCTTTGGGGACATTTCTTCAGTCCTCCAAGAATCGGCTTCTGTGCAGAGGGCGAACAGAGAAATAGGAGTAGGGGTACAGTACGAAAGGAGAAACGGATGACGAAAGGAGAATGAGTAAGGAAAAGAGAAGGAATGGTTAACTGAAAGGAATACCAGGTGAAAGAGCGATGGAGCGATGGTAGAGGAAGAATGAAAGAGGAAAAGAGAAGGAGAAAGATAGTAGGAGAAAAAAAGAGGACTGAGGTAAACAGGCGTCGACGCGTTCTTTGGCTACCCATTCCATACCCATATATGACTCAATCTCGATTACAGGCGCAGTAGTTCGCCAAACGTGTACGCAGATCCGCACGAACTCTATGCAAGCGTACATGGCCTGTGGCGTTGGTCTCTCGACGATGGAGGGGGTCGAACAAGGCTCGTTTTTATCTGCCAGCCGCAGAAACGACAGGGCTACGGCGTCTGTCTCGAAGCTGCTGCTGGTGCTGGTGCTGATGATGATGGAGGTGGTGATGGTAGTGGTGATATTGATGGCGGCGGTGGTGGTGGTGGTGTAGGCTGCGGGCGATTGATGGTGACGCCTAATGGCGAATAGATCTACCGTGCAAGGCTATCCACCGGAAGTCCTTAGAATGATAGACACACCCACATCGACTCACACACACGCACACGCACACCAAATACGCTCTGAGGCACGCACATATACTGTATTGTGTATATATCTGTATACATATGGTCTATATAATTTATACATAGTTTTATATATATATATATATATATATATATATATATATATAGCAATATATATAGAACAACAGATGCTATGAACATAAATGCATTTGCGTGCACTTGCGTTTGTATGCCTGTCTCGCAAGGCGACCATTCGTTGGCAAGCTGCGTAATTATTTTTGTTTTAGAAGACTTTATAGCAACGCTTGACGACCTTTCGCATACAGGTTACTCTGACTTTCTGTAGGTTGTCTGTGGTTTTTACATTTTACTTGGAGCTCCATCGACTGATCATGCCGTCTACATTGTTCGCTGTACGTACGCATTTACGTGTATGCTTAACTATGTGGCAGTCTATGTATATGCATATGCTATTGTATATGTAGGAGTCAGGATGCTGTACGAAAGGAGAAACGGATGACGAAAGGAGGAATAGTAAGGAAAAGAGAAGGAATGGTTAAATAAAAGGAATACTAGGTGAAAGAGCGATGATAGAGGAAGAATGAAGGTGGGAAAGAGAAGGAGAAAGACTATGGGAGAAAACAGAGGACTGAGGTAAATAGGCGTCATGTATATGTATATGCTATGTATATGCATATGTCATTGTGTGTATGCTGTACGTATGCATTTACGTGTATGTTTAACTATGTGTCTGTTAGTCTATGTATATGCATATGTCATTGTGTGTATGCGTGTGCTATGTGTGAATATGTGTGCAGGCGCATCGGCAAGGTTTTGAGAGTAGGGAGATATTCTGAAGGGCCAGCTCAAGTAAGGAAGTTTGTGCTTTGAGTTGCCATGAAATGAAGATATAGGCTATACAGAATTTGTAGTCATCGACATTTACACGGCCGTTTCCGAGTCTTCGAAATTTCTGAAGAATGACCTTTTATTGTCTTGATTTTTGTAGTATAGTAATTTAGACTTCCCTTTCATACGCGTTCTGTTGCAAATTCACACGTTCGTGAGTGCATGACTTACTTTTCTCCCTTTTCTTTCCAGCAGACCTCCCAGTGCTTCAGAAAAACTTATGCACCAAAGCATTTTACCTTTAGGGTAAAAAGTGGGGGCCACTTGTTTGAGCGAGGGCCATGACGCCTTAACCAACTGTGTCGACGCCGTTGTATGTGTGTCAAAGTGTGATGGTTCTGTAGTAAAGATTTAGGTTAATGTTAAAAGTAATTTTTTTATTTTGTTTCAGATGGACGATCAACTGAAACTGGAAATGATTTGTATACAGCCGGATCTCTTCCGCGAATCGTCGTTCACCTGCATTTTTATTTATGACACGTCCAACCACAACGTCAGGCCTTAAAGCGCTTGACAAACTTTGGAGGTAAAAAGCATTAGAGACAAAAAGAAAAGGTATGGCAAGGTCTACGTCAAACTGCCCTGACAGCTATAAGATGTCGTTAAACGCTGCACACTACTGCTACCACTGCATATGCTACTACTACTACTGCTGCTGCTGCTACTGCTGCTACTAATTGGAGTTTGAAATTTGAAATCATAACAGAGCACATGTAAGAAAGCCTTCCGTAGAACAGACATTTGATGGACCTCGCCGAAAACATAGGTAATGTAAACGTACATGTTTTTCTATAGCCTAGCGACCGTATGACCTCGACCCTGTTCATTTTTTCATTGAATTGATCGGGTAATATCATATAAAGGAATCGAACACAGAAACGGGTACAAAGCTATGACAACTTGACAAGAAACTATGCATGTAGTCCATACTGGTGCACTGTCTTGCAATCCATCCTATGCCCTTACAAGCCAAAGCATATGGCCTCTATTGTCGCTGACTTTGAACTGGCCCGCAGAAGTAATGGCTTAAACTGTTGCCAAGAAGCTTCGTGTATAAACCGACCTCCGAATGAATTGGATGTTCCTATATAACAAATTATACATGTAAATATATAGGCCAGTGATTAGCAAAGGGCACGGTAGCCGATTGGATAGAGCGCTGGGGTTGTAACGCGGAGAGTAGGGGTTCGAGCATCCTCCTCTGACAAGGTTACTGTATAGGGACCTTGAACAAGTCCTTCACTCACAACTGCTCAGCGCCATCGATTGATGCTTAGTCATTAGATGGTGGCGCTTAATAAATGTAGAAATAATAATAATTAGCAAAGGCATTATAGAGGCTCGATATAATGATTACTAGAAATACTGGCCTGTAATTAACATGGATAAGCCATTAAATGTAAGGCCTATATATGTATGTGTGTATTTATTTATTATGTATTTAGTCTTCTTGTGTGTATGTATTATAACTAGCTAATAACTATGTATGTATGCATGTTGTTACAGGTTGTCTGGCGATATGGAAGAAGATACCAGCTCGGTTGATATGTAGTTATTCCCTAAATTCCCTAAGCTATTTACAAAGCGAAATAGACTTAGATAATAACAAGACATCGACCTCAGACGATGACAAAACGCAGCGAACAATCACGGGTAAGTAAACTACAATATTCACCAAAAGACGGTGACGAAAAACGGCTCAAAAAGAACCAAAACGGCAAACAAATTTTGTGAATATGTGTGCAGGAGCATAAGCGAGAACCAAACTAGTCATCCGTGCAAGAAGACTAAAACACGACTAGTCGAAGCGTTTTATAACAACAACAGTCAGACAGGACCAGAACCAAAAGCCAGTCTGAACCAAATTCAAACACAACCCCTTTTTATACGGTCGGCTTTCCCGCCAAATATACAGAAGGCCTACAACGTACAAGAACGTAACCTATTCGGTCCCCTCATATACGCTGTATGTAATAATGTATTTATGCATGTATGGCCTCCCTCTGTACACTTCTGGTTCTGCCTCTGTTGGCAGCGTACATGTATACGCATACATTATAAACATGTATGCGTATGTGTGCTTGATCTGTATGCTAGTAGCAGTTTCTCGGCCGTCATGAACGAGTGTCTGAGTTTAAGAGGAGGTGCGTGCGTGTGCGTGCATGTATGTGTGTGCGTGTGCGACAGAGACAGACAGACAGAGAGAGACAGAGAGCACACCGTTCATTAACGAAGGTCTCCTTAATCATTCGGTCTGTGCATCCCCACCCCGCATACGAGGACATGCGCCGCTAGCACTCTGGACGTGCCGTCGTCTGGTTCGGCACTTACGGATAAGTGCCACTGATCGCGATGGACGTTTTAATTAAGGAGTGGGCGGTAGGTGAGTCGGTCAGTGGGCTACTAAGTTAAGGCGGGAAAGACATGTTGCTGTGACGGGAGGGATGGAGTTGGAGTTAAGGCACATCAGTCAAACGATACTTGATCACCGGATGCCCTCGCAATGCCCTCGAACGAAGCATATACACACATGCATGCACATATGCATACAGGTGTAAGTCTAAGTTAAACAGGTAGAGGAAATATTGTTATTTTATGAGTCTGTTTATGACATTCACAGGTCGAAATATCAAGGAGACTGACGTATAAAGAAACCTAAAAATAAAAAGACTGAAAGATGGATGGATTTGTCGACAGGTGGGAGATTCGAACCTAAGACCAAACTAAAACTGTGATAAAATATCGGCCCGATGGTCGTTTTAGCCCATCACAGACTGTTTCGTCACATCCACAGCGAAATGCAGTCCCATTATTATTGTTATTAATCATCCAATAGACCTACTAGGCCCTAATATCGTGCTAATTTACGAATTCGCCTCAAAAGGGCAGGTAGCTGAATTGTTTGCGAAATGAGAATGTATTACCCTCACTCCCGCAGTATGGAGTGGATAATGCATGGCTAAAAAGCCATAAGTTACAAGCGGTTCTTGGGAGACTATAGCCTGCCAGAGTAGGTTTTAGTTTTTGTTTGTTTTGTTTGATGACCTTGCACTAAATGCTCCAAATTGCAATTCTGTAGGTCTGCAAACCCTCCATTGCATTGCCTATGGAGAGTTTGCAGTTGGCTGCATGGTTGAATTTGCCAGGCGTCTTGAAGACGCTTATCTTCTCCAAGTCAAAAGTCAAAGTCCCAGTCTTGATAAAAAAAACTTCAGGTGATCTCGGTGTCAGTTTTAGCGAAAAGACGTTGTAGTGATTGTCGCCTGTCAAGTACTCGGTTGATAGTTTGAGTTACAAACGTGTTGATAAATCTGTGCCTGCAAACAACTTTATGTCGGCGACTGAGTTACTGCTGTCAAGGAAGTGTTCGTTTAATCAATTATACGTTGAAATCAAACACTAATACTCAGTGGCGGATTTAGCCATGGACGTGGGGGCCGTTCACGACCCTCTTGGTTATATGCCGACGCCCCTCAGACCAGATCCGTGTATGATGGACTGCCAGAATGTGGCGCTCCTATGGAAATGGTCTTGCCCCCACGCAAGCAATCCTGGATCCGCCACTGCTACTAGTACTACTACTACTGGTACCACCAGCACCACCCGTATTATTATTATTATTATCATCGTCGTCGTCGTCATCATCGTCGTCATCATCATCATTATTTTCTTAACGTACTTGTTCCGCTTCATTATTAAAATAACAGCTAACAGTTTTCAGTATGCGATTTCAGTACAAGTTTTCAATTTCTCTTGTTCCTGGTCATTTTTAAGTGATGGATTATATACAGACAAACACATATAAAGCTTAGATATGTATTTTGTTTATATGTGTGTATATGTGTGTGTGTATATATATATACATGAATGTATTCAAAGATGTGAGACGGTTTTTCCGGTGTCGCATTGAAGAGTCAGTCGGTGCACTTGAAATCTTGTCTCAAGCCTCGGATTCAACTCAGGTGAGCAAATCTTCAGGTGCATCGACCACTCGCATATATTACACGATATACAGTAAAACTGTGGCAGGAAGAAAACGAACAGATCACGAAGATTGGCTGCAACCAGAATAACGTCATTAACTTATCCAAGTCACAACAGATGAAAGTGTGGTCATCATCGCCGGCTTAATCAGCACTATCATCGGAACCACATCTGCATCATCACAGCATTATCATCGGAACCACATCTGCATCATCACAGCATTATCATCGGCACCACATCTGCATCATCACAGCATTATCATCGGCACCACATCTGCATCATCACAGTATTATCATCGGCATCACATCTGCATCATCACAGCATTATCATCAGCATCACATCTGCATCATCACCATCAAAGCGCTGGAGTGAGATTTTATGGCCGCATCCAGCGAAGAAGAGGAATGCGTTAGCATTGGCCACACACGGCGCAAAGGCGTCTCTGCCGTTTACTTTCCTCAAGTACCGGACGGTATCAATCTACAAAAGCGACATTGACAACAATGCTTGATTGATTGATGGATTGATTCATAGACTTACTGGCTGATTGACTGCCTGCTGATCGCTGGCTTCATTGCATGACTGACTGACTGATCGATTTTATGTAGATCGGCTCAATTTCACATACGAAGTATTCATAGAAACAGATCTCATTTGCCTCAGACTGACTTAATCCAACTAGCTAATGCATTGGTTTCGAGCAGACTTGACTGATGTAATTCACTTCTTATTGGTATTGTGGCGTCATGGGGGTCCCCTCCACACCTAAGGACAACAAAGTTCAGGGCGTCCGCAGGATAAGTCTCCCATGGTCTATCAGGAGCTTCTGTCAAAGTTACAACGAAACAAGTGTAACTTTTCTTTGCGTTTAATTATCTCCAGTGTAACTTAAACAGGGTCACGAACAACCAAAAGGCGAAATACTACCGGCAGTCGTTCACTTAGATAAGCAAGTGTCACTCGTACGAAATATCGCTACTGAACCGTGTGTGACTGAATATTTTACTGCGCAATCTTGTGCCTCTTGAAGGAAAGAAAAGATCCGGAATGGTCAATCTGGCAATGCCCCTACCTTTTGACTCGGTTTGCATGACTGTTCCTCGCAGTTGCTAGACAATAGCCTACCACCTGGCATCCGTTACCACCAGCAGTCGTCGATCGATTTAGTGCATACTTGAAACTTCGATGTTTCTGCAAGCGTATCCACGACATTCCTTTGTCAAATTTTAACGAAGACGTTCAAAAAGGTATTTGTCTTTTGCTGATTTGTCATTCCGAAAAGGTGGGTTGTATTCCAAATGCGGTGTAGCCGATCAGAACGCAATTAGCGTCTCAAAATAGATATTTTAAAAGTGAAAACCAAAGTGAAATGTAACAGGTGTTATAACTACACCAACATGTCCTGATCACTACCATTTATTGGCGGCGTATGGCTTCTTGGTAGAATTAGTGATATTTTGCATGAATACAACTTCGTAGGCCCCAACAATGCCGAGGTGCACATAAAATTTAGAGAACATGAGGATGTGTGCAAACGTAAACTGTAGAGACAATTTGGCACCAGTTGCAATCTGTTTCCAACACATAGGAAACTGGTTTTAAGGTGCAGCACATTTTGCTGAAAGTAAGTCGAAAACTCACAAAATTTAATTATTGTTGGAAGTAAAGTATTTTGAAAAAACTTGTGTTATTCTCTTACTCACTTATTTCTTAACCCAGTAGTGCCCAGCGACCGTTATAACTGACGCTTAGAAAACAAGATGCCAAAATTACAGGCAACAGTATAGTAAGCTCTTGACTAATTTTTTAAAATGTTTGGCCATTGAACTATAAAATCAACTATTGTGCTTGCCGGATTATGTCAGTTGGAGATATCTGTTCGTTTGGTTTTGCGTCTGCTACAAGCATGTCGAAAAAGCTTCGTTACCGCTAGTAACATCTTTATTTGGTGTTGAATCAGAAATTATTTAAAGAAAGTGTTATTGTTGTTAATAGTAGCCATATGGGTCCATATGTTGACAAAATACCAGGACAATCCCTGCATATTTTACTATGGAAACTTCCTCTGCAATGTTGGCGTCCGTTTTAACGGACGTCGGGCACTAGCCCATATGCCGTCATGTTTTAACCACAGTAAAGTCACCAAGCCTCATTGTCCCAACAATTACACCTATCACAGCATTACTTGCAATGTGAAGTAACTGTTGGCTAGAAATCTGTTTAGACTAGCTACTCACTATTTTGTAGTCCTCTAGAATGAGCACCATCGGCAAAGTATTCGCAGCCTAACCCAAGATAGCCCAAGGAAAAGAATACATAGTCCTAACAGTCTAATGCCTCATTTACTACTACTGATGAAATTAAATTATTTTCCTTCAGTACTGTTCAAAAGGCACTGGTTGAAGTTGTAGCACAGCTAGAAGAAGAACATAATAGTGACCATTATGATAACAATGAAAGCCTGCTAACTGTTGAAGACAGTGCTAAGTCGGATGATGAGTACGAGGAGTTCAGTGTTAACCATCTGGCACGCAAATTGTTGTCAGCTCCATGTGAATCCGCAGACAGATCCTGCCAATAACAGATCCAGACGCCAGTGACACATGCATGGACAATGACGGGCCTGCTAACGTGAAGAAACCGAGAGATTTCTCAATTTCAAGGTTGGCAGTCGTTCAGAAATATCGGTTGCTAGTAATACCGCAGTTGTTGCCAACAATTCTTCTGTACACTGGAACAAAGTCAAGCACTGGTCGAGGTACTCGTTGTCCAAAAGATAAAACAAGTCACCGGAATGAACAAGCTAGTGAAGTACAAATTTCAACAACAATTTCATCTGACAACCATGAAAGACACACCACAGGTGACAACGTAGGTGAAGAATCCTTGTTAGGGAGAACCGAATGGGATAATGTACCGTGAAGTCTATAGCGGCCATGAAGAAAGAACCACGAGGATCATATGACTTAGATCATGCTCCGACATTCAGATTATACACTGGCATAACAACAGTTTTGTTACTATTGCAACAAATTTTGGGACAATAGGAGAAGGTTGTGTGCAGAGATAGTCACTGAGCCACAAGAAAGTCATATCTGTTTCGCATCCTACCATGTTCCACCTCTACAATCAAGGTATGGGGGCGTTGATCAGCTAGATCAACTGGTTGCTTGTCACAGAACACGGATCAGGCAATGGAAATGGTGGTGGTCAATCTTTGTATACCTGTTCGACGTAACATTGGTCAAAGCGTAATATCTCTCTCGCTAATTTCACAGGAGCGGCGACAGTTGACAGTTGGTTTTTTAGCTACTCAAGTGCTATGGTGTGCCATCTATGCAAGGTCGACGTGCTCCTGCTGTACTGCCTGATGTAAGGTACCATGGTAACAATCACTGGATTGTACGAGGAGACACAGACCGTCGCTGCAAGGCTTGTACGAAGAAGACAATCGGGCCTATATTGTGAGAACTGTGACGTAGGCCTTTATCCTGACTGTTACAAGTACTGTCACACTGCATAAAACCTCATATAAATATGTAAATAGTAAATAAATATGACAAAACATCAGAAACATTCTGGAAACATTGCATGATTTAGATTAGCAGGCTTGATTCTGTGACAGTAACCTAAGTTATGGTTATGACTGGGCTAGTGCCCGACGTCCGTTATGACGGACAGTATGTAAAGTACTCATGTTGTAGTTGATAGCAATAAATAAGTTATCAGCAATGTTACTGCACTAAGTTGTTGAGATTTCTGAAACTATAACTTAATCTGTTCAGTTTTACAACTTTGGGCACTAATGGGTGAATGGATAACTTCCGGTAGGGCTTCCGTCTGCCTGCCTGCCTGGCTGCCTGCCTGGCTATTGAATCTTGACCTGGAACCGCACCCTTCTTGCCTATCGATTTTGTTTTTTATTGAACGCCAGTGAATAAGCTGGTTGCTGCGACTTCGCTTTCTTGGACGCTGAAGTACTTTCGAGATTACGAGTTCCAGAGGGCCAATATAGTTCAGCTCGTCATCTAAGGCAGGATCTATAATATGTAACCCGAACACTGAGGTCTGTGCAACATAGCAGCTGTGGCGGCTATAGAGGAAATATAAAATGGGAGATTAGGTTCTGGGCACAGAGCATTCTATGGCCAAAGCAGACAGTCCATAACTATTACAAGGACTACCACGATACACCTTAAAGTGTTGCAATTATATATGTACATATATATATACAGTGATAGATTGATTCTCTCACAATCTAGGGTGGCCATATTGTTTATACGTTTGTGACATTAACAGAGCTCAAACGAGATTTTGCCAAAGTACCATGACAGATGTTAGCACTTCTGTGAAGTGCTAAAGACGCTGTATAAATAGCCAGATTCACGAGACTCATTACAACATGCTTTGTTTCAACACTCACTCTGATAATAAGACAATTTGGGACATGGATCCCAAAATTCTGCAAGTCACACAAAAATAAAGCCATTATAACACAGCCTTATTATAAGGCGGTTCTTGGTATGGCTCCAAAGACAGCATTATAATGAGTTTCTGGTCTTCTTCTTTTGGTTCTCTGCCCTCTAGTCCAGTGGCGCCACTCTTCTGGTAAACATACATTAATTTTTCAATTGAAAAATTTGGGCCACGTCTGCACCATCATTTTCGTCAGTATTCATTTTTTTAATGAAATGCATTTATCAGGATAATCAAGAGTCCAAACCAACACCCAGGATGAGCCAAAGCACAGTACTGTGTGATTAAAACACCCAAGTGTACTGATCTGCATCGCCGCTGCCTGTTTGAATTGGCGCCACGCCTTTTAAGGTCCCCGTGTACGGACCTTGCTAGACTCGGGATTCAAATCTTGATCTACACCAACTAGAGGTACGCGAACCGGCATCCTCACGCACAGAGGCGCTTTGGCGGACGCTTTAACCAATGTAGCTAACTAGGCGAATTTAGTTGTCAGTCATATGACCAACTCACAAAAACGTCACGTAATTCAGTCACAGTTGCAGTGAGAGCCTAAGTAAATTATCTGTTTTATTATCAGAATAAAACAGGATTATGACGACAAGCTCGTGATCTTCCGAGATCACGAGCTGTTGTTAATCATTGTAATTGAGCCATAAATGTTTTGCCATGAAGAATATAAATTGGCATTCTTTGTTGTCAGTGGATATATTCTCTGTCGCTGTTTAACCAACCCATGTAGACCGGTAACGGAAGGACTTGCGTGTTTGCTTCATACATAGGTAAATGTATCTAGACTTTTTAAATACCTAGATAAATGAATGCATTATAAGAAATCGTTGCAGAAGGCACTTATTAACGCTTTTAGGTGAAAGAGATGAAAACTTACATATAGGCTACACGGTTTTCTATAGCGACTGTGTGCCCTTTACCCTGATCATTTTTAATGAATTTATGGATACGATCGATGTTCATATGTAATCTCGAGATTTCTACAGCGCCCAACGAAAGCTAAGTCGAGGGAACCAGCTTATTCACAGGCGCTCAGTCAAAACAAATTTGATAGGCAAAAGGGTTCGGTTCCAGGTCAAGATCCAGGAGTCAGGCAGTCAGGCAGTCGGGCGGCTACGGTGGATGGTGTTTGCAATTGCAGCGAGAAGAAAGATAATGGGAAGAGGAAGACTCGGAATAAGATTTTTGGAAAAGAAATGTTTTCAGTTTTGAGTGAAAGACCAGCGCAGAAACTGAAAGAGATGAAATGTTGATGAGTTCGTATGATGGATCAGATATGGTACAAAGTTCGTTCTTCACCTCTAACATGACGGAACCCAACAATTTATTTCTTTATCTCCCAACTGTTTCACCGACTCTATTTATCGTATTAGTGTCCTTACCCAAATCTACTAATGAATAACATCTAATCTCCTATGCTTAAACCCATCTAAGAGCAAATTCACACTTGTAAGTCTGCTCGACGAGCTCAAGAAATTTCCTAACCCCGTTATCTTCATCAACCTAGACTCTGCCTCGACACACACCTTTAGGCTTGCTGCTAATTCTCCTATCCGCAACTTAGGTGTGATTTTTCGACCAAAACCTTGGCTTCTTCGATCATATTCACCTATCTTTCCCGCTCTTGCTTCATGCACATCCGTGATCTCCGCAGAATTCGTCCTATGCTTGACTTTGATACCGCAACTAACATTGCCACATCCAGTCCATATTAAATTACATGTCTACGATCTTTCAAAGCTGTCACTGATCGGGCACCGAACACAGATAGGCCTACCTGTCAGTTTTCATCATGATTGCCTTTCACAGCACTTTCTCTCTACTAAAACTAAGAGATTTGACCAACCCAGACACTGTTTTTCCGGAGCCTTTGTTGTAAGACTCGAAGTATCATCAGTAGCCTACCTCCTGCATAAATATCTAATTAGAATCCGTTGATTAAGCGAAAAATATACCATAATAATAATAGGCCTAATAAACTCTGCCGAGGTCAATTTCATCCGCGAGGTTGGCCGTCGCTTTACGACCATCTCTGGAGAGTCACGTGAGGTCAGTTTCCTTTTCAGCGCCTTTCTATCTGTATCCCGCAGCGCTATAGTGCCATCGCTTTTCGAGGCCCGTTTTCCGATGTGGCTGAGGACGAGGTATGATCTTCCAGATACCCCATTTAACAGTTCCTAGCGTAATTTTGTGTTTCTCAGGGATTACAATTACCTTGGGTTAAAAAATAATATATTCACCTGATGTCCAGAACGCATAAAACCCTAAGAAACTTTTAAAACTCCGAAACGCAGACTTGTCCACTGTAGGCGGCAGAACATGCGAGAATTATCGAACAACTTCCGCAATATCGTTTAGGCTATCGCTGAGAGCGCCTGTGATGAGTTTCTCTTGAAACTGCGCATTACAAATAATTTAATTCTGATTATAATTGCTGTTTAAAAGTGACAACATATCTGCTGAAATGAACGAGTCGTTTTAACAACAGCCAAAAATGGCCATCGCTGATAATTGAAAAGTCAGTAATTGTCAAACGCGCACTAATTTGCATTGATGAATGGCTTTTCGTTTAGCTTTGGAGCCACCAATTCAATTAAAAATGAACAGGGTCGAGGCCATACGGTCGCTATAGAGAAACGTTTACATTAACATTTATACTTAGGCTTTATTCGTATACCAACGAACTTATCATTCTTCTTGTATTGAGCGCTGGAAGTCGGTTGCATTCAAAGTTAGTAGTAGTTAGCACTAGTCGTTCTGGTTTCTTTTGATTGACCCTGTAATGCGCCATTCACCACTGCTAGTGATTTAAGTGTTGGACCAAAAATACAGTATATTAGCCTAATATACCAGTTGCATTGTAAGAATTTAAATTAGATTACATTACATCAGGTCACATTAAAGGGCATTAGGTGATTGTTCTTTTCACAGACTTTTTGCGAGGAAACACAATTTTGCCTGATCAAATTTAATTATACGTCGTTCATTAAGGCCAAAATATAGCCTACCACTCTGCAATGGAAATGACGGTGCAATACACCAATTCGATGAACGGTTATCCTTTGTCAATATTTAACGATAAAGTTCAAAGAGGCATTTGTCAGTTTCTGATTTGTCATTCCGGAAAAGGCGGGTTGTGTTCCCGATGCGGCGTAGACGATCTGAATGCAATCAGCGTCTCAAAAATGGATCTGTTTAGAGTGATAACCGAAGTAAAATGTAACAGATGTCATAACTTTATGTCAACTATATGCACTCCACATGTCGGGCGAAACACAAAAATTGAGAACACAAGGCTGTTGAACGAAGGGGATCACATAACATGGCATCGCCCTGCTGGTCATTGGCATCATGCAATTTATGTCGGAGAGAAATACACAGAAGCGATCGATTTCGAAGATGTGCAGGAACAGGAAAATCCTGCACAAAGTAGTCCTACATCTTCGGGGAGAGATTCGCAGAGTCCAGAATTAAGCGAAGATGATTGCTGCTCCAGCTGCTGGCCCGCTGGAAAAGAAATCATTCATGTGATTGAATACACGCTTCACGAAAGAGATGTCCGATTGGTACAGTCGAAATTATATCTAAAAGGCACTACCGTCTTTCGCGTTGAGTACGACGACTGCTACAACTCAGAATATACGAAGCACATTGCCATAGAGGCTTGGAAGTCACAGTCAAATGGAGTCGAAGAAACTGCTATGGGTTATGACCTAATCGGAGAGAACTGCGAACATTTTGCTCGACGCTGCAAAACCGGGAAATCATTTTCCAGTCAAGTTCAGTCCTGCCGGAAGAGAATACTTAATGGTTTGCTTATGACGATGGTGAGACTCATCGGTCTTGTCATATGTACAATATGTGAGGCTGTGGTGGATGATGATGGAACTGCAAAGAGTAAACCGACTGTTAATGCAACCACAGAGAGTCAAGAAGAGAAGTACAAATTAAAACGTATTGAATTATCTTTGTCCATCGCACTTTCTGTTTTGTTTTATCTTGTTTACTGCCCCTTTATGATATATCAGGCATGTAAGGAAATTAATGGAGGAACTCCTGGTCTAAAGAACTCAGTGCCACCACTGGCTGTGTCAAAAAAACACAAACGATGCTGTCGTTTAATTTGGTATTTTTGTCGCTGTGACGAATGTTCGAAAGGCTGCTGTAAGGTCTATGGTTATACAATATTTACTGTGCTGATTAGAGAACTTATTGCCAGTGGGCTTCCAGTAGCAGCTTTTGCCCTGTTTGAACATTACTGCACTACACCAACATGTCCTGACAACCGCTTTTTAATGGCGTTGTGCGGCTTTTTAGTAGGATTAGGGACAATGTTTTTCGGTTTGCTGATTGGAACCGTTTTTAGCTCCTTCGTCGTGCATTTATGTTGCGGCTATACATGCTGCTGCAAATCCATCAATTCTTGCTGCAATCCATCGAATCGCTCAGGATACAGTACTTCTGCAAGTAGAGAATCATCCGATCAAGCGCCTCTGAATTCTTCTGATGGAGAAAGACACGATGATGAAGCCCCCACATAAGCACTCAACATAATGTCAAGATTGCTAGAGGGACAATTTTTTTTGTTTAAAATTTGACTTTTCAAGCCTAATTTGT
>OZ029920.1:19902361-20047361 GCA_964023275.1 Norana najaformis | reverse complement strand
CCTGGAACCGAACCCTTTTTCCTATCGATTTTGTTTTGACTGAGCGCCTGTGAATAAGCTGGTTTCCGCGACTTAGCTTTCATTGGGCGCTGTAGAAATCTCGAGATTACGATTACGATTGATTCGTGCTTCAGTCGAAACTACTTCGACGTGCAGTTAATTTTTGCTATTGAAAGGCTCTTTAAAGGCGTTATATAAAACGTTTGGTCAGTTTATAAAGTGAGAGCTCTTACTGGGTGTTGAACAATTGAAGAAAGAATTGCCAAAGCGCCGTGATTCGAATCCTGAACGCAGCCATAATTGGTCGCAATGCTACAGCAAAACGCCGCTACCTGCAGCAGCAGCAGTGATCGGATGCTGAATCATAAGGAAGGCGAGGATGCTGAGAAAACGCAAACGAGGCGGCGTCTATCAGAATTGATCGATCGACTGCATCGTGTTCCGCCTCCGATCAATTGCCATGTTGCCGATGCCGATTGCCTCGTGTTTTTCCTTGGGCAATCCGTGTCAATTGCCATATGCAGAAGAGGAATGCTTTGACAGATATATTGTTCTCATCAATTATCGGCCGACGCTTACCTGCCATTTGGCGCTGCATAAATCAGACGAGGAAGTCGGATGGGCCAGATATTATCAGTCCAAGCGGTTGTTCGCTGCTGAGTCAGGCAATGCGTGATGGTAGGATGTTTTGCCACGCATGAATGCGGCACCACACCTGTAAATAGTCTCTGTATGCGAAGCGTCTGATGTGTGTTTCTTGTTCCCAAAGTTTAACAGCATCTTATGGCATCAAAGGCCGTTGAAGCCGGTAGGAAAACTTTATAGCAGTTAATTATGTTTCTTGATATTTGGTATAGTAGTAGTTCCACTGTTTAACAAAGTCTTATGGCATCATAGGGCGTTGACGTCTCCCTCCTCCTTTGTCCAGGCTTGGGACTGGCACTACCCCAAACAAGGCAGTGGCGGAGTTAATAATAGTTCCACTGTTTAACGACAGCTTATGGCCTCAAAGGCCGTTGACGTCTCCCTCCTCCTTTGTCTAGGCTTGGGACTGGCACTACCCCCAAACAAGGCAGTGGCTGAGTTAAGTGGTTGAGTTTATTGATATTTGGTCTTTTATAAGCACCACGAAAAGTGCATTGTCTACTTACTTTACCTGTCCTTTACCATATCTTATAAAATCACAAAAAACCAACAGATGTATTATAATGTAATGTAGTGAAGACAATTTATATAGAACCGCTACTACCAGGGTGCTTTACAATGTCAGTGGTCAGCGCAAGTGCCAAGAGTTCAAGAATATACTGGCCACATAAGAGAAATAGACAGACTGCCTTTCACTGGGGCAGTTCAGTCAATCGAGAGGAATGCGTGTGCTGATCGGAAATCACCCTCTGCTGGACTCTGATCCGAGACGTGAGCTGCGCACAAGATTTGAAAGAAAAGAGAAGCAAATGAAGACGAAGACTGCGACGAATGGATAGAGAACATAAACGAAGATCTAACAAGATCGGATTCTGCATAACAAAGACATTCGATCCGACAAGAGACTGCGTAGAATGGCAATCGTTTGCACACAACGCCACCTGGCGGCTGGCATCAGGAATTTACAACGATCATGTTTTGCCGCAGTTGGCAGTTGGTACAGTCAGCCCTGGCTGCGATTTGTAGGGAAAATGAGGGGGACTACCCTACTGGTCCAGAGTACTTTCCTCTGAAGATACTGTTCGCTGTAGGCCGTCGGTCGTTCACCCACTGCTACCTAACACAAAGGTGTACCAAAGCATTCAGCAGCTCGTCCTAATCTGAGATGAAGATGGCCACTGTATACTAAATTTAGACAGATCGTTTGAACTCAGCCTGCTTGGCGCCATCGGAGGACAGACACCTCAAGCATCAGGTAGTGGCGCTATAAAAAGATGAACATTTTCCTCTCCGCTTTTAAGGCACGAATACTGATATGACACCTCGCGTATTACGATATAGGAGTGGCGCTACACTCGTTCCGGCTGATAATAAAACCCAGAGATACAAGACACGAGCAGTTCCAAGTACGACAGTGAACAAAGAATCGGCAAATGCGCATGTATTGTATTATATGTATGTATGTATGTATTTATCTATGTATTTATGTATATATGTATGCATACATGTAAATATACGTATGTATGTGTGTGTATGTATGTATGTATATATGCATGCATGCATGTATATATACGTATGTATGCATGTTTGTATGTGAGTGTGTGTGTATGTATGTTGTGTGTATATGTATGTATGCATATGCAGTATGGATGTATGTATGTGTATATACAGTATATAAGTATATATGTGTATTGAGGGAAGAAGAGGAGGAGGAGGAGGAGAGAAAGAGAAGGAGGAGGTGGTGATGGTGATGGTCGATTAAAGCGATGCATAATAGGTCGACTTCGTTCAGTAGCCGAAGACGCACTTGACGAAAGCATTGCATTAAGCATCAGGTAGGACGATGACGATGACAAAGCGCTTAAGGGCGGCGCTGAGAGCTCTCATCGCTCGTCATCGCTGTGTACGTATGTAGATGTGGGAAAGCACCCGATGGCACATAACCAGCGCTTAGCACAAACTGCTTATTAGAAACACATTAGGCAGGTACGGCTGAGTTCCGTCTGCTGGTCGTCGGTCGGTCAGTGTGTGTTCGACAGCATCGCTGCCTATTAGCGATGAGAATTAACGACGCCTACATACTTACATAGACCGAAGGAAAGCGTGCAGCTTCAATATACTCTCCCATGGATTCACTGCCTCATCAGCTCGCTCTTCTGTTGCACTCTCAGCCTCTGCGTCGTTCCTCTGTGGATACGCACTTGCTATGTATGTATGTATGTTTTGTATGTATGTATGTATGTATGTTTTGTATGTATGTATGTATGTATGCATGCATGTATGTATGTATGTATGTATGTTTTGTATGCATGTTTTCTATGTATGTATGTATGTATGTTGTATGTATGTATTTTTTTATGTATGTATGTATGTATTGTATGTATGTATGTATTGTATGTATGTATGTATGCTTGTATGTATGTATGTATATATGTATGCATGCATGTATGCATTGTATGTATGAAAGTATGTTTCGTATGTATGTATGTATGTATGTATGTATGTATGCATGTATGTATGCATTGTATGTATGTAAGTATGTTTCGTATGTATGTATGTATGTATGTATGTATGTATGCATGTATGTATGTATGTATGTATGTATGCATGTATGTATGCATTGTATGTATGTAAGTATGTTTTGTATGTATGTATGTATGTTTTGTATGTATGTATGTATGTATGTATGTATGTTTTGTATGTATGTATGTTTTGTATGTATGTATGTTTTGTATGTATGTATGTATATCTATGTATGTATGAATGCAAGGATGTATGTAAGTGTGTAAGTATATATGGATGTACGTAAATCTGCAGGTAAGTATATATGTATGTATGAATGTATGTAAGTAAGTATGTTTGTAAGTATGGGAGTATGTATTTGTGTAAGTATGTATGTATGTATGTAACTGTGTAAGTATGTAAGTATGTATGTATGTATCCCGTCCCTTCGACCTCGGATAATTCGCCCTCTGGTCAGTGTCTCGTTACAGTTCATCAATCGCCCAGCAAATCTACAGCCTTTCCACTGCTTTGAAAAGATAGTCTCCTTAGAGCTATGCAAACGCAAACAAGGCTCATTTTACAAGCTCTTCTCAAGGCTTTCATTCGAAACCAAAGTAACACCCCCAGGTCCTACCCACACTCTTTCCATTTTCACTTTCATCGTCTCTAGAACTCCATCAACCCTTAACCGTAACCTATCAGCTATTAGATGGTCGATTCAGTTATTAACAGAATTCAATACTTGAAGAAACTCCCAATTCACGATTGTATGACCAAGTTTGTCGGTTTCCAAGTATACATATACGTAACTGAACATTTATAGTACCACCTGAATATCAATTGAAGGAGCTCCTCTCTAGCCTAACAGATGTCAAAGTTCACTCAGAACAATAAGTTCATCAATAAGTGACTGATGCTCAATTAAATGGAAAAGTCACCAGTGGCATCCAATGACCGGAGTCTTATCCAGAGTTGATAGTTTTCATCATGTTCCGAGTTGCTAGTCCATGTTGCATTGATGGCGAAGAATGACGACAGCAGAATGATATCACCGACTGGAACTCCCCGGACAGATGGTAGAAGATGATGCCTCCGGATATCCAGGTGGTCACCAGGTCCGTCCGGGTGCACTGGAATTCAATCTAGTCGCCAGTTGCTGGTCGGTTGGTCGCAGAACCTCTCCGTCAAGGACGATCGACGCCACTTCAAGGACTACCTATCGTTGCATCACCGAATCCGGGATTTTCCGGTCGCAAACGACACATGTAACTCTGGCGCTCGACAATATCCCAAACCGGTTGCAGGTTTACCAATCCAAAATCAAGGAATAACTCAGGAACGCAGACTCAGGCATGGTACCCGTATGAACGTGTAAGAGTTACCAAACAACTTTGTTATACTGGTTGACATTAAAACATCGTGTAGACCTGATTAGTGATTATTTTCTCTTGAAGTAGCACTATATACAATTTCCAAGTACAGTTAGAATTACATTGAGGTCTACAATATGACGAAATAATCTATCAAAATGAACAAGTCACGTCACCAAGAGCCATATTGGCCGCAACGACATCTTGCATATCGAGTACAGACCTGCTATGAGCTATTTCGTCTACATTTTTAGAACATCTACTCATTCGTAATCTGCTTCGGAGCGAATTTTGGCTAATAGATACTGCACATTAGCAACTTTTATTAAGCGTTATTAGGCAACCTTCGACTAATGCCTTGGGCATTAACGGCGACGCTATAGAAGTCTTTAGATTAGAGACTGTTAGAAGTTATACTGAATTCGTTCATGTTCGATTCTAGGAATATATATGCATTCATAAATAAATACCATTATAGACTTGTACGTTTGCATTTGTTTGTGTTCGTAGCATGAATACGTATGTATTCATGTATAAGTACAGCATGCATGCATGTTACATTACATTCTCGTATAAATGTAAGCGCATAAACGTGCATTTTGGATTTATGGGTGTATGTGCGTGCTCGCCTTAATTCACAGACCTTTACTGATACTGGTTGCCAATGGTGAAGCCTAACAAATGCCGCAGAGTCCGAGTTTTGTACGCGAGGGTAGAATGTTAGACTTAGCATTTCATTTCGATCGAATCACGTGGTTTGATCATCTGGCTATGCCTGCGCCTCAGTTGAAGAATCTTGGTTCGTCGAATCCGAACCTATATAAGGAGGTGCATTGGAATTCAGTCTAGTCGCAAAAAACAAAAACGACTGCAGTTGGCCAACAATATACATATACATAAACATATACATATGCATATGCGTATACATATATGTTTGGGGAGGTGGGTGTCGGTTTATTTGTGGTCGTGAGTATATGAAAGAGTGTGTTTGGCCGATTTCAATGAGGCCAACTGTTGTTTGCAGCGTATATGCTCTATGTTTCCGGATTGCACACTTTTTCTGTCTGTTTCTATCTTCCTCGACATTTACATGCTTCTGCCTGTCTCTCTATCGCTCTCTCTCTGTCTCTCTCTGTCTCTGTCTGTCTCTGTCTCTCTGTCTTCGTCTCTTCATAGCTGTATATGTATGTCTGTCTGTTTCTATCTCCCTCGACATTTACATGCTTCTGCCTGTCTCTCTCGCTCTCTGTCTGTCTCTGTCTGTCTCTGTCTCTCTGTCTTCGTCTCTTCATAGCTGTATATGTATGTCTGTATGTTTCTATCTCCCTCGACATTTACGTGCTTCTGCCTGTCTCTCTCTCTCTTTCTCTCTCCCTCTTTCTCTGTCTCTCTCTGTCTCTCTCTCTGTCTCTCTCTCTCCGTAGCTGTATATGTTTGTCTGGCTGTGTCTGGATGCTGATAGGGTGCAAGATAAAAGCCCTGCGTGCCAAGACTAACACGTACATCAAGACTCCGGTGAGGGGCGATGAGCCGGTCTTCGTCGTAACCGGTCGCCTGGAGGACGTCGCTTCGGCCAAGCGGGAGATCCTGTCGGCCGCAGAACACTTCAGTCAGATCCGGGCCAGTCGACGCAGCCTGGCCAACCGACCGACGAACACAGCACCCGGCGCAGGGGCCTCCTCGGCCTCTGGGACCCCCGGAGGGGCAGGAGGGACCGTGGGCCAGGTGACACAGGAGGTGCGCGTTCCGTTCAGGGTCGTTGGGCTGGTCGTCGGTCCGAAGGGAGCGACGGTGAAGCGCATCCAGCAGGAGACGCAGACGTACATCGTGACGCCCAGTCGGGACAAGGACCCGGTCTTCGAGGTCATCGGAACGCCGGAGAACGTCGAGCGGGCGAAGAGGGAGATCGAAAGCTACATCAGTCTGCGCACCAAGGGTGAAATGACGTCTGGTGGTGGACTGAACAACAGCTGGACGAACCTTAACCACCACCACCACCACCAGCAGCCGGAGTCTCCCCCGCTTGACGAGCGTCACTCATCCAGAACGACGGCCGATCTGCTCGGGCTGCTGCTGCAGAGCCCGGCCATCGACGCAAACAACAGCATCTTCACTTCGTACAACAATATTCTCAACCTCGGCCTCGGTCAGCTGCGTCTGTCCAAGGGTCACAGCGCTCGCACCCCCAGCGCCGCTGGTTCCTCGTCGGAGTCTGCAGGGGCCGAGCGACCGTTTTCACTCGACGCCGCTGACTTGTTCGACAGCCGGATGTTGTCGACCGGTGAGCTCCAGCAACTCCCTCTGTCGGCCAAATGGAGATCTTTCGAAAGCGACGACATCCTCGGCGCTACATCGTCCTCGTCTTCATCATCTTCATCGTCGGCGGCGTCTGAATTGCAGCAGCAGCAGCAGCAGCAGCAGCAGCAGCAGCAGCAGCAGCAGCAGCAGCAGCAGCAGCAGCAGCAGCAGCAGCAGCAGCTCCAGATCAGGAACTCCATCATGCAACCAGGCAGCCGCTGGTCAGAGGCATCGCACAGCCTCCTCGCCCCTATTTTTGGCCATCAGGGTGGAGATCAAGTAGCAGCGAGGGACGGGGGCTGGGCGTTCGCTGGCGGTGTCCCGTGCGCAGACCACTCGCCGGCCAACATGCACGTCCACGAAGCAATACTCGGTATGTGCGTCGGTTCGCTGTACGCTGGCTCCCTGTTCAATTCCTCATGCCCTGACGTGACGCTGGTTCCGGGTAATGCCAACGTCGTCCATCTGAGCTCCGGAAGCGTGTCGGATAGCTCTTCGACCAGTCCAACGGACTTCGGTGTTCTGAACAACAACAACCAGGACTTAGACAAGATACGCTGTGCCATGACCGACGCTAACAAGGTCGAAAGCTCCACTCGGTGTCCCACCTGTTATTAGTAAAGGGTCTTCGTCACATGCAGGTACCTCGTCGGGTCAGAGACACAGACTGTCTGATAACTGAGCACAATCATCGGAGCCTACGAGCCATTCGTTGATTAGCACGGAACACTTTTGGTTGTAGGCCACAATAGTTGTGATTTATTGTTAGACAGTATGTCAGCTATCCACATTATTGTCTGTGGTTATGAGACATTAATTGTAGAATTGTAGGTCATAAAAGGAGATCCAACTATTCCATTAATGGAGCCAAACAGTACATACACAGCCTGGTGTGTTTAGCATGACGCCTCATTTGACACACGTAGCCGATAGGGTCATTCATCCATAGCCAACGATTCTCCACATTTGAATGTCACTGTCGCAGGCATCAGTTGTTTCGCATGGCCTAATTAAATTCAAAATAGCCCAATTAAATTCAAAATAGCCCAATTAAATTCAAAATAGCCCAATTAAATTCAAAATAGCCCAATTAAATTCAAAATAGCCCAATTAAATTCAAAATAGCCCAATTAAATTCAAAATAGCCCAATTAAATTCAAAATAGCCCCATTAAATTCAAAATAGCCCAATTAAATTCAAAATAGCCAATTAATTTTAAAATCATGCAATTAAATTCAAAATAGCCATAATCAAAGTCCGATCGGATTGTCCCGGTTACATTCTCTACCACAGATTACCTTGACCATTCTGTGGATTAGAGACTAGAGGCCGAGTTGCATTTTCAAGCCATATCCGATTATTCTAAATGAAAGAGCCACTGGTATTAAACGGACAGCAGGCTTGGACCAATCCCATTATAAAAACAATTAAATTACTATTAGTATTATTTTTTATTAAAAACGCCTCTTTATTATACACAGTTTTCTAAAAGGGTAAAACGATCAGAAAGATGTTTGACACTTAACTCAAAAGCCGCACGTACTTAAGAATCGCTTTCAGTTTCAAGAATAGTGACGGTCGAATTCTCTACCAAGCCACGTGTATGTTATAACATACTTAACACCATGCTTTCTCCCCACACCATGCTCTCTTCCCGATCTGATCCCGGATTCTGGCCTAGAACCGAAACTGATCAAATAATCAAACAACCCGGCTCTTGCAGACTTGAATTGTTATAGCGCCGGTTGGTCTCCCTGATTCGGCTTTTGTGTGGCGCTGAGAAATTTAGGAGACTTAAATTTACATTTGTACCATATTAAACTGTTCATAATCTACAGATATATTTTAGAGTAAAATATTTGTTTTATTGCACTGTGGCATTACTTCTACAAGAGAAGGAAGCTTAGATTTTGGATTGAAATTGTGGGACAGTCAACGGTAAGAAGGAGACATAATTTTCTCAAAATGCTAAAAACGAAAACGTGACATTGTGGTATAAAAGTGTATCTTTTGCGGTAAAGGCATTTAGTCAGTGTAGGAACACTGGAACCGGCCTAGTAAATAGGCTCATTAATTTAAACGAGTAAAAGATGAGCAGATAATAAACCTCAACTCATACGACTGCTGATACAGGTATAGGGAACATTGCTATTGCTCATTTATGGCAAGTCAATATGCCAAAGATAATAGTCTTGGAGAAAGATATTGACTGGTTACTGGCATGTTAAATACAACATATAGACATGTGTAGCTTTATCTGTTTTCAAACTGTATGAAATATTTTTAGCATATGATGTTATAAAGTCTTTTATTTTAAGTAACTTTCTCTGCATTTCATTCTGCAGTGGTATATAGTGACATATTTTGAAGGCAATTGAATTATTAATATTAATATATATATTATGGATTATTTTTCTAGTGCCTGTCTTAATCTTACAATCTTATTGGATATATTATATATAATTTGCAATTTTCTACGGTAAATTAATTCTCCAGAAATGTATTGTATGTGCTTGTGTAGAAAATGCTTTAGCCTACTGCGGTAACTACATCAGGCAACAGTCAGCAAGCACATACATGTGTATATATAACTAGATATCAAGATGTTGTAGAGTACAAATCTTCACAGAAAATCTTTTGTAACTTTGTGTATGAAATTTTTATTTTGTTTAATTTATTGCAGCCTTACTGCAATATTCAGAAGTTTCTTTTAAAGTAGATTTTCGACTACTGTAGTTTTTATAGATATGCTTAGGTAGAATCGGATCATCTTGTTGTTGTTTCTAGAATGCATTCTGAATTTCTGCATTATACAGAAGTTTCTCTGACAAGCAGCTTTCTAGATATGCAGTTATGGCAGATTTCCTAGACCCGTAGATCAAAATTTTGTGTTCAATTAGTTCTGAGTTTCGTTTAGAATACAGCGGCGTATGATGAACTTCAGTTTTACAATTGTATTAAGAATCTGTTTGATGTACGTGTTTGGCGACTCTGTTGCAAAAAACGACAATGTCTGACGACCACTGTGACAAGGATTAAACAATTGGAGGAAATTTAAAACTAAGATAGCCTTCCAACCGTAAGGAAACATTCCTCCAGTAGGTGGACTGCTTGGTGTGATTTGCGCTTAATCTGAAAGATCTCTGAGCAAGCTTATAGGACAATATTAACGATGGAAATGAGCTTTTATATGTGCGAAAACTCTACATCACTTTAAATTTAGCAGTCTAAGCCAAAGAGACAAGGGACTTTCAACTTATCCGGTTTGAAAACTGAAAACTGAATTTCAAGAAGAAACTTCTGTATAAGTCTTTGGGAGATGTATACAGCATACATCGTATTTCATGCTTATTTAGCATAAGAAGAAAACATTTGAGATTTCCGCTTAGCCTAGGAATTGACAAAGAGGCAGTCTGAAGGCAAATTTTTGTTTTAAACGTTTCAGATCTTCTGAGTAGACTACGTCTGTTAATTTTTGGATTCCTTTCTCTGTATTCTTAAAAACATAGCTTCCTCTTAAATTCACACCTCTGTTCTGTGGGTCTAGGGCCTAAATACGAGACGGCTACTTCTGCAGGCTACTACTTTGTATCTCAAGCCATCAAAGACCATCAAAGCCAATCTCCATTTCTGACAGGAAAGGCATGCAATCAAAATTCTGTATTTTAACCGTGTTTTTGTAGAAATTCAAAATGCATTACGTCATATGGCGACGTCATGACTGTTTTCGCTTTAGTGCTGACTAATTATGCAATCAGAGGTAGCGTCGTTTTGAATAGCTTTAAATTACTTGAATAGCAATATGGTTAAATTATTTCATTCGCCTGTAATGTGAATGTGCTTGAATGCACATACGGCAAACAAACAATGTTGGTCGCTTGTCTTCTGTGAGTGTATATGAAAACTTTGTAAGTATCTTTGTCGGAGTAATTTCGTGTTACAACTTTCTCTTTGTAAATCTTCTTGTGAGGCGTAAATCTCGTCAGAATTTTAGTTTTGTAGAAACGATATGCAAAAGAATCTTATAAAAAGACTTCGAATGAACTTGTCTCTGCGTTATAATTTGAAGTCATCAAACGGATCAACCTCTGCCTTGCTTGAAGTACAGTGATCATGTTTAGACTAGTCCTACGCCCCCGAGTGGTTTTGTGAACTTTTGGATGAAATGCACATATAAAATAGTGTAGATACATGTCCACAACACTCACAGCTAGACGCATATCGACAGGTAGTAAACAGAGCATGGAAACCGCCGGCTACAGCTAGACAAACTTGTTTGATTGCTATAGCAAATATCCCACACTCTCTGATCACAGCGAATGGTCATACTGATGTCTGCTGTTGTAAGCCAAGCCTGCTCATGAGATTTTGCTCACAACAATTTCGCTAGCTCTCTTACTTGGCACTGACGCCGATCCGCTTAGGGTTTAAGGACCGGTAGTAGAGAACGAAATAACTTCCTCAAGAAAACGATATTAGCTCGATGAAAGCCTCATTTACTTATTACTTCGGCTGCATCCGCACTTAGATCTTTAACACTTTTGGAATCTGCAGGTTTTCAACAAGTCAGTAGAAAGGTTTCCCGCAGTATACCCGTTTCAAAGTTCAGGGCCAAAGTGGAGTTTCTATATAAATACCCCGTTAGTCTGACGTTAATTCTAGCTGGAATAGTCCGGAATAAAACATTATTAGTCTAATATGTCGCCAGACTGGGGCTCACTGTAAATTCGGATTTCGGATATTGGTAACTCGAGGATTACTTAGTTAAACTGGACATAAGTCAGCATCAATGAACTAAGTCTACAGCGACAGAACCTAATCGACATCGTCGCACAAAATCAAAACAAAAACCACGGGAGCGAGGAACGGACGAGGTTCGGTTCTTGGTCCAGATCCACTTATAGACTATGGAACAAACGCACATTGACGAGGCTCGATACAAAAACTCAGACGCATACATAGATGCATGCATAAGTACATACATGCATTCATGTATATATGCATATGCACGATATAATATTCAAAATGGAAAAAAAGAGTCCAAAGCGACTATACATACATGCATGGATTCACAGAAGGAAGAAAGCCTAATATCATACAGTGTATATACATATATATATATATATATATATATATATATATATATATATATATATATATATATATATATATATGTAGGATAGGCTTATAAGTACATTTGGAAGAGACATTTATTAAGACAGACCATGGATTGATGTTGTATGGATTGCGCTGAATGTAGTTTATGTATGAAAGCTCACTTATTACATGGCATCGGCTGATAGCAGATGTACACTTATCTCGGCGTTTCAAAGAGTCTCAAGCAGTTCCAGCAGCAGTAGCAGCAGCGGCAGCAGCAGCAACGCCCACATCTGAACTCCTTCCTCCCTTATTGCTCAACTGTTTACATCTCACTGACGTCATTCCGTCCGCTTTGCACAACATGCAAAGACATCGTGTAGAAATAGATGCTTAGGCCCACATTACATAATCCGCAGCCCAGTCCTCTTGACATGCAGGGAGTTGCGCAGTATAGTAGAAACAGCAGTTGGAGGAGGAGGCGGAGGAGGAGAGACGGAGGAGGCGGAGAAGAGTAGAAGAGAAGAATGTGTGGTGTGTGGAGGAGTAAGAGAATAATGGGAAGAAGGAGGAGGTATGTATGGACGAAAGATATTTCGATCTTGATACCACACTAAAGGGGTTCCTATGGAGACTTGTAAACAAGTGTATCACCTTTATCCTTTTATGTTCGTATGTATCTGGACGTTTGTATAGCGCCTTTCAAAGAAATCCTCAACGGCGCAGCTCTATGCGATGCACTTTACCTAAACACCGCATATGAGGGAGTTCAACTGGAACACAAGCTTATGAAGTCAGCTGTCGAATAGATTCTTGGTCGTGGGTTCTTTACAGTCAGAATCTGCAACATAAAAAACTAAACCCCATTTGGGATTTACAGCCTACCAAAGTTTCTGGTCCATACTATGCTGAACGTGGCGAATACTAACTAGCCTATGAAGCGCTCTTAAAGCACGATTACACACACCGACCGACACTCCTGAGGTTGACAGTGAAGTGAGCCGCACTCAGAAGCCTCAAGTTCATGATGTTCGGAGAAGTTGTATTCTGTAGATAACCGGTTCAGACTTAAGAGAGTTTACTTAAAAGTCCCGACGCATAAACACATACTCCTATATATCTATAGATATACAAGTACTGTACATATATATGTACAGCACTTAGTGCACATCGATCGATTTTACGTCCCTATATATCTAGATTCACTCAACACACTGAGTCGCATTTGCACGTGCAAAAGTGAACACAATTCCCGAAAGATGTTCCCAAATCTCGTGCATTTCAACAGGCAGAACCCGATCACATATGAGCTTATATATATGTATAAAGCTTATATATATATATATATATATATATGTATGTGTAAATATATGTGAAGTCGTGTGGCTTTCTTGTATTATGATACACGCATACAAATGTATACATGCCTAGTTTTTTCTGTCTTTTCTTTCGTTTGCTCTTGATTTTTCCTTCTGCTTGCTCTTGTGTCTCTGTCTATCGTTCTGTCTGTCTGTCCCTATGGCTCTGTGCGTCTGTACGTGACACATATTCACAAATACACGCAGCGTACTCCCTTTCTCTGTCTGTGTCTGTCGTTCTGCCTGCCTCCATCTGCGTCTGTCCGCCTAACCAGCGATTAATATCTTTCCTATCTATTCTCTTAATATGCTTCGACCAAGACTTACAATCGCACCGGACCTGTCTGTAATTTACTGCTTTAGCGCCAGTCGATATAAATTCCGCCGTCTCTGCATCAGCAGCCGTCGCTTCTTCCTCCCCTCTTTCCCGTCTGCCCACCCACCCACCCACCTACCCATCCGCTTTCCCCCATCCGCTTTATAATTACGACTCCATCATATACGCCATCGATCATTCTGATTTCTCGCTTCGACTGCACGATGATGATGACGACGACGATATAAGTATATACACACATATGCTTTTCCTCATATACCCGCAAAAAAGATGTTTATATATGTGTATATATGTACTGGTCCCTATATGGATGTATATAAATGTGTGTATATGGATCTAAAGATATATTATCTATATGCCACGGCTGATATTTGCATCACGGAGTGGTGCAAACTAAGACGCATGCGAGAGACGTCTTTCCCCTTAAGTAGCTGTTTTAATAGGATTTTTATAAGATTTTTGATAACATGTATTACTGTTGATTATACATACATGTATGTATATATATGCATGTATACATGATCTAAGTTGCCACGTGTTTGATGGCGTGATCATCTTCTTACGATCAGCAGCATTCACTATTGGAATACAGAAGAAAAGTGATAAAGATCAGAAGATCATATAAGTTCATATAAGATCATATAGGATCATATCGGATTACATAAGATCACATAAGATCATATAGGATCGTATAGGATCATATAAGATTATATAAGATCATCTAGGATCATATCAGATCATACAAGATCATGTCTGTGTGCCCCTTTTGAAACAAGAGACTCAGACATAAACTTTTAAATGCACATACTCGTTGTCGTTTCATCTATCAATCATATAGCGCCATTTTGAGGAAAGTTTTCAGCGACACATTCAACCTAAGTTCGAGAATCTCCAGCAAACAGAATGATTTTCGTTTTGCAGCTGTCGACATTAGCCAGGAAAGACGGAGAAGCGCTTGACAAAAAAACGATTTGGATGAACGCTTGTGTTAGTTTGCAACCGAGGAACAATCAGGTTAGCAAACTATGAAGCTGCGTGAGATCATAATATGATGCAAAAGATACAGCCAAGCAGTTAACACTGTGTACAGTCTGTGCATTGAGTGTCGCGGGCGTCTGTGAGGAAAGAGTCTGTCAGTGCGACCGTCAGCTCGACATTCTCCGAAGATTAGACATATTCCCATAGAGGGCAGTTTCACTGACAAACCGAGCATCGACTCTTAAACGAACTTCAGTAACTGGCCATACAATCAACAGCATTCAGACTTTCTACATTATAGAATTATGTATACATGCATGTTTTTGATTGCATATTTATACGTTGACAAGAACACTGTTTAATGCAGATAGGGTTTGGTTTTGCGCGCTGTTTTGGCGAATGTTGGTCATCTGCTTAGCTCATGTACGTCGGGCCAGAAACAAAGGTTACTTGAGTGCAAAGTTAAGGTCAGTTCCTCATGTAACATACCACGAAATAAACTGGATATAACCGAAGATTTTAGGCAACTTTGAAATCGCACGAATACTTAGACCCAAAGTTTCAATTAAAACCTCTGCAATTAATTAACTTCCTGTTTCTAACTGCCGGCAATTAAGCAGCATCTGTGTGCCGGCAATTAAGTCAGCCTTTTACGCGCGCGAACCTTGCGTCCTCTCCGAGTACGAGGGCTGTCGAGTGTAGCCGCCTTGGCTCGACTCGTGTAACAGAGGGGCAGCTGTGGTTGCGGCTGTGGCAACTGGTGGACCCGATGATGTAGGCAGATGGACTGTTATTTCCGATGAGGTATGGCGGGATACACAGATGGGACACGGAAGCAAACGGAATATAATATCGTATGCAGGTGCGCGTCGACGCTTGCGGGTCCTAACTGAATTTGTTCAGCCGTCGTGTAGCAACTGAGTGAGTGAACGATGTATGGAGCAAATGGACGGACGCTGCTCGGTCGATCGGCTGAGGCACAGATGGACGACGATGGAAATCAGTAATTTATAACTTGTGAGCTGAAACAAATATATCAATCCTCTTTCAGTTCCTCCTCGTCTTCCGTTTCATTCAATATACTGGAACACGCTTCACTTGACCGTTCACGTCTCCGTAAGGCGATGTATGTTCGCTAGGCATGTATACATTTGTATATGTTTATGTATGAATGTATGTATGTGTGTATGTGTGTGTATGTGTGTATATATGCATGTATGTGTGTATGTAGGCCTATCTATGCGTGCGTATGTGTGTATATATGCATGTATGTGTGTATATATGCATGTATGTACGTATGTATGTATGTATGTATATATGCATGTATGCATGTATGCGTGTATGTATGCATGTATGTATGTGTATATGCATGAATGTAGGTATATGATTGAGTGAGTGAGTGCGTCACTACGTGAGTAAGTGAGTGACTGTAATTATTAATTACAAGACCAATCCAACACTTGACAGGCGATATTAAATGAGCAGAACTGGCCATCACTCATGGAATCTACTAACACTCTAAGAATGCATGATATTTTAGTTTGCTGTCTTTCTCAACAGTTTTAATTCATTTTGCTTTTGGCATACACCTTTTAATGTCACATATATATTTAAATGGGATCTAAATATGCTCGGTAGGCCTATGCAAGCCTTTAAGCCTATATATACCTCAACTGCCAAATATAATATATAGCACACGCCTTAGTTTTATTCTTATTACTAGACCACCTAAATATGACTTATTTTCAATTACAAAAACCACTATCTGTCACTTTGCATCAACTCATTTTATTTTCGATCAGACCTTACATTTTGTCAATTTGCATGACATCGCCTAATTTACATGAATTTGCATGAGTCTCATCTGTCTGGTGTGTGTACGTGCAAAGCGGGGCATTTTCTGACGTCTGCTAAGAATGTCTCATTAGCTAACACGAAGCACTTTCTGAGTTGTCAAAGAACTCGTCCAAGTGTTGGTTAGTGTCTGATCCAGAGCATGTACCTTCTTCTACCTCTTGCCCGTGCCCTCCTGCTTCTTGTCCTCCTGCATCTTATTCTGATGCCTCTTGTCCTCATGCCTCATGCTGTCCTACTTCTTGTCCTCCTGCATCTTATTCTAATGCCTCTTGTCCTCATGCCTCATGCTGTCCTGCTTCTTGTCCTCCTGTCTCTTTTCCTCCTCCCTCTTGTCCTTTAATTCTTGTCCTCCTAGCTCTTGTCTTTCAGCGAATTTATTGTCCTGCCTCTTGTCCTCCTCTCTCCTGATTATTTTTGTCCTGATGCCTATTGTCCTCGTGGTTCTTGTCTTCCTGTCTCTTGTTCTTCTGCCTTTCATCCTCCTGCTCCTTGCCCTAATGGCTATTGTCCCCCGTCATCTTTTGCTGTCCTGCTTCTTGTCCTGATGCTTCTTGCCCGTCTGCCTCTTGCCTCCTTCTTCTCGTTGCTTTCTCTTCTTTAGCCGTCGACATCCCTCGCTATCCGGAGCAGAATAGAAACCTAATGAAGATCTAGGCAACGGATTTGCTTCCGCTAAATCCCTCACCCTCGCCCTTTCTGTCCTCCTTGGCCTGGCCATATCTTCCCGCTCCACTTCCCCTCTGCAGACCAGTGAAGGCCCCAAAGCGTCGACCCCACTCACCGGTGCCATGACAAACGGCACCGAAAGGCGTAAGATTTAGCCTAACGTGCCAGACGATGGAAAAATAGTGCCACCTCTGACTCCGTCCACACTCACGATCGTAAATTGAACCTTGGACCTTAATTTGGATCCTAGTGAGACCACACAGAGCGTGGCCTCGACGTAGAAAGTGGTTTATTAACAAAGAACCATACTCTGCCAGGTGGAACCGTCTCTTTCCGTTCTCCGGGTGAGTGCGAGCGATAGCATTCTTTGCGAATTGCTCGGCGTTCCTTGTAATTTTTGGCGGGCGGAAAAATCGCCCGCTACGAAGAAGCGAAGCCCTCCGCCCCAGCCGACGCGCCCTCCCGCACCGCTGTCCCACTGTTACCCTTCTCCGCCCCACTTCTCCCGCTTCCCGCGATACATAATTTATCGAAGCGAGATGAGCGATTTCTATGTCGCGACCACAATCGGTTCCGTGCAAACCGGAAGCCGTTGCTTCTACCGGAAATGATCCGTTCGTTATTCCGTCGGTAAGACGACGTCAGCTGACAATCCCACCACAGGACAACGTATGCATCTACAGACTCAAGGACGGACAGAGGAATTAACTCAAGGACGGACAGAGGAATTGACTCAAGGACGGACAGAGGAATTGACTCAAGGACGGACAGAGGAATTGACTCAAGGACGGACAGAGGAATTGACTCAAGGACGGACAGAGGAATTGACTCAAGGACGGACAGAGGAATTGACTCAGAGAAGGACTGCGAGAAGAAACGCCAAAGAAAGATGCTAGAACTCTGTCTTAAAACTAGAGGCAACAAAAATACCTTCATGGGCATAAAATGACTGGCACCGAATGTGGTGGCACCAAGCACTATGGCACTAAAAGTTATGGCACCAAAACACTCTTACCAAATTTTTGTGAGTGTTGCAGAGCTCTAATGCTGCGTTGCCACGTATGTTGGCATGCCACAATAACCGCGCTTGGTGAGGCTATTCAGATGACACCCAGAACAATGGCGCTTTGTGTCATGGTGCTATTCAGTAGCATTGTCTGTGTAAACAGCATCGTACAATAGGGAAATGCACAAAAACAACCAAAATCTTAATATAAACGTGCCTTGGGCAAATTTCCAAACAGCACGATCAAATGCTTACCGTCCTGTTCTTAGCGCCGTTACTTGTCTTAAATCAATTTCCAATTCTGTTCCACGGTGCCTACCTTAAACCCGACTCCGGTGGCAGAACCGGCGAGGAAGAGGGAACAGCCTCCTATGCTTATGACTGATTCCCTTCTTTCTTCTCCTCACATGAAGGCCACTTATCGGGACAAATCAGAGACGAACGACGATTTTCGGTGGCCCACAGGGGTTGGTTGGTGTTTGTGTGGGTGGGTGGGTGAGGTCCTTTCTGGGATTTGGCTCCGGCTATTGAATCGAAATACCGCGAGATCTCGTTCAAGTCAAAGGGACTTCCGGCTACGACCGAGGAAGCACTGTGGGATTGTTCCGGTGGCAAATCTTAAAAGCGAGGGATTGTTGGAATAATCTACTCTACTGCTCAGTGGTAACACTTGGCTCTTCGTGTCAGTGGTTTCATACAACTGAGCAATGCGGTGTCTATGCCTGTATTTGTAATCTGTGTTTGTTTCTCGGTTTATGTGTCTGCCTGTTTCTCTTTCTGTCTGTCCTGTCTTGTCTGTCTGACTTTGTCAGCTTGTTGTTTGCCGTTACTATATTTCTGCCTTTCTTTCGTTCAGTTTTTGTTGCTTATGTATGAAGCTTGCGCAGTCGTTAAATGCATTTAACAACTATGATTAACATTTCCTATTCGTAACGCAAGAACTGCGAACGTTAAGATTTACCCGGAATCGCAAATCGTAATCGTAAACGAGAGATTGCTACAGCACCCAACGAAAGCTAAGTCGTGGGAACCAGCTTAGTCACAGGCGCTCAGTCAAAAGCAAAATCGATAGGCAGGAAGGATTTGTTCCAGGTCAAGATCCAAGGGTCAGACAGACAGACAGACAGGCAGACAGGCAGGCAGACAGGCAGGCAGGCAGACAGGCAGGCAGGCAGGCAGGCAGGCGGCTACTGTGGGTGGTGTTTGGAATTGGATTTGCAGGATAGATAAAGGGAAGAAGAGGAAGAAAGCAGATTCCTGGGAAGGGTCAGAGCCGTTATTCGGCATAATTGTATATCATATTGTTAATAAAGATCACCGTGATACAATACACAGTAAAAATAGAATCTAACACCATACGATACAATACTGAGACTTCAATATGCAGTGAGTCAGCTCTCTTACATACCTTCAGCTTGAATCTTATTGCATTGCATTTGTTGATCCCAAGGTTCTTTAAACATAGAGTTCGAACAATACGATGTGTGATTCGAATAATATCCTAGGAACTAGGGAGTCTGTGTGCGACGTGTGGAATGATATGTAACACTTGCTATAAATGACGTCAGAGTTCAAGAGGAGCCTCTCTAGTTCGGTCGGAATCGAATGACGCTCGGAGCCTTACAGAACTGAAGGCATTTTCGCTGTATTTAAAAGTCTCAGCATTAATTTATATTATATAGGTTTTAGTATGCAATGTAGTGTAGTTCGCAGGCCCTATATTTGTTGTGTTGTATCACACTTACTTGATTTATTGCATTCCGTTTTCACTTAATCTATTGTATGCTTCATTGTATTATATTGTGTGCTCCTATATCATTGTATTATGATTGACATTTTTGATTGACATCAGAGCACCAACATACCAGAATATATAACATAAATTATTCAATACTGTAGCATAGTATGTTGTATTTTATCGTATTACATTGTGTCGTATTTCATTTCTTTTTGTCTTTTTATGTAATGTATGTTTACTGCATTTTACAGCCTTGAGGATATTTTGCATTTCGATGCAGACAGCGAAACGGACGCCTAGACATTTAATGAAACAAAATCACAAGCCAGGATAAACGCTCAGCAACAGCTAAATAGGTCAAGATATGGGAAGTCGTATACGGAGAAACAGATAATCATAAATAGATAGATAGATAGATAGATAGGTAGGTAGGTAGGTAGTAGGTAGGTAGATAGATAGATAGGTAGGTAGGTAGGTAGGTAAGTAGGTAGGTAGATAGATAGATAGATAGATAGGTAGGTAGATAGATAGGTAGGTAGGTAGGTAGATAGATAGGTAGGTAAGTAGGTAGGTAGGTAGGTAGGTAGGTAGGTGGGTGGGTGGGTGGGTGGGTGGGTGGGTGGGTAGGTAGATAGATAGATAGATAGATAGATAGATAGATAGATAGATAGATAGATAGATAGATAGATAGATAGATAGATAGATAGATAGATAGATAGATAGATAGATAGATAGATAGATAGATAGATAGATAGATAGATAGATAGATAGATAGATAGATAGATAGATAGATAGATAGATAGATAGATAGATAGATAGATAGATAGATAGATAGATAGATAGATAGATAGATAGATAGATAGATAGATAGATAGATAGATAGATAGATAGATAGATAGATAGATAGATAGATAGATAGATAGATAGATAGATAGATAGATAGATAGATAGATAGATAGATAGATAGATAGATAGATAGATAGATAGATAGATAGATAGATAGATAGATAGATAGATAGATAGATAGATAGATAGATAGATAGATAGATAGATAGATAGATAGATAGATAGATAGATAGATAGATAGATAGATAGATAGATAGATAGATAGATAGATAGATAGATAGATAGATAGATAGATAGATAGATAGATAGATAGATAGATAGTATTAGGCGATGCAATGCAAAAAGGGTTTCGGTTGTTGGTCAGCAAAGCGCCTTGAATTTGTTCCTTCACTCGGGCGATCGTAGACATACCAAATGATGCGTAACAAGAACCAGAGCTTCTCTCGTCCGCCTGTGGCGCCATCACAGGCCTTACGAGGGTGGGTGTGTATAGGTGTGTGTGTGTGTGTGTGTGTGTGAATGGGAGGTAGATAGAGCAATGAAGTAATGCTTTAGCAACATGTGCAGAAGAGCTGTATTGTCGGGCTGCAACAATGAATAGTCTGTGTCTGTACTGTATTGAAGCTGTACGGGAAATGTGTGTAATGCGCCGTCGGTACATAGAATGAATGATCTGCATTGCATTTCTGTTTAGTTTGCATTGCATCTGTAATTGTAGTTGGACTTTTACATAACGTCGGTTCAATAGAAAGTAATCACAGACGGTCTGAACGCCAGCTAAACTTATGTTGAATGTCCTTAAGAACAAAGCGTTTATCGGTTAGCAAGCAATGCACCGGTAACTATAAATGTGTCTTGTAGCAGACTCGCGCACACACGCTGAGTCCAACCAACGGGTTCCGATCCAGAGTTGACAGACGACACCGTTTTCAGAGCAGAGACGGGCGATGGTGTCTGCGGCACACACGATAAAACCATCATCCAACGAGGTCCCTCGGGGTTTGGTAGAAAAAGCAGCGTCCGGACGTCACTCGAGCCCCCCTCGGGTCTATCGCTGAAGGACGACAATTCGATTGATGGTAGAACCCCTTTCTGCAGAAGACGATCGATGTCAATCCAAAGCCTCTCCTCACCTTTTGACGGCACGGTTAAGTCTGATTGTGTGAGCAACAACCGTCCATTTGGAACTTGTCATCACCTTGAGTAGAGATGGACTATTTAAAGTACAAAAAGCGTCAGTTACGGGTAGATTGCAACTGGAAACTCAGAATCTTCAGCAAACTCGAGAAAATAACTCCGAAACGCCAAATCTATTACAGTAGCAGTCCAAACATGAAAGAATAATGGAACAAATTCCGCTTTGAGGCGAACTTAAAGACTAAATGACGAGTGGTGAAAACACGGCCTACATGGCCACCGGAAGTACAAAAAATTTTATAATGTAAAAATTATATTGTGTATAAAAATAAGTAGTTATAAAATGTATAATAATTAATAAGTAGTTATAAAATGCACGTGTACGATCGAGAGAGCTGCAATTAATAAAATGAATAAATTGGAAAAGTGGGGAACTTTATTACGATGATATCCATTATTGGATTCTGAAACCGAGTGAATTGAAACCAGTTTCAGAACGATGAGTCCTACGTAAGTTGGAAGGTGGTCGGAGTTCAGGCAGTGCAAAGAAAATAACAGATGAGGCGACAAGAACTTTAGTCTGTGTTTAATTGCGCGCAGCACAAGTGTCTGTCTTATATGAACTTACAAGTTACACTTTAGTGCCATGTCATTTCAAACAGATCTGTGCAAAATCATGTGGGGAAGTCACCGAGTTCACATCCATAGTCGCTAACACCAGTAGCTTAATATCCTTGACAAGAAGATGACTTGTTTATGAAATGCTGTAGTTATGTGTGCTCTTCAAATTATGTGACGGTGCTTCTGATGAGTTTCTAGACGTGCAGTCAAGTTAGATTTATGGACCAGCTGTACTGAAACTGAAGTCAGGGTGTATTGCACGCCTTGCTGGGAAATGTGGGGAACTTAATTAGGATGATATCTATTATTGGATTCTGAAACCGGTTGATGCTAATATATGAGCACAAACAGGTCTGTGTGAAATAAGGGTCGCATGGCACTGTTACCCTAAACACATGAGTCAACTGCCGAGATCGGCGGATGATTTAATACTGGCATGGGCAGCGCGGAAAGCTCCACGGCGAGAAGGTTGAGACGCCGGTTAGAAGTGAGTTACAGCATTCAAGACGATTAGAAACCAGGGCGTTAACCAGTGATATGAAGACAATACGAGACATATGAAATCTCACTCTGTGAAATCTCGAATTTTAAGTTCAACTTTAAAACAGATTTGCAAATAGCCTGAATATACTCCTAAAAAGCCATTTTGAAGACAAAAATGACCCAAAAATTACGTTTTGCCCGGCGACAGCAACAACCTATCACCACGTTGAATGGAGTAACCCAGTCGAACTTGTACAGCTGTAAGCTTGTGCCCAAAAGAAGAAATTTGGTTTTGGACTGCTTTTAATTAAACGTATTGTTATCGATGCCTGCGTGTCTCCAAAGCAAATAAAAAGAAACAGATATAAGTAGTTGGAGAGTGGAAGTACACGTTAAAACCAGAAATCAGATCTCTAGCCTCCGTGATATTGCAAATTCACAGAGTTTTTAATAATGGGGGACTAAACGGGCCCCACTAATGAGAACCTAATAACATATGCAGATTCGTTTTAGAAATCTTGCGGCGGCCAGATATGTAAAGTAACGGAAATAAGCCAATATCATACAAACTCATGCTTTGACAGCCTTCAACAATTATCAGCAGTTGGTTTATATTACACTACACATGGGGTGACTAGATGATAAATCAAATATCATATTGAACGATGCTGCTGTTGTCTGCAAGCAGACGTTCTTAGCCTTAACCTTTCGGCTGTTTCTATGAACCTTGGTGAAGGCTCAAAGCGCCGTATAAATCCATACTATTGAATTACGCCAGCGTTCCACGGAAGCAAAGGAACCGAATAATTGCGCTATAGAAACCGGTCTACTATGTTAGGCGGTTTCTGTGTTGAGCAGTGACGGAGGTGCAGAGGAAACTTGACCTGATGGTACTAGAGATGAGGGTAACAGGAGCCGATATTGGTGCGTTGTCCAAGGCGCCTTCTTATCCTCTTCATAACATATCCCTTCCACAAATTGCCTTCTTCTATTGACACGTCTTCTTCGCGTCGGTCGCCAGCCAAAGGCAAACTGTTCGCCGGGAGACGAGAACCACCTATTTCGACGCAAGATTGACGAATGCGCGCTGATGGAGAATTAAAAAAGGTCTTGGGTGAGCAAATAAAAGAGAAAAGTATAATTGCGTTTGCTTCAGTCTGTTTGTTTATGGCGGTTGGTTAATCATGTGTGGCTCGCCGTCTGTCTGGCTGAGCGTTGGCAAAAGGAGGATTAAGTGCAAAGTATTATCCCCTTGTCTGTCTGTCTGTCTGTCATGCATTTAGAAAGTGCTATATAGACATCCAACCTAGGGCGTATATAAGCAAGACGTTTGCAGTACTTCCCACATGGGTATCGGTTAAATTCTGCTGTGCACCGGCCCAGGACCATGGGAATCGTCCGTCACCGGCTCAAGGGCCAAAGATTGGAAAATATGCGCCTCCCTTAAGTTCCATTTTAATTTAACCGTGAAGGATTTCACCCGCTAAATTCATTGAAAATGAGCAGAGTCGAGAACATGCGGACGCTATAGAAAAACATGTACATTTACATTTAATGTACTCTAATGACTTCTGTAGCGCCGTTAATATGATGCATGAGCTTTACTACATGCATATAGACTATGCAGGCATAAAAGTAGGCTAAGACATAGTTTCTAATTAGCAATGTGCCAATGACTTGCTGACTTGGTGACAAAATGACAACATCGCGTCACTTCAATCATCGATTGGCAAATGGTTGTTGACCGGATCGAGAGGTAGCCTAGTCCTTGCATTTGGGGTCTTCTAATCACCCCCAATAATTCGTCTGCGAGAACTAACGTTTGTATCAGTTAATGTATGAGTGATTAAGGTGCCAGATCATCATGGTTAATTAGATACCGGTTCCATTAAATCAACCAACCCTGACTTCTACGCGATTCATAGACAACCGACGCAGTCCTGGGTAGTTTTGCGCATATATGACGCCTAGAATTTTACATTGCATTGCATCTATCCAAGCAGGCAGGCAGGCAGACAGACAGACAGACAGACAGGCAGGCAGACAGACAGGCAGGCAGTCAGGCAGGCAGGCGCTGTCACATACTGACGCAACTAGAGGAAATTTAGTGGACTCTTAGGAAGCAATAGATTCGGTCCTATACGACGAACAGAGGCTGATACAGAGGCAGCTGACTTGGCGGACAAACAGGTCGTTTAGAATGACCGAGGTTTGTTGTGGCTGTGGTTGTCGTGGCTCTCGATACGAGTTCAATCAACGTGGGATAATTAATTATCAGTTGAGCTGAATCAATTGTAATCTTAATTGTCCTACAAAGTAGCCCAGATGATCAGCTCCCTATCTGGTATAGAGCACCGAACGGATAGACCTGCGTTTGCATCTCTACCATTTATATATTGTATACATACAGACCTATATATGCGTATGTAAATATGGATGCATGGTATAAATGTTGGTGTTGTTCAAAGTCGAATCTTGGCCAAGGTCAGTTTAAGTGAAACGTGTGAAATCTGTTTAGGCAAACAGCGAAGGAGTCTAATTTAATGGTTTAGTTCTCGATTGATGCGTTAAATTAGCAGCATAAAGGAGGCGAGGGTATGTGATGGGGGAGAAGGACTGTGGGTGCACGAGTATAGGGAGCTGGAGAAGTAGGAGGAGGAGGAGGAGGAGGAGGAGGAGGACTAGAGGAACATAGGAAGGCTATGAGGACTAGAAGAGGAGGCCTAGCAGTAGAAGGCCTAGGACGAGGCCAGTGGAGGACTAGGAGGAGGACTGAGGGAGGAGGACCATGACAGATGAACCATGACAGGAGGACCATGACATGAGGACCATGACAGGAGGAGTACGACAGGAGGACAAGAAGAGGAATAGGAAGGGGAGGAAGGGAACATGAAGGGTGAGGACAAAGACGATGACAAAAAGGAGAGGAAAAGACCGAGAAAGGTGAAAAACAGTTGTAGAATAGGCGAAGAAGAGTAGCAAGCAGTCTAGATGCGGATGGGAAAAACTACGAAAAATAGATATGCGAAATAAAAGCAACAAGGAGCAAAATTTATCTTGCGTACTGTTTGTCAAATTAAATGTCCTATTGAAATCTCGATGTGGATTTGACAATGCCAGCTGGGGGAATAAGCCTGCATGCTTGGAATAGCTTCGTCGTTCTGTCTCGGATCTGCTTGGTAGCGGATATCCCTGCTCTCCACGGTTCAGGGGTAATTGATGCACCCTTCGCACGCACTTCGACAATGCAGCTTTGTGTCCTTTCTGTGGATGGTCCATCTATCTGGAATCGCCCCCTGTAGATCTGTATCTTCTTCTGATTAACGATACTACAACCAACTTATACGAAAAATAATTCCTTCAACTTCTATAAGAGAAGTTCAATACTTGATAACTGTTCTCTAGGACTGAACTGAGAGAGCTTCTTAAAGAGGTGCTACATAAAATTAACATACTGAATGAATGATTGAGTAACTAAGAGTTGAGCGAATAAATGAACTGGTTTTGCGCGGCAGCCTTATATTCAGAATGCTATTATGAACTAAGACCTAATCTAATCTACCGTTGGCCCTTCAAGTCACGCCTACTAGTGGTCTCGAATTCAAATAAACCAAATTAAACCAATTTGGTTAAAATTGATCTAAAAAATATTCTCATGCAAAATTTACTAATGCACAAGGACTTTGTTCGTAATTCGATGTACCACAGCGACGAATCCAAAAAAGAAAACACCGTTTTTGACGCTTTGATAATCTGATCACCAGGAGGCCATCACCGTCTGCTGCAAGGTGACGTCATACATTCCACGCGGGCGCGTTTTTCTTCGGTTGTTGGCTCGGGTACGTTTTTCCTGAGTCTGCCGCTCGAATGTCGATGCAGAGAGGAGAAGATTAGTGGAAATAGAGCTGTGCGCTCTTTGAACTTTAGCATTTCAAGCGTCCTCGGCTCGGACTGCATATCGCAGAGGTCTGTGGATCAGTTTGATGGAAGAAGAGCTTCCGAAGCCAATAGTAGAAGAGGAGATGAAGAAAGAGGCGAATCATGAAGATGTTGGGTGAGGGAGCCGGAGGAAAAGACTGCAAACCAACTACAGAGAGCGAACTGTGGAAACTGAAAGGGAGACTTGCATCTGTCGGCGGTGGCGTGTAAGAAGATTCGACTCGATTAACAACATGAGGAATGCAGTCACGAAGACAAACCCAAATTGGCAGAGAAAAACGCGCATAAACCAGGCGCTTCTGCTTAACACGCACATACTTATATGAGTATAAAAAAGTACACTTGCCGATGACTTTTCGAAGACGTCAACGATAGGTTTTCGAACCGTCGTCGACTTGCCCTATTCGAAGCGTAGCTCCAGAAAAGGCACTCAGTCCTTGAATTTTGTCATTAAAATTAAACGGTTTATCACAATGGTACTTGATTCGTCACAGTTTTAAATGCACGATTCTTTCAACGGCAGTTGTAACTCAAACTTTCATCTATACACTCGACAGAGCACTGCTCGAAAACCTTCGCGCTCTCTTGACAATGCATCTGCGTCCTCTTTTATAGGCTCTTTTCCGCCGAGTCAGCAGACAGGCCTAGACATATCTTCCGATATTGCGCAATCATGGATTTTTCCAAAAGCCGTTGACTCATCACAACATAGGCTTGACGTTTTCCCGTGCGAGCGCCCACACTGATGACATCAGCCCTTCTGCACGCAGGACGCCGCCAGCCAATCACAAACAAGTAAACAACCTGATGAATCAGCGGCATGATGTTACTGAAACTACCAATACAAATGCGCTTAAAATATGCTGAGTTGTCAACGGAAAATCATGCTCACATTATTCTCATACGCTTCTGAAGTTAACAATCAACCTCAGGCAAATGTTAAACGGAACACTATGCAATGTTATGTAATCAAACGTAAAACACAGAAAACCACCTTTAATGTAAAATAACTAATGCAAATGAATACAAGTGCGAGAGACAATCTAATCACATTCGATTTCCCCTTGCAATATCTCACCAAGCAAAGGCCATGTATGCCATCTGACACGTTTTGCAGTCAACACTCATGTGTTCAGATGATATTTATGTTAAAAATCTCGTTGATAAATCCGTGTGTTCAGAACTGTATATTCAACGTCTGAAGTACTGTTGCGATTAAACTGCTCATTCATGTTCGTCGAATGTATGCTAATGCAAATGTATGCTAATGCAAATGTATGCTAATGCAAATGTATGCTAATGCAAATGTATACTAATGCAAATGTATACTAATGCAAATGTATACTCGTGTTGCATATTCATGTGAATGATGTCTGCAGTAGTTTCTCAACGAGTCATGCTGGGGATGTGTCAGTTGTTTTTCTTCGTCCTCTGAAGCCGTCCTAAGATGAAGTACACGGGTTGCTGAGTCACAGCAGGGATCGACCGCGGATTGATGCTCGGGCTACGTTAATGGTCAGATCAAGTGGACATGAAACTGCCCATCTCTCGATGCCAAGACCTCGCAGATTGGAATTGATTGTATGCGGTCAGAGACGCTTCCACTACATACAATTTTGCAAGTAATGTCTGTTACTTCCAGTCATTACGGTGCCTACATCCATCACAGACGTGAACTGTTTGTTGCAAACGGCGATTATTATGGCCTCGAGCCCTAGTAATAGCCTCTATGATTGTAAGGCGGAAGTGTCTGCATGCAAGACACCGTGACTGTCGTTTCATACTAGACAGCATAAATGGTAGAGACACGCCACTTTAAAGAGTCTGGGCAACTCTGTCAAAACCAATTAACTGAGTTCATCTTCCGTCCCTCTCCCGAGTCACCCACCAGTCCTGTCTTCCGCTTTCATTTCTGGCTCGTCATCTTGTTATCGGTGCTTTTCTCTTGCCACTTAGTCCTCAGTCTTGTCTCTGATGGCGTCATTTGGCCGGACATAGAGTTGCCCTGTTCAGTGATCCTCCTGCGTATTACATCCTATGCCAACCAATGATGCGCCTCTTACTCGACGGCGACTCAAATTTAGGACGTCAACTAGCGCTAATAAACTCGGCAAATCTGCAGTCTTTACGGAAACGGAAGAGAATGGAGAACTGCTTCCTTTTCAGAACGACTGCAAGTGTGGTTTTTCCGATGATGACTAAGCACATGTTTCAAGAGCGTTTGTATTGGTAGTTTCAGAAAGGTCATGCCGATGAGTCATCGGGTTGTTTTCTTGCTTGTGATTGGCTGGCGGAGCCCTGCGTGCACGCAGGCTGACGTCAGCTGTGATTCTTGCGGACGCGCGTTTTATCACGTAGGTGCTCGCGCGGGAAACCGTCAAGCCTACGTTCTGATAACTCAGCGGGTTTTTGGGAAGAACCTATGATTGCACAATAAAGGAAGGCATGTCTAGAACTGTCTGCTGACTTGGCGGGAAACAGCCTATATAAAAGATTTCGTGTGCAATGAAAAGCGAGCGTAAAAAAAGATTTTGCTGCGGTAGTCTAACGTGTGTTGAGTTGATAGTTTGAGTTACAAATGTTGCTGATAGATTAGTGTTTTTAGAACTGTATATTTGACGTCTGAACAAGGCCTACTGTTGTGACTGAACCTTTCGTTCCATAATTATTTATACGAAAATCAAAGACTGTGTTGAATGTCTTTTATCGGGTCAACGATACGCTACGAATCGGGCGAGTCGGCAGTTCGACGCCTGATCGATTGACAACTTCGAAAGATCGTCGACAACTCTGTTATTCCTTAATGCGCATTTTATGGTCTGGAAATGGATGGAATGGATGGAATAACCGAGAAAGGAGGACGATATTTCATGAGACTAAAGTATGGAGAAGAGTTAAATGATGAGCAGAAGAAATACACACTACTGATAGATACGTACGTGCATTATTCATACATACATACCTGAATACATACGTACATTCATATACATACATACATACAAACATACATACATCTAGACATGCATAAAATATGCAAGTATAAGAAGACGATAAAGTAGAGCAGAGAGACAGGCAAACAGGCAGAGATACATAGGTACGTAGAGAAAGAGAGAGTGAGAGAGACAGACAGAAAGACAGGGAGAAAGAGAGAGAGAGAGAGAGAGAGAGAGAGAGAGAGAGAGAGAGAGAGAGAGAGAGAGAGAGAGAGAGAGAGAAGATTCGGAATAAGTATGAAGCGCTGAAGAAGAAGATGCGGAGCTGATGGAAGCTGAGGTTGAGGCTGAAGTGATGGGAGTCACTGGGGGATTCGTAATTCCAATAAATCGCCCTGTTCGTGTCTGAATGAGAATTCTCCGACCTTTGACCCTGTCCACTTGCTTTTCCGGACGATAAACGAATGACCGGCGGCGACGGCGGCGAATGACGAACGCTCCACCGACGCTCGTCCTCCGTCGCTCGGCTGCTGCTGCTGCGGCTGCTGCTGCTGATGCTGCTGATGCCGAGGCATTTCTAAAGAGGGCTGAACGCCTCACTTCATCGCGCTTTCGTCATGCTTCAGCGAATATCATCTTCTCGATATAGACCCTGAAACTGTCGCCCCAACCAGGCAGTCAGTAAATACACGGCGACCAAGACCAGCAATATATATATATATATATATAATGCATATTTATTAAGGCAGGACAAATTGAATGTATGTGTGTGTATATATATATATGTAATGTGCAGAGAATAAGTGTATATGTATATGTTTGTGTGAATATGTATATAGAACCAAAGCCCTATATGTATATATATATATATAACGTTGGCACAGTATTCGCTGGTCCTTCGTGCATGCCAAAGGCAGACTTTGCCCTCAGCCTTTGGTCATGTGTGTCGCCGAAGCTGTTCTGTGATTTTCGTTTCCCTTCGACGCCGCTGCCATCACCGGCGCTGGTTCTCCGTCCTTTGTGCTTCACTGCTTAAGAAGAACATTCTTCTTTCTTTCTTCTTTCTTTATTGTTCTTTCTTTTATTCTGGTTGTTCTTGTTATTGTTCTTGTGCTTATTCTATTGTTGCTGCTGCTACTAATACTACTACTATTCTTATTACTACTACTAATACTACAACAACTACTACTACCGCTAGTACAACTACTACTGCTACACTACTAATACCTTTCCCTCTTAGTATTATAATTATTCTATTACTACTGTTATTTTTACTACTACTACTACTTCTCTATTTCTCTTCGACATCCAACGACGCACAACCTCATTATTCTTCAGTCATCTGACTTCTCTTTCTTCATTTAGCTCCTTCCGTCTATCTTGCTGGGTGATACTGTACTATCGTGTCTTCGTGCATTTGCATTATTATGTATTGCATTCCGTTGAATTGTATTGAACGGTATTCACTACATTGTATTGTATTTCACTGGACGGACTTTTATATGGCGCCAAGCTTATTGGTACAACGGAGAACAACTGGCCAGCCTAGGCAGTAACGAAGAGAGACAGAAACGCCAGACCATGATCATACATAAACTTAGCAAATATCACAAATAGAAAGAGCGAGAGAGAGACAGATATTGTGAAACAAAGCTTCCAACAGGTAGGCAGGGAAGACACACAGGCCAGACGGACAAAGACAGACGAACAGATAAACGGACATAAACATAGGGAAACCAAACTCAGAAAGAGATTGTCCTTTCTATATTTAGCTCGAACAAGCAAAACATCTTTGTCCAGAACGCTATAAAACCTTAATTTCTATGCATATATAGTAAGTCTCTTCCTGGAATCGAGATCTGCGCAGGCGCTTTCTCTTCATGCATACGACAAACGTCATCGTCATGACGCCATCGGTGCGTCATCATCTTCGACCGTCCCACCAGCCCCTTTGCATTTATATTGTCTTGTACTGTACTTAAATTCTGTGTTGATCACACATTCAGCTTGGTGGAAATGCACAGAAAGCATCTGAGAACTCTATGGGGCGCCACATAAACAGTCGATTACATTGATAGTTACATTCGTCGTAATCGTTTTCGTTCGTCTTCGTAATCATCAGCGTCTTCTCATTTTAGTTGTTGTTATTGCAGTTACTATTGTTGTTGTTGTTGCTGCTGCTTTTGAGTTGTTGCCATTTTGTCGTTCAATTTGAAACCATAATTTTCCTCGCTCGTCGTTCCATTGCTCCATCGACGGCTCTTCCAGCTGACTCCAGGAGACTTTTATTTCAAGCCAAGCCTTCGGCCCCTCCTGCTCCCTCCCACTCCGTGACCTCATTACTGAGTGCATCGATTGGCTCCACGCGCAACTTCCTTTCACTGCGTGGAATTTCGGTGTCCGGATGGCCACCAGATGTCGCAAGAATCACCCGGATTTCTCTGTCCGTTGCATCTGCAACGCCAACTTCGGTCAGTTCGCATCTGTCTGTGTATCTATTCAAATCCCTTCTCTGCTTCCCCGTGCCAGCGTTTCTCTGCTTCGTCTGTCTCTGTCTCTGTCTTTCTCTCCCTCTGTCTGTCTGTCTGACAGTCTGTGACCCCTTGTATGTAATCTCGGATTTCTGTTCCATCCGCAAGTTCCTTTGCCTCAGTCTGCTTTATTCGCCAGTTCTGTTAGCTTGTTCGTTGTTTACCATCTCTTCGGCTGCATGTCCTTGCTTGTCTTTTGGCCTCTCTTTTCTTTTGCCCTCCTCTTTACCTCTTGGCCTCTTCTCTGCGCTTTTCTTTCGCCTTTTCTCTTTGCCATCTGTCATGCCCTTTACCTCGCTTTCCGTTTGCATCGGTATGTCCCTCTGCCTGTCCTTTTGTCTCTCTTTCCGTTTGCATCGGTATGTCCGTTTGCCTGTCCTTTTGTCTCTCTTTCCGTTTGCATCGGTATGTCCCTCTGCCTGTCCTTTTGTCTCTCTTTCCGTTTGCATCGGTATGTCCCTTCTGCCTGTCCATTAGCTACTCCAACTCTCTACCTCCTTCTGCATGTCTATTCGCCTAGTGGTCTGCGTGCTTGCTTGCTTACGCGCGTGCCTGCCTTCCTTCCTTCTTTCCTTCCTTCCTTCCTTCCTTTCTTCCTTCATTCTTTCATTCCTTCCTTCATTCCTTCCGTCCGTCCTTCCTTCCTTCCTTCCTTCATTCATTCATTCCTTCCTTCCTTCCTTCCTTCCTTTCTTCCTTCCTTTCTTCCTGCCTGCCTGCCTGCCTGCCTGCCTACCCATTTTCTACTCCTCAATCTGTCCGTACATTCCAAGCCGTCCATTACGATCTCGGCTAATCTAAATTTATCAGCTCCACCTATCGATCATCTTTGCGAGAGGCAAAATAATCACAGAGCAGCCAATCGCAGCTCATGCAAGGGACGCTCCGTCTCCCGCCGCCGATATATACTCCTTGTAATTACTCCGGACGCAGGATACGACGCCCAGCGCAACCGGATCAAACTGGACCGAACCGGACAGGAGATGGCCGCTGTCAGACAAGAACACTGACCACCACGTCCAGCTGTCCACGTCCCGTGTGCCTTCGGTATGTCCAGTGCTCTTCCATAGTCCAATTTCTCTGGACAGCCGGACGTACGTCGGTTCGGACACTCGGACAACCGGACATTCAGCCTCCAGTCCGATATTAGTAGCGATACGATCCACCAGCAGCAGCAGCAGCCGTAGAGGATGATTAATTATGATGTCAGCGTCCGCGATTCGACGTCAGTTCCAATCAGACAATCGCTGCCAATCCGCCGAGACTGACCACCGCCGCCACTGGACACTAGTGACCACAAACTAAAGATATATACACACACAATGTTACTGGTAGTGGTGGTGGTGGTGGTGGTGGTGGTGGTGGTGGTGGTGTTGGTGTTGGTGGTGGTATAGATTGCATAACGTGGTGGAGCTGGCTGACATCGGTTGAATCGAGCTGTGTGTATGGAGGAGAGAGTCGCCTGACTGACTTCATTCCGATCCGATGGATTGAGACGATGACGACAACAGCACGGACGCATCAACGATCAGACGACTCAACAGCACGACTTGCCACAAAACGCTCTTAGTCCGTCCCTCTGTGCGTCCGTCCATCCGTCCGCCCGCCCGTCCGTCCGTCTGTCCGTCTGTCCGTCTGTCTGTCTGTCTATCTGTCTGTCTGTCTATCTGTCGGGCGTGTAGCGGCCCGAGCACTTGCCTATCTTAGCTTGATGTGGACTGCGCTGAGCCTCTGCAATTTCTGGACTTAGTTCGGGATCCCTGCGATAAGGCGATCAATCCTCCCATTCATCCTTCCTTCCCTCCATTCGTCCGTTCATCTGTATATTCCCAATTATTCGCCTCTATATAACTGTCCGTATGTCCACCCACTCTCTTCGTCCTACCATTCGTCCTTCCGTCCGTCCTTCCATCCGTCCGTCCGTCTCTTCGTCCTACCATCCGTCCTTCCTTCCGTCCTTCCATCCGTCCGTCCGTCCATCCTTCCATCCGTCGGTCGATTCGGACTGTAGCGGGACTTACGCCTAGTAATGTAATGAAGACATCTAGTCTTTTAGTTGGCGGTCCATGTCTCTGTTTTGCACTCGTTTGCGTTCTGCATTATCTGGATCCGACACCAAATTACTGGTTAATCCAAGGCTTAAACTTCTCGACAGAACTGTCATCCGGAATCATATGTCACCAGATATCGATCGACCCGCAGTCTGTATATCTCCAACTGCATAATCGAGACCGATTTCCCACAGTCCCCCTCGGCAGATGGGTTGGCCCACCACTGTGTTCATTCTATTCCATGCCTCAAGCTCCAGTTATCCTAAGAGTTTACCTCTGCGTAGGATTTTAGCATTCATTTCCAAATTTCAACATTGTAATCGTGAACTCGCATTTCTTCGGCCCCAAACAGTCTAGCTTAAATTCAGCAAAGGTTTTTGTATTTTTAAGTTTTCTCGATGCTGATTCCAAATATGAGGACTCTGGTTTCGAATTGAAAACAATTGCATACTAGTACTGCATTAGACGACATAGAAATTTGATTTTATTCGCGTATCACTATGAATTTGTGCATTCAACACGAAAATGTGAAAAAAAGATATTGGAAGAGTTCCAGACTATAGGAGTACATGAAAACGAATACCTGCTACAAGTCGATATCACGCAATGTAAGAATGCAATGTTCTGCGAACAAATGAGATGGATGAACTTCGTACTTAAGTCCGCTTATTATTCTAACTGACCCATTTCTGTAAAAGCAAAAGCAATAGCTTAAACAGGTGTGATTGGTATTTAATGGTCAAAACAATTGCACAATGTTGCAAATAGGAATCTACGAGTGTCATAAAAAGTGTTGACAATGGCGAACTGCTTGTACTTAATTTATTAATTTTGTTTATAATGCTAAGTGATTTTGCAATTTTATTTTCAGCAATTTAATATATTTCCAAAAAACGATGCTCGTCTATCTAAACCCTATAAATTTACTTGTCTATACTTGAACAGTTTTTACATTTTTATTTTTTTTTATTGAATTAGTATATTCGAAACTCGCTTACAGGGACCAGTATATAGAATATGATTGGTTTTCTTAACATTTAACGATAATTATAATTTGTTTCCTTTAAACCAAGATGCAAGTTTTACCAAGCTAACTATTTTTAAGCGGCTGAAACCCCACTTCAATGACGAGTTTGTCAAAGAATGCTTAGTCGCAGCAGCACAACTACTGATGTCAGACAAGGTAGGTCTCGGCGTTGCAAAGCATATTGTCAAATTGCACACTTCCTTATCGTTCATATTAAGCCTTTTTCGTCAGCCTGAAGTGCTAGAAAACTAGGCAATGGTTTTGGGGCCGAGCCCCCAGACCCACTGAACTAATACTACATGGTTTCTTCATTTATTTTGTTCATTTCATTTCATTTCATTTCATTGCTCCACAAATAGACAGCAGCATATAACATATTACATTTTTTAAATTTTTCATTTGGGATACAACAGGCACTCTCAGAAGGAACCATGTTCCGCTTATTAGAGACGCCTACGTCACATGGAATGCTATTTGAAATGACAAATAATCAACTTAACAGGCCTATAGTCCAACTGGACTTGAGCAAACAGAACCTTTGTAACAAGAACCAAAAACTTAACTACAGAATGAAGCAATTCACATGAATTCACTTATTGAGTTCATTCAAATATGCGCGTATATGATGTTTAAATAATTTAATATTGGTTCGCGGAACATCCCTGCAGTTCGTAGTTTTAGCCCCGTCGCCAATTTCACCATGCCTGGTTTAAAGTGATTTGTGTGATTTTTATACTAAAATCAGTAAAATTAGACGTCTTCACTGTAGATTCAGATTCGTATGTAGTTTTTGTTAGGTAAATTTTGAGGCGACATTCAAAGATTGTGATCGCATCGTTTTACCAAATCAAAATGTTACTTTTATTTTCCTATCATTTATTTTTCTTTGTGTTTTCTGGAAATTGGAGGCCCTAAGATGTTGCAATGTTAGTTATAACTCTAAGGGTGATTATTCCTTGATATGCTCTGTGATGTTTCTTCATGGTGTGAATCAGACACTCAATGTAGCCTTTGGATTATGTCGCACGTCAGTCACGCTGACGCTTGTATATCAGTGGCTACTGCGATGTTGGCGTTTGTTTATGTACAGGCCGTTAGCGATTCTTTTCGACTCATAGAAACTTAAATAAACAGTTACTTTGATGTCTGGTAACAGAACACGCTTATGTGGATCATAGATCACACAAAATATGTGGTGTCTAGCAGTAGAATCGATGGGAAATTTTAGGATAGTCCTTATACTCGTGATAGCAGATTGCTAATGCGTTTGCTCTTCACCTCTACTACCAGGGTTCGAATCCAGGCGCATGTGGTGAAATCGACAATTGCATGGATGAATGTTCTTAATGACATTTGACATCATTAAGCCCAGAAAGCTCCTCTGATGAGCTTGTCTTGCATAGGCGCTATACAAATTTCAAACTAGAATTACAATAACAATTGCTTAAGTCGACCCTAGACGTCGCCTTTGAGGCCTAGCGTTTTGAAGGGCTTGTAATAATGACCGATGTGCACACCTTGCAAAAACGTCTATATGCTGGAAAGCTTGGGCAAACTGAACCTGACCAGGGTGTATGGAGACACAAGGGAGACTTCTTTCCTCTTCCAACGTCTTGCCACATCAATCCATCGGATCAGCCTTCCGAGAAGGAAACTTCCTCACTGAATTTATGTTTGATTGAGGGCCTCTGATTAATGTGGTTCCCGTCTACATAGCTTGTAGGCGCTGGAGACATCCAGAGATCACGGTTACGACTACGAAATGTGAAAGTGTTTTTATCGTCCGACATTCTTGTTTGCTTTTATGAGACATTGTTCTCAAGAAAGCTGCTGTAAGACTGCAACCTATGTTGTGCTTGGAGAGCATCGTGTCTGGTGCGAGGTCGGCGGTATACAAGGATGTTTAGTGGATGGTTTTCGGGGTTTATTTTCGGGCGATTTGTCTTGGCCTCTGCGCTTCATTCTGGTTGATTCTCTTCGCTTTGTGTCTGCTAATGGCTCTGTCTCCCCTGACAGCCGAGTATTTGGAAATATGGCACCGCCCTCCGAGCAAGCCTTCCTTCATGTCGTTTTAAAGCACGTCCATCCGGGTCCCGCGGGAGACGGGTTGGGGCAGAGGGGTGGGCGAAACGGTGAAGGGGTTGGGGAGCCGAGTATCTGTTATTCGGACGATGGGCATTTTGTTGTAGTCAACTGATAAGAATGTCGTCGGCATAAAAACACGACGAAGAATGGCCGAGAGTTGCCCCTGGGGACGAGAAGTGGGCTTTTCTCTCATCGCTTGTTGAAAGAGTTTTATGCCGAACTGGACTCTGATGGGGTCGACCATAAATACTACGCCCGTCAACGGCCACTTGCCCCAGTCGCCTCCCTTCCCCCTTCTTCGGCAGATTCTGTTACTTGACCACCCCGAGAGTCTTCAACTAGAGTGATGAACTCCAGTTTTGAACCCTGATCTTACACGGCGGCAATGACCCCAGTGGTGGATTCTTATTGATACGTTAAAGTACGATAAGATCAAGTAAGGTAAGGTAAGGTAAAGGAAGGTAAAGCAGTAATGTTATGTAAAAGAGTTGAAGCACTGTAAGGCATATTAAGATGAGATAGAGTAATGTAAGGAGGGAAGGGTGATGAAATCACTCATTATTTACACGCCTCATGTGATGTAATGTAAGATAATAATTGACAACGCCTTCTAAGTGCCTCCTTGTTGGCCTAACAGGTCTTAGAGTTCAATGAAAAGAACAAGTTCATCTGCAAGAAAATAAGGATCGCATATACAAGTGGAAAGTCACCACCCAACAGCACGCAAAGTTAATGTAAAATTGAAATCTGGTTTTCGGACACGTTGATCTAACGTTTGCATGTTGTTTTGTCAGCTTTTTAAAGGTTGATTAGACGCTTACGTGCAAACGTTAAAAAAGTCACGATAACAATAATTGTTATTGATAGCAATAATTAAAACGATGTTTTGGCGTTATTTTAACATTGGCGTAATGGTTGATGTCACGATAATGCATCAAGATATGGATTGAACCTACTATTCAGGGTTGTCAATAAATCACTGAGTTTCGAACCCAGTCGCTGCAGTAAATTTTACTAATTTTACTACTCTAGCATTGTGCTCGATTAAATAGGAAAAGAAAACAAAAGAATCGGACGACCACAATAACTAGAGTAAACGTTGGATAGGCAATTATACTCCGTGCCCCGCTCAAGAGGTAAATGGTTTTGCTTTATGAATAAAGGTATCCAATAAGTCAAGTAGTTAACATCGAGTGGTAAAACCACGGCTTGGCTATAGAGAAGAAATTGTTGTTGAGGAGTCCGATCCTAGTGCCCAACAGACATGTTCAAGACATATTTGCACAAAGAACCTTTCGGGCAGTTTAGTAAAGCACCCCAAAACTCTCATCTATGGAAATTGATGGGCGATTTGTTAATGACATCCAGACAGCGTCTAACGGTTGTTTTAAGTCGTTGTGCTTGGTAAAGCACGCCAAAAACTGTCCTCTGTGGAAACTGCTTTCTCATCAGACAGCTTTGTCTTTGAGAGTTCTTGCTACATCGCTGTCCGAAGTGTCTTGAAGTCACTAATTTTAAACAATGCGTATAACCAGACGGAGGGCACGAGTTAAGAAAACGCCCGAGGAGGACATGAGTAGATGAAGGTTGGTCGAAGGTAGGCCATTGTTAAAGGTGCTAGAGAGCTGCACGTATACAAAGAGACAGCTCAGCTGCTGCTGTTGCTAGTGCTGCTGGTGCTGGTGATGCTGCAGCTGCTTGTATAGATGGCTTGTCTCCCATCCGCTGTCCTAACGTTCGTTCATGCTTGGCTGAATAGGAATTAGATTCGTCTCCTGACTGACTGACTGTCTTCCTCGCATCTCATCGGCAAAATCGAGATCGATTCTCGTGCGTGCAGTCGCTGAATCTCGGCAACGGAAGCTGGTTAATGAACAGGGATGCTATTCTGATATCACGTAGCATTGCTGCTGCTGCTGCTGCGCCTCCTCTTCCGACTCCCCGCCATCTCCGTCTTCGGCTACCAGCCTCAGCAGCCGATAAGAAACCGGAAAGAATCCGATCTGACGGACAGAAGATAAGATTAATAGGATTCGATCGTTGTTGTTCAGTTGCAAGCGTTGCCGGCAGCAATAAAATATAAGACTGTGTGATACAATGTTATGTATTGTGATATTGTTTTGCGTTGTTATGGTACATTTTTTATGGGATGTAATGTGGTTATATTGCGATGTGATGCTATATAATGAATAGTTCTGTGATGCAATAACATGTAATGTAATGGTATGTTGTTAGATACAAAAAGAGACGTTTTCAGTTTCGGTCAAAATAAACACAAGAGCAAAAACCGACATTGTACTTTTCAGCTGTAATTGAACTGCAACCTGACCGAACTGAACTGAAATCTGCGGATGAATGGACCAAGACGCATATCCTCCTCAGATGGGTGCAACATTACCTGCAAGATGGCTACGCACAGCTATTAACATCTTAATTAAACTCAATGCGTTTTTGCATAGGTAAATAGCGCAGTTCCTCCTACATGCAACTGCATATATGACCAAATACCCAAAGTAAACAGTTGATCAGCCGACTGAGCATTTACAACAGATTGTATCTGATTAATGCAGGAAAGAGTTAGGCCTGCATAAATAACATTGCCATAGTCAACCCTGGTGCATATCAACGTATGCATCTGAGTTGTGGCCGCTTGAGCTGTAAGCGAGTGGAGTATATATATATATATATACATATATATAATGCGGATCTGGTGCAGATGGTAGAAGCACGTTCAACAAACATACTTCACATGCTCTGAGAAGATCAAGGTCAGCGCTAGATTGGACTCCGTCGGTTAGGCTATCACGTGACAGGCTGCCAGTTTTGACTTTTTTAGTTGTCTGGGTATTATTTGCTTGCGGATGAAATTGCTGTTCGTGAAGAACTATGACACCTCTTTGATTAGCGAGCGCCGCGCTTTTATAGGTACTTAAAAGGCGCTATAATAATCAGTAAATGTATATGTGCACGGTTTTATATAGCGACCGTGTGGCCTCGACTCTGCTCGTGTTTCAATGAATTTACCAGGCGAGATCCTTTACCACCGCTGCCCGTTTGAATTGGCGCCACGCCATTTAAGGTCCCCGTGCAAGAACCGAGCTATAGCCCGAATCTCAACCAGTGTCTAGATAGGCACGATTGCTGCGTAATTTAGCGTCGTGTGTTCTTTTATATGGTATTGTAGCTTATGGTGAGGTGTGATGTGGTGTACTGACTGGTGTGGTGTCGCTATTGTAGTGTGGTGCAGTACATTGTATTTGTAGTATATCCCGCCACTTGCGACATCTGTTAAGACGATTTAGTACAATGCAAGCCAACGTTGTAGTGAATTTTAGAAACCTTTATTAGTTTCTAAAAAATCTTTCCTTTTGTGGAATATCGTCATTGTTATGTGACTATTTTGCATATGTAAACATGTCAGCCTATTTTTGTTATTCTTTGAACAGTTTTCATCATTTGTTGTTTAATGAATGACTGAACTTAATCACTTTCTCAATGCCGTTGTCTATTGTCTAAATTGTCGTTGGAATAATTTCTCATCGCCTCTCTTTGGTTCATGATTTAGGCTAAGTTAATACTTGCATGTTGTTGCAAAATGACTAAATCGTCGTTGTAATTATTTAGGCTAAGTTAATACTTGCATGTTGTGGCAAATTGACTAAATCGTCGTTGTTATTGCTTTCGCTCATGTTTAGACCTGATGAAGTATAAGTGATTTTTATAGCGCCCCGGGTCAGCGGATACCTCCCAAAAGAAAAATTCTAGGTTTCTTGTTGCCGGGGCTTAGCATGCGGCAAATGGCCTTCCTCGGCGGAGCAATTCGCCTTGGCTTAGCGCCCCCTAGTGCGCCACTGCGACGGGTAATTGATTTATGTAGCGCCAGTTGGAGGACACTGGGTTGCAATATGAAAACATCCAATGGAGCTAATCAATCCGAATGCTTGTAAGAGGATCGTAGACGATCCATTCCCGTCGGCTGTGAACTCATTCAATCTGATCTCATCGAAACGGATCAGATCTCGTCGTCCTGCGATGCTTCCTAGTTCCGTTCTGTTCTCTTTCAATGCAGTTAATTATATTCCGAACATATTAGCTGAACTTACAATCAAATCGTTTCTAATCCGATATAGTCAGTCACAAACTAGTCTAGTCGCGTGATCTAGGCTAAAATCTAGACTAACATATGTTCTAGCCTAATCAGGTCTTCCCCAGCATAACAGATAATTACCTTTTAGCCGAGCTTTAAACCTTGCTTAGTCAGACAAAATGTTGCCAAACCTTTCCGATCATATAGCTGTTGCTGTTGCTAGCAAAATGTAGCCTAGCCTGGCTAAGCCTAGCTTATATCCGTTGATAATTCTTACCAAATTCAACCATGAGTAGCATACAGGCCAACTCTTGACTTGCTGTGAATAAAAAAAATCTCGATAGGCCTAAACCATGCCTTACAGCCTATTACCAAAATCAATGCATGCTTCTCAGCTAAGCAGTCTGCCATGGACCGATCCTAATCTTGTATTATTTTCATATCTTGCACTGCATGCGACTGAAACAGTAGTTGTAGAAAGCAAATGAAGGGCGGGATGGAGGGAAAGAAGGATGGGCAACGAAGGAAAAATGTGATCCGTTTGTACACAGACTGAAGGCTGATCCTATGTCTAGTCATGTGCTGCATCCAATCATTGACTCGACGCACAGCGCATCCTTTACCATGCAGACATCTGGGTCTCTTACTCGGCTTTCAATCGACTTCGCTCTGTCTCATTGGCTCTCTCCTCTTCCTAACACCATTCTGGCTTCTCTTCCCCGCTTCTTTTTCTCTTTCTCTCGTCCACCTAAAACTTCGTATCACTTTCTTTCTTATATATCCGGCTCTTCTCGTTTTCCACTAGCTACTCTTTGTCGTCTTACGATGACATTCCATTTCTTCTCTCTTCACTTCTTTAATTTATCACTACTTCTTGCGACTACTTCCTTTTTCTTCTCTTTTTGTAATTTTATGCATTGTTACTACTTCTTATGCCTACTCACTTCTTTAGGTCTTCTTTTCTTCCGCTTACTACTTCTTCGTTATAACTCCGTCTTATCCTTCATCTCCATCTAGTACATGTATGCATCTCCTCCTCCTCTTCGTGCTCCTCCTCCTACTCATCCTCCTCCTTCTCCTCCTTCTCATCTTTATCCTCTTCCTCTTCCTCTCCTCCCCCTTCCATTTTGTCTTATTCATGTCTCATCTCTTTGAAGTCTATGCCTTTCCTTGTGTCTCGTCTGCTTAATTCCGCCATATTGTCTGTCCATTTATCCTGTTACACCGACTCATTCATTGTGTTTCTATTCCATTTCGCACATTCTTCTTACACATTTGTCTTTTCCTTTGCTCCCTCTTCTTCCTCTTCCTATTCAATCTTTGCTGAATTTTTCCTGGCTGCCTCTTCTTTCTCTTCTTATCCAATCTTTACAGAATTTTTCCTGACCACGAATCGCTTTTCCGTTTCCAACTTTCCTCTTCTCGTTCCTTCCTTTCTAATAATTTCTTGCCATTTGGACCTTTTCCTTTCCCTCCTTCTTTCCGTCCTTGAGAACGTGCTATAGACATGAATCCATCCTGCTGGAGACGCACAGGGAGCAGCTTTTCTTCGATCGCAGCTCCCCTCAAATCGCCCCTTTCCGTTGGTCATTGGATGCTGCGGATGATCCTCTGCGTTGAGGGGTTCTCTCGAAGCTGCTCGCAGACCAGCCGGGGATCAGGCCGCGCGGTGATCCCTTGAATGCCACCTAATCAGCCAGCCCGTTCATGTATGAAAGACTTCGTTAGTGCTGGCTATATGGACTGCAGACGTACCACTCACTCTCTGCGGTCTGTCGGCGCAATCGCCAAATGGCTGGCCAATCCAAGCGCAACGCCAGAGATCGTTAGGACGGCACCGAATCGGCTTTTTCGGTCACGTTAAGACGGCACCGATCCGGCTTTATCGGTTTACTTTCTATTGACGCGTCGGCCGGACCTGCCAATCGGCCTAAAAGCGAATCTTAACTGTCCTTAACATCTTGTCCGTGGCCTGCGGATTGTCGACAGTCGACGTGACGTCTCGTCAAGTAAATTGAATTTCGTCAGCGGATGAGGATTCCGCTTCCTCCTCCAAACCCCACTCCTTCTCCCCTCCTCCTTCTTTTCAACTCCACCAACCCTTGCTCCTCCAGCTGTTCCCGCTGCATTTCTTCCCACTGTAACTCGCTGTCCTCCTCTTCCTCCTGAACTCCTCCTCCTTCTCCTCCTCTTTCTCCTCCTCCCCCTCCTCCTCATGCTTCTCCGCATCTCTCGCCCTCATTCCCTCCTGCCTTATTCCGTCTCTTCCTCCGACTCTTTTCCGGTTGGGATTCGCCGGATCTGTCTCATCTCTGCACACAAGGAATGAGAAATGGAAAAAGAGGTTACGGACAAGATAAGAGACGCAGCGGATGGTGGGATAGTGGCGCTAAATAAACTGAGATCTGCACCAAATCCACGTTCTTTGAGCGGATTTACGAAGCCACTTCAACCTGACCACTTCAAGACAATGACTTCGGTCGAAGTAAGTAAGTAAGCAAATAATCAAGCAAACAAGCATTTGTTAACACGATAGCTTCCATCGGCTGATGGAGGAATCGTAGGAGTTCAATCGTCTACTAAAGTTAGAAGTTCTTACTACTGCACGATTAAGAATTCACGTTTTAGCTAGAAACCTCTAAGAATCTAGACAGTGGAAGCTGGCCTGCTCCCAGTCAACTTCGGGTTACATACGGCCTGGAGACGAGTCCAGAATATAGAGACGGCCGGTTGCTCATGGTGGAAACGGCAACGCTCCAGACTGAAGCACGCCACAGATGATGATGAGGTTGATGTTGATGATGGTGATGATGGTGATGATGATGTTGTTGTTGATGATGATGATGATGACGATGACGATGACGACGAAGACGACGGATTTAGACGGGTCGTGAGTTAGCAGTTGTTTATTAAATGATTGTGTCAAACATTTTCAGTTTGCTGATGCCATTGGAGTTATCCTTCGTTTCCACATGCGAATCATCTAACATTCTTAGAATTTATTTCAGAGTAATTATCTGATCTTAATGTTTTTACTCGTAACTCGTAAACTCGAGATTTATACAGCGCCTAACAAAAGCTAAGTCGCTGGAACCAGCTTATTTACAGGCGCCCAGTCAAAACAAAATCGATAGGCAAGAATAGTTCGGTTCCAAGTCAAGATCCAAGCATCAGGCAGGCAGACAGGCAGACGGCTACGTGGGTGGTGTTTGGAATTGGATCTGTAGAATAGATAAGAGGGAAAAGGGAGCCTATAAGGAGCCTTTCCAGGGATTCTATTTAGAACTTACCAATTGCGAATGTAGTAGTACTAATGAACATTCCATTTAATTAAGTTCATTTGCCGTTTCTTATTTGTTTTGCTAGTCGTTAAAGCCAGATCATCGGCAACATGTGCTAATAGCTTCAATCAACAATCAACAGATGTTGCTCGTTAGCATTAATTAGATGCCTGTCGTAGATTTCAGCGAGCTTTTTTGTAATTGCTTAAAGGCCAAATCCTGTTTTTTGGTTTTACTATGATTGGCCTATAGCTATGATTCTGACAAAACGTCCTGTCATTTATATTCATAAGATTCTCTCATTTCATGAATTTACTAAATAAATGAATTCGACGATATTTCAACTTTAATTACGGCGTCGTCCCTGGAGCGCCCCCCAGCGACCGAGATTGGATTGTATTTCTACGCGACACGCAATAACAAGCCCTCGCACCATCCCCATGGGGTGGAAGAGGGCTACTAGAGTTGCTCGGGCGATAGCGCTATATGAATGACATCGCTTTACGAGCACGGCGTCTAGTAAGGTCTGTCGGTAACCATGAGGTGTGCGTGTGCGTGTTGGAGAACGACTGTATAATCAGAAGGCTGCAAAGTGTGGTTTATGAACCGATCTTTAGGGCAGTTATGAAACTTAACTGCTGGATTCGCGCAAAGAAGGGATAGCAAAGCGGAAACCAAAATGTTCACTGTCAAATTGCCAATTAGGACGCCTCCTAGCCGGCCACAAAGCCTGTCCGTCAAATTCCAAAATCAAAGAGACAATCGCAACGAGTGGGGTAAGGTCTTTTGCGTTCATGTTACGATATGTTTGACGTAGGCCTAATGGTTCGATTTGAGTAAAGATTAGTGTTAGGGTTAGTGTTTGAGGTTTGTGGATTGCAAATGTTACGGGTTTGTTTTAGAATTCATAAATGGTGCTGTTTGTGTAGTTGTTTAGGACATTTTTCTAAATTTTCAGACCAAACAAGTACACCTACACGTGCTTGACTATAGTACATTTGATAAAGTTAATGAGGGAATATACAACAAAGTTCAATTATTTTCTTTAAAGATAATCAAAATGAAAAATCCGGACTGTCTCGTCGCCATAGTCAAACTCAAACTATATATCACTGTAAGAGTACACACTCCTGCCCTCTAATGAACAAATTAAGAAGTCCATTACTGCTATTGCCATCTATTGAATAACAGTACAATGATAGTCGTTATAATGTTTAACAACATTATAGTACATTACAAACATAGTAAACATACCACAATATACTCATCTATATAGACTTATACATACAGTATGGTATTGTAGGACGAGGCTAAGGATATACTAAGCCAATCTGAAGGCTTTAACGAAAGAGGATGGCGAAATAAGGTCACTCGGTGGCCAAATTGCACTGGTCACGCCGATCCAGCTGGAAGTTGGCGCACAGTAGGATGCGCCGAAGAAGCAGTCTATGCAACCTGCCGCTGCACCATCTCGCTGTCGACAGATGTCACCCCAGTCAAGTTAAGTTTTCCCGACGCCTTTAATACTCTCTGCGGAGACTTCTTGGAAGCGGCTACAAGAGATGTACCGCAGCTTTACCGTTTCGCTCAATCAGCATATTCTTGCACCCTGTACTGAAAGCATGCGTTAAAACATTCTTCGATCGGAAGAGGATACTCAACATGTCGAGCACCATGCACGCGCTGGTGAATGGTGACTGTACTGTTTAACAGGGGTTGTACTTGTTTGAGTCGGGAGCGCCCCTCATGAGTTCATTCTCTAAGAAGCGCTTTATAATTCTGAAATTACAATTACTGAATGCTGACTCCTTCAGTAACCGCAGTGGGGCTTTGCCCATCTTATGACGTCATACGAATTGCGTTTGGGATGTGACTAGGGACGAAACTTTGGGAGCCAAATCTGTGTAATTGTGGCGAACGCGTCGACACCAGAGGACTCCACGGTCTGGTAAACAGCAACGGCACAGCATCCACAGCCATATATTACAGAGAGTTGGACAGGACGAACCTTTGCGTTTCACAAGAGAGGATGGCAAATGGCCAGAAGGCGTGACGCTTGTCCCGTGGTCACGCGGAAGATGTCCCACGTGAGAAGGAACGCTTTTAGTCACTGACGCAATGTCACATCTAAAGTTAACATCAAATGGCGCCGCCAACCGGACAACATAAGAAAAATGGTCTAAATACGCCACTGTTATCCAAACCCATGCTTTTGTTGCGGTCTCTCTTTAGAAACCAGTGGCGCATGGAGCATAGAAGGCGTGGACTTTCTGATGGAGTTTGAACGAAGGCTGACTCGTGCAAGTCACGATCTCTTGGAGATAAGCTACCTATTTTAAAGACTCGGTGGCTATCCAATGTGGAACTCCATCTGCTTCTTCGCGACCCTGCGGCCTAAACACTGTACTGGCATATTTTTAGTATAATTATAAAAATTAATTATAATTAATAATAATAATAATAACAACAACAATAATGTCATTAATAACAGTAATCACAGTAGTAGTAGCAGCAGTAGCAGCAGCAGCAGCAGTAGTAGTATTTTCATAAAAAAATAATATTACTAGATATAGTAGTAGTAGTAGTAATAGTGGTGGTAGTAGTAGTGATAATAGGAGGAGGAGGAGTAGTAGTAGTAATAATAATAAACACCAACAACAAAACTAATTATACTAGTAACAATGAAACTAATTATGCTATTACCAATAATGCCTAATGCCCCGGCTATGTAAATATCAAGCTCTCTGAACTGATTTTACTTAGCCCTTTGGTGCAAACACCTAAGTTTTAGCATTGCAAATAATTACAAATAATAATTTAAGAATGGTGATAGTTCATAATAACAATAATATTTTACTAATACTACTACTGCTAACACTACTACTACTACTACTACTACTACTACTACTACTACTACTACTAACAGTAATATTAATTTATGGCAGCGTACCCATTGCGATATATACTTTCTTGTTCTTGGGTTTGTGAAAAATATCCATGTTCGTCTCTTATTAGTTGTCACCGGCAGACAGTTGACCTGTCACCATCGACGGACGGGTGTCTCGGGTGTTAGCGACCCTTCCCCTGCATGCCTACGTTCAATCCTTCGCCTCAGTCTCCAGGGGGGTCGCCGGGAAAGGTGACCGTCTCGGGCGCAGGGAAACATCTGTCATGCCCCCTGGTCATTTTTGTCCGACGAAGAACTTCAAGAAGAACGACACGTTTCCGAGACGCCGGAAGTCACCTGACGCTATGTTCCCACGAAAAAGCGGATCTGATGTCCCTAGGAAATAAGTCTCAGCGTCAACCAATCCACAGGTGACTCAGCGCGAATGCTCCGCTTTCATAATTACTATTTTATTATTTCTGCATTTATTAAGCACCACTATCTAATGGCGTAGCATCAATCGATGGCGCTGAGCAATTGTGAGTGAAAGCCTTACTCAAGGTCCCTATACAGTAGCCCTCTCAGAGGAGGCTCAAACCCATATTCTCTCCATTACAAGCAGAGCACTCTAACCAATCGGCAAACGTGCTCCCACAATAATATTGTAATGTAATGTTACATCTAATTTCTGTTGCTCCTCTTTCTTATTTCTACTCGAAAGATTGGAATACAAGAAAAAACAAGAGGTGAGAACTCAGCAAAGCCTAAATGAACAGAGGATAACAGAAACGAACAGAAGAGGAATGAAAACAGACAGAAAAGAATAGAGAAAGAGAGCAGTGGGAAAAAGAGAAGAGGGCGCAAGAGAAGTGAGCAGAAGAGAAAAGAAAAACAAAAGAGAGGAGATGAGAGCAAGAGATGAGGAGCGGTGGAGACGAGGTTCTAGTTTTCCGTTTTTACCGTGTTTACGAAAGTAATCAAACTTTGTAGTCGTAATCGATATTTCTACAGCGTTAAAAGAACGCTTAATCGCGGGAACCAGCTTCTTCACAGGCGCTCAATCAAAACAAAATCGATAGGCGGAGAAGGTCATATTCAGTTCTAGATCAAGAGCAAGCAGTCAGACATCAGACGGCTACGATGTTCGGAATTGGAGCTGTGAGAGAGATCAGAAAAAGGGGGGAGATCAGGATAAGGTTTGTGGAAGAGAGTTGTTTTCAGTTATGAGTGAAAGACCAGCGCAGATATTACAAGGGGTGAAATGTTAGCGAGTTCGTAAGATATCTGTCGTGCATTAATTGTTTTCACTTATTGATTGGACAAATTTATGAACTTCTTGGCGAGTTAATCTATCTCTTGCCTAAACCTCTCATGGTTGTTTCAGCTCATGGCAGGCCAAATTATTTCCAAGACGAAGAAATTGTAGGGCATACATAAGTCGTAAAAAAGGTGGGGACAGAGTACGAGAGGCGAAGAAAGAGGACGAGCAGGAAGAAGAAGAAGAAGAAGAAGAAGAAGAAGAAGAAGAAGAAGAAGAAGAAGAAGAAGAAGAAGAAGAAGACTATGATGAGAAACAGGAACAAGAACCAGAAGAAAATAAGAAGAAGAACAAGACCGGATGCAAAAACCAAATGAGAACGAGTAGGAGAAAGGGGAGCTTGGAAGGAGAAGTAAACGAAGTTGAAACAAGCAAGAACGGAAATGGACGGAGAGCGAGGATGGCATTGAGGCTGAGGGAATAAATATCAAAGAGTAAGAAGAAGGAACAGAAGGATGGAGCAGGACCAAGGAAGGGGAGAAGAGACAGAGCAGAGGAGAGGGAGTAGCAGCAGGACAGAAGATGATAAGCAGGATGGAGGATCCCAAGAGAAGGAGTGAAGAAGGAAGGATGGGGTTGGTCCGTGGGTAGAGCAGCGAGATGAGGTCAAAATAATTTTCCATTTCTAATAAATACCCGACAGGTCTTGAGATTAGTTTCGTCCAATTTGCGAAAGAAAACGACGACGACGACGACGAAGACGATGAGCCCAGTGACAAGAGACGCAGGCAGCAGCGTCCACTCAGACTGACACCCCACCCCTCCTCTGTCTATATACATCTTATATATATTATATTATATACAACATCTTTTGAGTATGTATTATATATATTTATTGAAATCCTACAGTCACTGGTTATTTCATTCCGTTCGTTCTTCCCTCCCTCCTACTATATATATATATATATATATATATATATATATATATATATATATATATATATATATATATATATATATATATATATATATATATATATATATATATATATATATATATATATATATATATATATATATATATATATATATATATATATATATATATATATGTGTGTGTGTGTGTGTGTGTGTGTGTGTGTGTGTGTGTGTGTGTGTGTATTATATAGAAAGAGACAGAATGACAGAATATTATATTCTCTCTCTCAGTGTGTTTGTACGTATAAGCATCGTGCTGCTATTAATGGAGTTGTTTTTGTTTCGATTTCTTTCATGATCTTACTAACGTACATGGCATCACTTTTAAGAGGCTTCGTAAAGTCTCCAAATAAATTATTACATTTTATTACATTTTATTACTTTAATCTACATTCTATTTCGCGTCGGAAACAGGAAGTTCAGACGAAAGTTGACTTGAACTGAAACGCCTGTTTTTCTGTAAGTACTGTATTTCTAAGCGGATCCGTCAACACAAATTATAATCATCCTAAGAGAAAATACCAATATTGATACGTAGCCCATTTTACAGTCATTTTTTACATTCGCTCTTTACCTCTTTGTCTAACTCAACATTCATTTTCTGTTCATCGTAAGACGCACTTGTTTAGATCGGTTGGATAGCCATGTGACCAGCGCTTTAGGGAGGTGCTTAAAAGGCGCCATATAAATGCTCATTACATTAGATTACATCACCGGGGTCTCTGTTGCACAAACCAGATTCCTTGAACGATATGAAAACTTTAGACTGAGTACCTACGTAACTCCGTCAGTGAGATCTGACGTATTATGATGGCGTCCAGGTCCCAGCATGATCGCGCATGTGGCCGCCATTTTGATGCTTCTAGCAAGCTTCTGACTGATGCCGGACCGACTGATAGACCACACCCACCACAGACCATACCGACTATAACTGACTGATTGCAGATTGCTAAATTTAGGTTAATCTAAATGCGCGATGAAAAAGATAGACCATGTGTGCTTATTATTTACAGACATATATACACGCATGATTGTAATATATATTTATGCGTCTATATAAATGCATATGTACACATATGCAAGAGACGCAGATCCTTTATGAGATACGCAATCAGTCATGCCTATCTAATGGCCACTTAATGAGGGAAGACAAAATAGGTTTGTCAGAAACGACTGGAGATAAAACAGATCAATGAGATCTGACGTATTATGATGGCGTCCAGGTCCCAGCTTGGTCACGCATGTGGCCGCCATTTTGATGCCTCTAACAAGCTTCTGGCGGCCGCTGTGACGACGGCCACACACTGCCAAGGGCCCAAAGGCGGTCAGACGGCTACAAAGCCATTACGGGCGCATTCCCACCCCTTCATACGCCCCCCGCCACACTCCACTGCTTTTGTCCAATCATTCATACTCATTCGCATCGATTTTCGAACAAAAAGCCTCGAGTGTCAGTCAAATATGGCTTCCGCCTTATCAGCGTTCGCTTAAATGCAAATTCGTGGCGAAATGAAATTGGGTTCTAACTCCAGTGACTCGGATTTGTGCGATAGTCTTCAGTGGCCGACTTGGGGCGTCCTGTGCAGGACTTTCCTCCCATCAGACATGACGGACTCTATTGCTTGTAGAAAAGTCCTGATGTATCTGTTTGCTAGTAATTTCAACATTTGTTCGTTAGACGACGTGGCTTAGTGGCGAAGAGAGGCTCCAAAGACACTCGCTTTGGCGTTCAGGAGGGAAAGAAGGGATCCTAGGGAGGGAGTTATCGGGGGGGGACCAGTACAGAGATCGATATCTTTCGACAAGCTTGAAAGTTTTTTTTATTATTCCGTATTGCCAAACATTTCGCCAAGCTCTATGCTTCACTAACTTGTGATTTTGAAATCTCTTCGTGTTCTTTGTTCAGTCTTGATGCTGTTTTGTTCTGCTATTGTTTTGTAGTGTCAAGTGTTGTGTCAGGGCTTATTAGGTTCACAAGAAATGTTTACAAATGTTAAATGTAGGTAACAAGTGTTAAGAAATGCTTGCTTACTTTTTATACTATTGAATAACTGTTGCTACAGTTGAAGGCTAATAAAAGTCTATCTATCTATCTATCTATCTATCTATCTATCTATCTATCTATCTATCTATCTATCTATCTATCTATCTATCTATCTATCTATCTATCTATCTATCTATCTATCTATCTATCTATCTATCTATCTATCTATCTATCTATCTATCTATCTATCTATCTATCTATCTATCTATCTATCTATCTATCTATCTATCTATCTATCTATCTATCTATCTATCTATCTATCTATCTATCTATCTATCTATCTATCTATCTATCTATCTATCTATCTATCTATCTATCTATCTATCTATCTATCTATCTATCTATCTATCTATCTATCTATCTATCTATCTATCTATCTATCTATCTATCTATCTATCTATCTATCTATCTATCTATCTATCTATCTATCTATCTATCTATCTATCTATCTATCTATCTATCTATCTATCTATCTATCTATCTATCTATCTATCTATCTATCTATCTATCTGTCTATCTATCTATACAAACATACATCCATACATGCATATATATATATATATATTGTGCATTATTACGAGAGTGATACTTAGACCCTTTAAACCTTTAGGCCAAGTTAATACCGAAAGAGGACTAGAATGTTGTAGACTATGGACAATTTGTGAGACGCTATAGGGACATGCAACGAGTTGCTGAACGGCCTGCGCATATGCGCATGCGCCGAACTGAAAGCAGGGAGTAGTAGAAGAAGATCTGAAGAAGTGCGAGAAAAACGTTTGCCAAATATAATTGTAGGCAACAGAGTTGGGAGAAGATGTTAAACAACTGCAGAGTTAGACCTTTAAGATGAAGACGTCAAAATGCATGGACGATTGCCTTTGCAGGAATCTCGAAACGGAGTTTCTTCCACTCGCTGTCAATGTCTGTATGTTTCTCTGTAACTCTGTTTCTTTCTCCATCTGTTTCTCTGTCCTTCTCACTTTCGGTCTGCAGCTCGTCAGGCATTTCTCTGTTGTCTCTGTTTCTGTTTCTGTCTCTGGCGCTGTCTCTGACTCTGTCTCTGGCTCTGTCTCTGTCTCTGGCTCTGTCTCTGGCTCTGTCTCTGTCTCTGGCGCTGTCTCTGGTGCTGTCTCTGTCTCTGTCTCTGGCGCTGTCTCTGTTTCTGTCTCTGTCTCTGTCTCTGGCGCTGTCTCTGTTTCTGTCTCTGTCTCTGTCTCTGGCGCTGTCTCTGGCTCTGTCTCTGTCTATGGCGTTGTCTCTGTCTCTGGCGCTGTCTCTGGCGCTGTCTCTGTTTCTGTCTCTGTCTCTGTCTCTGGCGCTGTCTCTGTTTCTGTTTCTGTCTCTGGCTCTGTCAGCGATCTCGTGCAAGTCGTCCTTGCTCTTTTTGTTTTTCCACATAGTTCGTCGATAAGTCTCTTTCGCTGCCTTTCTATAGCTCCAGCAGCGGTCGGTCGGAGTGGTTCACTGGCTGATCCATTGCCTCCTCTGTTTCAATGTCCAGCGCAGGGCGACTGCAGCAGACTATTCCTGAATATTACAGTTCTTGCTTCCTAGCGGCTGGGACTGCGATAGCGGAAATTTATTTCAGTTTTTCTTCCCGATACTTATTGATCTGAAAATCCTTCATCTGCTTCATCCACTCGAGTCTGAGATGTGTTTTTCGCTTTGGCATACAGATTTCTAACCTATGCACGAAGAGAAGAAAATGTGTTTATGTCTTGGTTACGAAAGTTATTTTGGGTTTAATCCGATTAAAATTGATCTGGAGTTGATTAAATTCTGTCAGCGGTCAGGTTAAGTAAGGTTAAGCCAGCGTAGATTAGCATATGAAATTATGAATGGTATGGAACAAGAACGGCCGTCAAAGGCATCGTCTCAGGATAGAAAGATCTTTCGGCTGAAGCGCATCAGTCCAACAAGCAAGCAGCATTTCCCCACGGGTTACATGGTTCGGAAAAGAACTGTCGATTCATGTGAGAGCACGCATTGCAGTAGGAATGGAACTTAGAGGCGATAGACCACTACTTATAAAGATCTACATGCGTTCATGCACGTATGTATGCACGTATGTATGTATGTATCTATGTATTTATGTATGCATGCATGCATGTATCTATGTATTTATGTATGTATTTATGTATGCATGCATGTATCTATGTATGTATTTACGTATGTATTTATGTATGCATGCATGTATCTATGTATGTATTTATGTATGTATGTGTGTATGTATTTATGTATGTATGTGTGTATGTATTTATGTATGTATGTATCTATGTATTTATGCATGTATGCATGTATGTATGTATGTATGTATTTATGTATGCATGCATGTATCTATGTATGTATTTATGTATATATGTATGTATGTATGTATGTATATTCATATGTATGCATGCATGCATGTATGTTTGTGTGTATTTATGTATGCATGCATGTATCTATGTATGTATTTATGTATGTATCTATATATGTATTTATGTATGTATGTATGTATGTATGTATGTATGCATGCATGTATCTATGTATGTATGCATGTATGTATCTATATATGTATTTATGTATGTATGTATGTATGTATGTATGTATGTATGCATGCATGTATCTATGTATGTATTTATGTATGTATCTATATATGTATTTATGTATCTATGTATGTATGTATGTATGTATATATGTATGTATGTAGGTATGTATATTCATATGTATGCATGCATGCATGTATGCCTGTGTGTATTTTTATATATATTTATGTATGTATCTTTATTTTTATGCATATACTGTTTCAGTGGATTGTACTAATGGAATGTTATTTGTGTCTAAAACTTTGTCGCGCTCTCTCACAATGCATTCGGATCTGTTTTTATAGGCTGTTTATAAGTCAACTGTCGTCAGACAATGCGTGCGAACGCCATTCAATAAGAAGCGAACATTTAAAATGCACGCAAATGCCGACCAATCACAAATAAGTAAACAACTACATAACTCATCGACGTTCCGTCACAAACAACTGGTACCTTAGCGTGGAAACCCACCAGTCAATCACAAACAAGTCGACAACACGACGACCCATCAGCATTATGTAGTAGAAATTTCTTATACAAACGCGCACTTCAAACATGCTGACTAGTCAGCGTTATATTACGTACAAAGGCACTTTCAATTGAGAACCTTTAAAATTGAAATCAAGTATAAGAGAGCGCAAACTCCATTCCACTCTGCCCTTGTATTCTAGATTTAAGATACATAGTGGCCAATTAAACTGATGAATTTTTATTTTTGAAATTTCTGCGACAGTTGGCGCTACGAACACTGTCAACTTCGCCATTATCTTCTCATTGTTTTGTTTACCCGGCAGCAAGTGTAAAGGCCTTTGAGACTGCGGACGATCGCACGGGGTGTAGCGTAATAAAATGGATCACTCATATAACGACTCTTGGGAGAAATTAATTGAAATTATAATATGCATTGATCTAATTAGCTAAAGAGGAATCGACTGTAGGCCTCATTCGATTCAGAACAGCATCATAATTCTGTTAACAGTGATGGCTTTATAACATCTTGTATGTTATTGATTACTGCAGAAAGGCAGCTTGATACAGAACATTCTTATTAGAATTTATCTGGCGAATAGAGTCTTAGAAAAGTATTCGATTGCAATGACTTTCTCCATTTAATCAAGGGAAATCTCCCTTTAAACCGAGAATTGGTTCAGGAGCGTTCTGGTCATACAAAAATTAAGTGTTAACGTAGATGCCAGTGCATTCGTGCTCGCGACAAGGCACTGTGATTTATTTGGTAAAAGCGATTCTTACGCCACCCGGTGCAACTTTGCCGTCTTCCTTTGCGTTCAGTGGGACATTCATTCTTCAGGGCGGCCATGGTAGGGAGACGGTGCCGAATGGTTTCGTAGGAAATTAAACGTAACCGAATTAGTAAAAGACCGTTTAAGGGCAACGGGTCCGCACTGGTCTCTCTGAGGTCCCGGTGGGCTGTGAAACGGAAACGGTGGGTTCAGGGTGTGCCCTGAAAATTAGATTGCCCGGCGAATGGGCAGATGAATGAAAGGAAGTATTAGTGGCGTCGTCCTAGTGTGACGCGGGATCCTGCCGACATGACTGACTTGTACAGGGGTTGAATTGCAATGCAATTCATTCGTCGCATCGATACGATTGGGCAAACTTCGTTTTCTGTCTACATTCCACACTATCATCTTCCCACATTCGCGATAACCTGCACGGAGTGTAAAACACCCATCACAGCCTTCGCCAGCACGAGAGGAAGAGACCCACGATGAAATGTAAGATAAATATCTGCTAAGTTTTCTCAAATGTTTCAGCAGGAGAGCGTTTGAGACAATATAAATTAGGGAAACTGAAAAGAAGAGAAGCAGATAATAGAAAAGGAGAACAGAAAGAGGAGAGAAAAACTGAAGGAAAAAGAAAAACTGAAGGGAAAAGAAAAACTGAAGGGAAAAGAAAAACTGAAGAGAAAAGAAAAACTGAAGGGAAAAGAAAAACTGAAGAGAAAAGAAAAACTGAAGGGAAAAGAAAGACTGAAGAGAAAAGAAAAACTGAAGGGAAAAGAAAGACTGAAGGGAAAAGAAAAACTGAAGGGAAAAGAAAGACTGAAGGGAAAAGAAAAACTGAAGGGAAAAGAAAGACTGAAGCGAAAAGAAAAACTGAAGGGAAAAGAAAGACTGAAGCGAAAAGAAAAACTGAAGGGAAAAGAAAGACTGAAGGGAAAAGAAAAACTGAAGGGAAAAGAAAGACTGAAGCGAAAAGAAAAACTGAAGGGAAAAGAAAGACTGAAGGGAAAAGAAAAACTGAAGGGAAAAGAAAGACTGAAGCGAAAAGAAAAACTGAAGGGAAAAGAAAGACTGAAGGGAAAAGAAAAACTGAAGGGAAAAGAAAGACTGAAGCGAAAAGAAAAACTGAAGGGAAAAGAAAGACTGAAGGAAAAAGAAAAACTGAAGGGAAAAGAAAGACTGAAGGGAAAAGATAAACTGAACAGAAAAACAAGAAGAAGAAGAAGAAGAAGATGATGATGATGAGATGATGACAAGAATGAGAACAAGAAGAACATGAAGAAAAAGAACAAGTACTTCAGCCAGTCCCAAGAGGCAGCCATGGATGGGAAGTGTAAGCGGCTTCACATTTCTTAGCCTCGGCATATGAGGGCGGGTGGCCAGTCCTCTATCTCGCCGCCTGATCTTCCCACGGACATTGCACGGTCATTGTATTCGTTTTATAGCCGAGTTCATTAGGTAGCGCAACTACAACAAACCTCGAAATGTCTTTCTTCTTGGCGGGGATTTGAATCCTTGAACTCTTGGTTGATGATCCAGCAAGTTATCCGTTAGATCCCTATCGGGTAAGAGAAAAGATGAGAAAAAGTGAAGAGAAGAAAGGAGAAAATAAGAAGACAAGGGCAGGGAAGAGAAGAGAAGGAAAGAGGAGAGAAAGAAAGGGAAGAGTAGTATCTGGAAGGAGAGGGAAGGGAAGGGAAGAGAAGAGAAGGGAAGTGAAGAGAAGGGAAGGCAAGAGAAGGGAAGACAAGGCAAGGCAAGGCAAGGCAAGGGAGAGCAACAAAGATACCATGAGAAAGAGCGAGCGATGTCTAGTGAGAAAAAGGCTCTACCGTAGATGCTGAGTGTTAGGATGAACTGGGAGAAGGATTAAATGAAACTATAGGGGTGGGAATCGAGGTAAGCCACCTGGTGCCTAGTAATAGAATCAGAGGAACTGCGCGGACTAATATTGACATCGTCCTTCGACCGGTGATGAGGCCAGTGTTCGACTACCGAAATGCTTTATAAGTCCGTCCGTCCGTCGACTTAGAAACGCCTGGCATAATCGGCTGTCGTCCGTTCGTCCTATGGAGTCAAGTTGGGAAAGCAATATAACGGCTTCGGCCAATTTCTCGTATTTGCACATAGCACATCCTTAAGGCGCTTGCGGGTCGGATTACGCCGCATTCTATGACACTCGGCTGCCTGCTTGGCCGTCGGGTTGACTGGGTGACTCGAGTGATTGAGTCAATCACACGACGACTGATTGGTTTCGCTGATTGACTGGCTGATTGATGGAGTCAGGCATTCATTTATTGATCTTTGGACGGCCTGGAAAATGGCTCGCATCGATAGAACTGCTTCGGTAGTCGACTGAATATAGTCCATGTATTGGCTTCTCTTTAAAGGGTGATTGGAGTCTGAATATTAACGACACTGAATGACTGTCTGACTGAATCGATGATACAGTGACTGATTGAGTTAGTGACGTAATAAATAATGATTGTTGGGTTTGTTTGTTTGGTTGTTTGATTGATTGATTTTAAATGTTTGATAATGTTTGATTGATGGATTGATTGACTGTTTGTTTGATTGATCGATTGATCAATGGAGCATTCGACTGACTAGTTGGTCAGTCGGTCGACCAAGAAAGACATCTTTTCACCAACCAGTTCAATCAACCAATAACTTTTCGATCCATTCTGTGATCAGTTCATAATTAAATTTGACTCGATAATTTACTAACTAACCTATTAGCATTAATGACTAATTGACTAATGGTTTGATTTGTTTGATTCGTTGATTGATTTCCTGAGCCAGAAAACCAATCAAATCATGCATTCTCCTGGTTCTTAATGGTTACTTCGCTCCTTCTAGTTGGCGTCAAAAGACTATCTTTCCTGCTTATTAACATCAAGAAGAACTGAGATTAGCCGAAGAGTTCAACGATTCTGCTTTTAAGTGGAAATATTTACACAGTAAACAGGTAAACGGACAGTCAGGCAGGCAAGCAGGCAGACGACAGACAGAAGCAAAGCCAGACAGATACAGTTGCAGAAGCAGACAGAAGCAGAGGTGGAGGTCAGTGGCGTAGATTCGTTCTGAACATTGGGGGAGCACAGCTATTCCACTTCTTCTTCGTTGTTGATAATTAAGGGCGCACAATTTCATGGCAGAACTTTGAGAGCGAATCTGATGACAACTCAATGACCTTTATCTGGTCTTTAAGACATTTTGGCATTCTTCTGATGAACGCATTTTTGACACTCTTTCGATGAATGCATTTTTGGCATTCTTTTGATGAATACATTTTTTACATTCTTTCAATGAAATCATTTTTGACATTCTTTCAATAAATGCATTTTGGTCGCCAGCATGATGAAGATCATCATTTAGACCAATATCTTCCACTGAATTGAGGCCCCGTCAATAGTATTGTTGTTGTTTTCGGCTTTCTTCGTTTAGAGGCGCAACTGCTTTTACAAAATAATTTTTGAACTTTGTCAGATATTTGAGGGAGATCGCCATTGGTGCCTGCAACCTAATTCGTTGGGGACATGTCAACCAAAGGGATAGCATCTATGGCAAAGGCAGGGGTGTGACATAGAACAGAGACACTAACGGGGACAGGGAACAATGCTGAGACGGGCAGTGATAAATAGGCAGAGGCATAGAAGAGAGACAGACAGACAGACAGACAGAGAATTATAGTGTTTGCCAAGCGAAGATGACTGAGCGCAGCTGCCCGAAGAGGAGCTGAATAGACGTACTTAGAAAGCTGATCACATTGACGAGCGAATATTAGGAGCGAAGCCAGATGGCAGACAGACAGACAGACAGGCAGACAGGCAGATAGACAGACAGACAGGCAGACAGACAGACAGACAGGCAGAGGACGGGACAAATGAAGGGGCGACGTTAAAACGTTCCAGCCACTTCTTCATCCTTTCTATCAGTCGTCCATCGACTGAGATTCGTTCGTTCGACGGTTGCTGGTCAGCGCTGGTGCTGCTGCATCTGGTGACTGGTGAGATGCACATTTTGGCTGCTGCCGTCTCTAATCATATTTATTCAAATGGTATTTTATAATCGCATTCGAAATCCCGCTCAGATGCGACCAACGCAGACATATATGAAGAATGGCATTCGCGCTATTTTCGTATAGTAAATAAACACACGCGCTCCTATATTGCTCTTACACTCGTCTGTCATATATATCATTACATATGTGTCCGTACACACACCTACACACACTACACGCACACACACACATATATATATATATATATATATATATATATAGTGATATATATATATATATATATATATATATATATATATATATATATATATATATATATACATAGTGAAAACAGTGCCTAGTCTGCTCTAGTTTAGTGGTTAGTTCTTCCTCTTATCTCTCATGCAGATCCAATTCCACATACCATCGTAGCCGTCTGACTGCCTGCCTGACTCTTGGATCTTGACCTGGAAGCGAATCTATGTTCTTGTCTATTGATTTGTTTTGACTGAGCGCATACGAATAAGCTGGTTCCCGCTACTTAGCTTTCGTCGGGCGCTGTAGAAATCTCGAGTTTACGATTACGATTCCGATTTCCAGATTGATTCGTTTTCGTAGAACGAAGCTAACTAAATTCAGCATATGTCGATTCCACTGGCGCCTCCTGTTGAACTGAAACAGAAACTGGATGGAGACAAACACTGAAAAGAAGACGCAAAACTTGGTCTTCCAAACAATGCCATCAATCGAGCTCTCGGTAGAAAGAGGTTTTCAACCAGCGCTTCATAAATACACAGACACATATACGCACATATTTATGTGTTTTCAACTTTGTGTTTTAACAATTTTATGTTCATGTTGGTTGGGCTTTCGTTACTGATTCAATCAGTCACAAGTGAATCTGTTAAGAGGGCTTTCCAACTTCATCGTCCTTGTCAGGTTCAATGTCAATCGGTTCGATAGTTTCTGATTGACAGGTTTTTAAAATCCCCCTTGCATAGGTATGCAGTAAAAAAACTCCGCCTTGTTTGGGGGTAGTGCCAGTCCCAAGCCTGGATAAAGGAGGAGGGCGACGTCAACGGCCTTTGATTCCATAAGATGTCGTTAAGCTGAGGAACTATGTAGTAAAAAATAAGTCATGCGTAGACATCCAAGAACTAAAATTTTGATTACGTCTTGTTTTAGATTGCATTTTATTTAAAATTACATCTTAGGTATATATATTATATAATAGAAAAACCTCATACGACTCGCATGCATTGAACTTTGCATAAATATGTTTAGACTATATATTGCAATGTAGGGCGATGTGTGCGTGTATGCAGTTTTATGCGTATACGTGTATATATGTAAATAACGTTAATTATTTGTTCCGATCGATAGGAATTGATTTTCAGCTGCGCAGAGTTTTAGATCAATGGATGTCTGTGTATTGATACGTGCGACTGTCTGTATACGTTTGTGCGGGTGTCTTTGGCGTCGCTTCAGCGGCTAACGAATGCTCTGACTTGGAAAAGGTCGGAATGCTCTTAGCTCTCCACCGACCTTCCAGCATTGGTGGCTGTAGGTTTTCCTACATGGGGGACACAAAGGCCAGAAGCTTCCAAGAGGACGACAATAAAGTAATATTACGCTGCTTAGTCAGCAAGCTTTAAGAGCACGTTTGTTTCGGAAATTTCCAATAGTCATCGGGTTATTGATTTGTTGTGCATATCACTTTTTCTCCGTCATCTTTTGGTAGACACACGACTCGTTAGAGTTAGTTTAAGCTAAACTAGTCTTAATTTCTGAACATTTTCATTATCAATTTTACTTCAAATTTTATTAAGATGATGAAATATTTGCTTTCTGCTGCCATAAGATAAATTTCACCAATTTGTATCTCGTTTACGGTCTAGGAAATTTCCCATGGGACGCATCCCCCGGACATTTGCCCCAGACATTCCCTCTGGTCATTTGTCCCGGATGCATGTGTAACAAATTGTCGCATTTCACGAGTAGTAACCGTCACAAAAGTACACGTTTACTGACAGTGCCATTCATAGATCATCGTCTGCGCATGTCCGCGGCCATCGTAGTCGTTGGTTGTCTTTGTGTCACTTCGACATCTTCTGTTGTCTAAACGTGACACTTGCTTGATAATTCTGGCAATTTGGACTTTTACTGTTGCCGAATCTGCGTGAAAGTAATTGTTTGGGTGAAGTTTAGTCGCTATTTGAATATTTGATTACCTTCTCTTCTCGAGTAGTTATTGTGGTTGATTTTAATATTCATCTTGATGCACCCAGTCATTGCTCCTCAGCATTTCTTGATATGTTGGAAGGGTTTTACTCGAAAAACAGCTTTGATTCTTTTAAGGAAGCGGCCAATTCTGAACCTTCCTTAAAGAGAACGGTAAGTATGGGCAGAGATTATACGGAACGGCCTTTTTACTCTGGACGTAAAACTGTGCTGGAGTTACCACCATCCCGCGAAGTAATGCACAGACCGCAACCACCACAAATGCAAGCAGAAGAATTGATGGATGGGTTGAAAGACGGGTGAAGCTAAACTGAGGAGAAGTGATAGTAAATGAAGGGTTAAATGGCTACATGTATATGCGCTGATGAATGGAAAATCCGATCGACGAATCAACGGACGAACTGAAACAGAGACTGCAATGACGTCATTGTGACGCGGAAGGAAATCGATTGTCAGAAATGACGTCACTCGCTGCCTCTGGGAACGCTGCAAGCGGCTTCATGAACGCAGTCCACGGAGATTCGGACTTACGGTCGAGTGAACATTGAGTCGAGCAGGCGTTCTGATTTGAATTGTTTCGCAATTTCCTTCTATTTCGGACGTAAAGCCGCCGATATTCGCCGTCGTGCCTAAATACGCGTAAAGCACGAACGCATAAAGTCTCGAAATCCTCTCGCCAGGCGCGAGACTTCGTCGGACGATCGAAATTTCGACGAACAGCGTTTCGAAACGACCAAGGACTGTATACATAGTACATCTAAGCATGCATTTCCCCGTTCGTCTGTCCGTCCGTGCGTCTGGCTGTCGTCCCCGTGAAACCAGACGGAAACTATCGAGGCAGGCAGAGGGAATTAGCCGGTCGGACGGTTCGTCCGTGGAAGGCATCAAAGGGACCGTTGCACTGAGTGCGATGTGAATTAGGGTAAATAGGGCAGTGGACAGTGTGGCCCTATTAGCGACAGGTTTTAAGGCTTGGCTATTAGTATTAGCACTGGTAATTCATAGAGTGATTGCTTCAGTAAGCTCACTATTGAGATTAAGGGAGTAAATGTTGGGAGTACGGTTGGTGTTTGATCACTTTTAGACGAGATTAAAGCTGGCTCTCGGCTTGGCATCGATTTTGATTCCTTATGCATTAGACACAGAATAATAGGGGTTGCTGTTGCTTGTTGTTATTATGTACGTTGCTATCGTCATTTGAGTGCTACCGTCTCTTATCTAATGCCGAATCAGAATTCTTACTGCATTCGGTGATGTTTGGTCGTTCCCACCCTCCCCGGAAGGACGCTTAATTTCCCGAAATGCATCGCCGAATCTCACCGAGGGCCGGCGTGATTTAGACGAGAACGGCGAAATTGTTATAGCGCCGTAGTCGTTTAATCTCCGATGCGTGTAGTCGCTACAAACATGTCGGGGGTGAGGAAGGAAGCGAGAGGGGCGACGGGCGTGCTGACGGGGACGGTCGGCACCCTCGAGGGAGGAGAAGCGCCGACCGTGTGCCAATAAAATAAAATAAAGCGCTACAGAATTTGATGCATAATTCAGCGCGCCCGTCCGAGGAATTCGGAGACGTTTTTCGGAATTTCTGCGTCGCCGGTATACATGGATGCGCTGAGGCATCGGCCGAATGACCGAGGCGGAAGAATTTCCTGATGACGTTCAGCTGCCGCGTCGTTACTAATTAAAACGGGATCAGTTTTTCACGCGAGCCACCGGAAACGCACGCAAGCACTCGTCGAGATTATAGGCCCAGCTAAGTGATGGCTTATCTGGGTGAATGTCCTCGGCCAAACGTTTCGTTGTTGCCAAGGACCTAAATGCACCTTTTGAAAATATTTGCAGCGTACTGAATATGTTGCTTTCTGTTATGCTGCTTAGGCCTAAATGAACGTTGCCCAACAAAATTCGTAAGGTTATGGGACGCGGTGGTGTAGTGGTATGGTATGTGCCTTGCAACCGGAGAGTCGCGGGTTCGAATCTGCCTCAAGACCTGCGTAGCGACTTCGGACGAGTTGCTCACCCACAATTGTCTGTGATGAAGGCAACGGGAAAGCACTTCACTCATCTCATCCCCAGGTGGCATAAAAACAATGAACCTGCCTCATCGTCATCGTCATCATCATCATCGTCATCATATAAGCAGTACGGAAGATCAACAACGATTGAGTAAGCCACAATATAGGATGCAAGCGGGGAGAATGCGGTTGAATGAAGCCTGTCGTACAATATGTTGCTGCAGTCGTAAGATGGCGGTGCTGCAATTGCGCGCATACGTGCAAAGGCAACTTGGCATTATTCGGTTAGCGATACATACATAGTACATTCGTGTACTGGAAAACATAGCGTGTTTAAGAAGCTCATGGAACAGTTCACTACCAAGATCAACTCCACCCGTGATCATTTGAACCCTCTATAGGAGCGCTTCAAATTACCTCCTTCGTTTACAGACAGATTAGGTTGTGAGAGTTAAAGTTTCACGAGAAATTTTATAAGATCCGCTCTAAAGCCGATGGCGGTCTGGAGTGCAGGTATCTTAAACGTCAACTACTCCAGTCTGCTTTGTAACGTTCATCACTGGTGATCAGTTTAATTACGGGTAAAAAAGGTTAGTGTTTCTAACCCCCACTGTCCGAAGAGCATAGGCTTACCAACATCCAACCAATCGCTTTTGCCAAATTGTTATTTAGAAGTTAACGTCTTAATAGAAATTCTGAAGTCATTGTTGAGAACCGCTGTCCGTCTTTGCTCCGCATCGGACAACGATGAAGGGGCTTATAACGTTCCCTCAGAACCCTTCACCCGAGGGCGCTTTGTGCCCTTGAACCCCTCTTCCGGCCACGTTTGACAAATTCATCCTTTCGGCTGACCTATGCCTGAATTCCACGACACTGTAAAGCGCCTTGAAATTGTATTGCCTTGAACAGCGCTGTATCTATTCTTCAACACATTACGTGACATTACTTTATATCGAAAGGCACAGTGAATTCAAGCAATGTCAAGCACGAATATTATATAAAGAAGTGTGCGTACGTAAGTATGTAAGCATATGTATGTACTCGTATACATAAACGGCATGAGTAACTTTTGCTCATGAAGATCGATGTGGAATTTGATCGACTGTTTACAGATGAATGAACACTTCGCAAGAAGTTCTACACTTTAAAGTAGGCAGTCTAAATATTATGACGCCTCTACAGGCATTGTCCCAATATTCGGCAGAAGGAGCCACATCATTGTGACGTAAGTCTCCAAACAATTCCACAGATGGCGAGACAAGTTCATCGTCGGAGAAAAGCATCGAAAACATTCGGCAGATGGCGTAAATTTCGTGCACCTGACCAGCCACACTGAAAGAGGGTTCTTAACATTGTAAACGTCATTGGCATCGTTGTAATCCGTACTATAAAGTTACTGCTTATAACTCGATGTATAGGCCCATGCATGCCAGTTAGGTATACCAGTATGTTGGTTCATCGAATGTATACCCTTTGAAAGAGTATCGAGGGTATACCCTTTAAAAAGTGTCTGATAAAGCAGACACCGGTGTCCGCTGTTCGCAGACAAGCAGCGTCGATATGCAACAAATGTATATTATGAGGAGAGAATCAATGTCGTTCAAATAGAAATTGTATTGACAGTAAAATTTAATCTCTACTCCCCAATAAACAATTACTGTCTCGTGAATAAGTAAAAACTTTAGCATATACCAGTTTCTCCTTATATGCACTGGAAGCGCAAGACTTTTGAAGTTGGTAAGGGGTGTTTTCGAGGTCCAAATACGCCACTGGGGTGGAGTCTGCACTACCTACAGACTGCATAGGACCAGCGAACTAAACTTAATACGTTTCCTCAGAATTTCTACGCAATTTACTATAGGGGGTCTAATACAATTAACTAAAATATTATAATTTATTCCAAAAGTATATAGGCCCATAGCCTGGAATTCTTGTAGCTAATTTTTAAACGATAGATCATTTGTGTAGAGTTACTCGAATATAAGAAGCAGATGGCACGAAATTGTTCGTGGTGCAGCCAATCCTCGGCTCGGGGAGGGTTGAAGTCAAGACAAGACTCGAATAAATGTAAAAACGTTAACGTATAGGCTTTATATAGCGACCGTACGGCCTAGAGATAATTCAGAGAGGAATTTAGTTCACAATACAACTCCGCTGACAAATAGAGTAATTCTGTTTTATATGATATTAGATTGTAGTTAGAAACACACGAATTCGATGATGATGATAATGATGATGATGATGATGATGATGATGATGATGATGATGATGATGATGATGATGATGATGATGATGATGCCGATGACACACACACATTCCATGCAGGGGTATTAGAACGTATATATATCGTCTGGCATTTATTCGGCAGAGATGAAACTGTAATTTAAACCCACACAATATAGGCCTACCATTACACCATGCACGCAGTTTTAATATTTGAGCTTATAATTGCCTGCATTGAGTGTATACCCCTAAACACTGAGGTCAAGACAGGAAGAAAGCAAAACTGTGAGAGAAACAGAGAAACCCAGAGACACTGGCAAGCAGACAGACAGACGGATACGCACACACATACTCACACTCAAAGAGAGGCATACATACACACAGACACAGACGAACAAAAGCAAACAGACCTATAAATGACCGAAGCAAAGACAAAGAAGCTCAGTATATAGATGGTCGTGCGTGTGTGGGTGAGTGAGTGAGTGTGTGTGTGTCCTTCCATTTGCGGAAGTGGGTCCGCTTTAAATCTAGTCCTTCAAGTGGCTTTCAATCCAGACCATGCAGCAGCTTGCCGCTGTATCTCAGGGCATCCAACTATATAAACCGCCGCCCTACACGCCGGGACCCAGCCGCGTTAACCTCTGACCTAACCTTCTGACCTCGCCCCGCGGCTCGACCTCTCTCTGGTCGGGTTTATCTTGTACAAATCACGTAAAAACATATTCCAGATTTTCGACGGACCTCGGGGGTTCTTTCCGCTTCCACGTACCCTTCCCCACTTCCTCACTCCCTCCTCGGTCTCTCTCTCTCCCGCTTTTACTTCTTCCTTCTCTCTCTCCCTCCCTCCCTCTGCATGCAGACCGACTTTGTTTTCCTTTCAGACAGAGCATGCACTTGGAATCAAGACGGAAGAAGAGGGAAAAGATCGAGGAAGAAAGAAGCGGAGGGGAGCAGGAAGACAGCGACAGATTGGGGTTCATCATCTGCAGAAGACCTCAACGGATGCGCATTCTGCAGCTCCCGCCGACATCCAGGTCTTTGGGAAGCTACACTGCAGGCGGCAGACTGCTGGAACTGAAACGCATGACGGGCAGCAGACAAAGGAAGAAGGCAGAAAGAGGATGCTCAAAGAGAGGAGAAGAATAACAAGAAGAAGGAAGTATTCTTATATATATTTATATATATAAAGAATATATATAAGAATATATAGGGAATATATATAAGAATATATGAGAAATATATATAAGGAATATATATATATAGAAAATTATATAAGGAAGGATTCTTTTATATATATATATATATATATATATTATATATATATATATATAATCAGTTCATGACGCCTGCCATTTGGTGGCGATGGGTGCGAATATTTAATTTCCATTCCTTTCGGTCATTTGTCAAATTCAGTGCCTTACTGGTGTTTAGTCCAAGTCACGGTTATGTCTTAGTTTATATATATATATATATATATATATATATATATATATATATATATATATATATATATAGTTCTTCTGTTTCTCTCTTTGGCATCTTGTATGTAGCGCTTGTATGTAGCATTGCGTGGAATTCAGTCAGCTCGCAGTTTAACACATGACAAAACAATTAGAGTTTTCGCTGAACAGAGTTGTCTGCACATCGAAGGATTGTCGTATTTCATCATTTCTGTTTTGATGTAGTCTTGAGATTCCTGCAATTTTCCGTATCCTACTCGTTTCTGCTGTAAGGATTCTTGTTTCATGTTGCTTTCTCGTTGTCGTCTAACGTTCTGATCCATACAAAATATGGGTTGCATCATCGTATCGTTTGCTCTTGCCTTTGTTTTCTTCGTTATTTCTCTGCATCTCCATATCCTGGTCGATCTGTTAAATGCTTGTGAGTTGCGTCACATTCTCCTTTGTATGTTTTTTCGCTACTAATTATTAGTTATTTGACATTGCAGATAGGTTATTGGATATTGTAGATAGACGAAATGATCTGTACCTGATAAATAAGTTCTCCTTGAACGCTGGTGTTTATTAGCATCTCTTTGGTTATTTCAAGTAACCACTGTTCTAATCTTCTCTGCATTAATCATTCATGGAATCTTCTACTGGTTTTGTCTATCCGTGTCGTGTATATAGTTCTGTTCCCTTTGTATATAGCCGTCATCAGCAAATCGAAGAATTATATGTGCGCCCTTGCATTTAGCATGCACTTCAGAGCAACTAATTCCTGCTGTTTTCGTGAGCAAATCAGATGAGTTTGATGTAAATGGTATATTTTAAACGTTAAACGTGATTTCTTTCATTTTGTGAGCGACGTTGAACAGTTTAAATGCACAAGGAAATTGTTTTAATTTGTAAAAGCAAATGTGAGTAAGTTAAAGCAAGTTTGACTATGCCGTCTATATCGCTGTTTCCCTAGAGACACTGTTTCTCTATTTCTCGATAGCGTCTATGCATGGACAGGTTGTTCGTTCACATGTATACTTGCATGTCTCTGTCATTATAGGCTGCTGTGTATAATTTGGTATGGCTGGGACGTAAGCGGTTAGTTTTGCAAGGCGCTGGCTCCGTGAACATTCAGCACCACGCGATTCGTCAATGCATTGCCAGCTCAGGAGCCGAGGAGAAGGAAAATGATCGCTTCCTAACGTTTTACCAGAGGATACGCCTATAAAGGAACTTTATTTTTACCTTTCGATCGTGGTCTTGTTTTGTCAGGTCGATGGTGGTCGATCGGGAGCACCTCGGTAAAGGTGCACTTACGATAAGATCTACTGACCCATACTGAATTTGGTTTTGACCAATGTTATAAGGTTTGGAGTGCCATCAATGGATAAATTGGGAATAATAGCCAACAAATAAGAAACTTCGCAAAATGCAGTGCCATGCATGGAAGCCAGAGGTTAAAATTTGAGGTGGATGAGCCACATGGTGATGGTTCTATGAGACTGCAAGATGTTTTGTAAATTGCATTTGTACAGTATGCAGTGTTTGAAGTAGGCCAATATATAGGCCTAAATGTGAATTTTGCCAAGAAAGAATTATCAGGACTTTCTGGCTGTCCGGGTAGGACTATGGCTAATATTAGTGCATGGACGCGTGTATACAGAGTCATTATTAATAACGTGATAGCGATTCACAGGGTTCGAGGACGATGCATCGATGCGTGGAGAAGGGTGTCAAGAAGGGAATATTTAGTAGACCAATGCCCGAATGCATCGACAAGGTTTGGAGAAATAATGGGGCAGGGTATAAGGGTTTTTCATAAGGGAAGTCCATGGATTCCGGGGTAAAACCGTGGTCGTCTGTAGGAGGTTTTGGTGCATAACTGCAGAACATTGCAAAAACAATTTTCATCTCTTTTTAGCAGATAATCTGAACAATCAAGAGATCGATTTTATGCATTTCAATTTCAAATGCCTCTCAACAGTAAATTCTGTCGCTCTCTGCATGCAGCGATTTTCGTGGCAAAGCCCCGACCATGCACGCACCGGCTTTCACGCATTTCAAAGCAAACCTGAGCAATTTATAGCAAGTGATTTTGATGCAAGTGCGCATGCTCGAAGTGATAGTAAATTGAAGTGTTAAAATTGTACATGACAATGCATCCATTGTAAGTAACATATGGCGAGAATTTTCGTTCATTGTCAGTTGTTAAAGCAGAGCTTTCATGCTTAACGTTTGTTTATAACATGTCGTTTTTGACCAGTTTGTTGATCACTTGCGAAGTTTGGACGATAATTTTCGTTTGCTCGTACTTCTCAGGCGCCGTCGTTTAGAGTGTTTTGGACGGAGTTCGAACGTTTTGTTATCGAAGTTTCGTGCGCCGCCATTCGATTCGTCCGCCCTGAGAGGAGTTCAGATTACCAGCTGGAGCCCCATGCAGTTTGAGAAGCTGAGAGTCCTTGAACTGGTGGTGACTTTCACTATTTTGCCTTTGTATACTTTACGATGGAATAGCCTGGTGCTGAAAATTGTCATCCTTCTAGGACCTGTGGCTGAGGGATGTCCGGACGCAGTGTCTTCTACCATCTGCGAGAGACTGTTTGGGTTTTTTCGTGTGTTGCCATGGCCTTCTCTTCTTCGTCGCTAGGTGTTCTAGGAACTATGAACATAGTGTCTATTATCAACTCTGAATGGGAATCCGTCTGTATGTTGGCCTCTGTGTGTCTGCGGGAGCGCAACAGCGGTGATTGTTCTGGTTATCTGAGCACTGTTCGCTTATCTGAAACTTTTGTTCTTAACGAGTAACACATTATTTGGGATAGCGAAGGCAGCGCTTTTTTGAGATACAGACTACTAAAAAGACGCTATATTAAGTGTTAAAACACTTTTTTGCTAGAGTTTTCCAGTCGAAATGAAAATAACATCTTCTGCACTATTTAGATTATTTAAAACTTCCTTAAATGATGCAAAGTCGCTGAAATTTATATTGCTCCGAAGTCACTTGTTTTAAATCAATTTTACTTGCTCCGATATGAAATGCATTTCACACGCACTTGCTTGAAATTGCTCAGATCTGTAGGCCTACCTAAAATGCCTCAAAATTTCTGGTCGCTGAAGCGTGATGCTCTTGGCTTCCCCTGCATGCAGCCTTCATGGAGATTACTGCGCAACATTTCTCATCTGTGACCCCAGTCACTTCATGAGACGAACGTTTGTATACAAAGTAAACAACAAATTGCGTTAAACTTAATAAAGCCACCGAAAACTATCTGTTGCAGATGCATTTCAAGCCGTGTAGTATACGTTGACCTTATGTGTACAACTCACAATCGTTTGCATCCGGTGGCTTAGTCTCCCCGGCCCCCGAAACGTAAATTCCTGGAACCACCGCTATTTTAATGCTTTGAGTAAATGAAACCAGTGGAATCTTATCAAATGTGAATTATACCTGCCTGTTCGCTATGCATCGTGTCTGTCTGTCTCTTTCTATGTGTGTCTGCGTTTGTCTGTGTGTATGTGTGTGTGTGTCTGTGTGTATGTGTGTCTGTGTGTCTGTCTGTCTGTGTGTCTGTCTGTGTGTCTGTCTGTGTGTCTGTCTGTGTGTCTGTCTGTCTGTCTGTCTGTCTGTCTGTGTGCTCTCTTACTCATTTTAGTAGGTCTTCTTGTCATCAGCGTTTCCGGGTATGGCGTCATTCTTTTGGACAGGAGTCTCTTGCAGTCAGTCAATAAGTCAGTCATTCCAGCTATTTATCAGTCGATGCTTCGTAAGTCTCTCGTTCCCATGCATAGACGACACGTCCAAACAGACCAAATGGGAATGGTGGAATTAAGATTTTCAGACCTACTACTGCCCCCCCCCCCATTGGGTTATCGTCTGCCCCAGCCTCCAAAAATTCACGCGCCTACAGCCGTGGCGCTCTATTAGCAAGTGCGCTAACCTCCGCTGTCAATCATCCTCCTAGGCCTGGCCAGTCGACCAATGGGGTCGTAGCTCTGTGCTCAAGCAGCCGACTGCAAAGCGCCTGGCTTAGCTCCGCCCTAGGCTAAAGGTGACAACCTATAGATACGGAGTATCCATGACGACCGTCATGTCAATTAGGCTCGGGTCAAAGTTTGGCGGCGTTTGAGCCGGCGCGAGTCGTTTCGCAGGTCATATTGCACGTTTGTAAATTAGTTGCCTCTGCTCAGCAGAGGCCGTCGGTGAGGTTCTGCGCCGGGTTCTTGCGACCGAGGGCTTGACGCTGCTTCGAGGTTAACCGAGCTACACAACGGGGCGTTCGCTGGGTCGCTAGAGGTCGCCAGCTTAGCGGGCCTTCGCTAGGCCCTTCCCACCTCCCACTGTCTACGCCGCGGTCCGTGTCTTGCCCTCAACCCCTGGATGAGGCGGCGACGGTGGCGGGTCTCTACTGCGCAATGTTAAGTGAAATGCGTTCGGATTTGTTTTGGGAAGTTACCTCGTAGTCGCCCCAGTTCGTTGCCCGAAGTCTAATAAAGTCTGAGGAGATGAGGAGAGCATGCGCGACAAAAAAGGGTTCGTAACCTTTGCGGAACCAGGACATCGTTCGTTGGTGGGATAGGATAAAGAGAGATAGAGAGCGACAGCGAGAGCGAGAGAGATGTCCAGTGTTACTACTCCGCCGGAAGCGTCGTGGAAAGAAGAGCACGTGACCGGAAGTATATCATCGCCACTCCTACGCGTCACATCCGGTCTGCATTCCGCCGTTTCTTCGTCGGCGTCAAACGCTGTTCAGTCGCCGGCGGTACTTGTTCCTCCGCCTCGGCTGACCGCAACGGTAAACAGAAACGAGACCGGAAATGGCTCGATCGGAAACGGAAAGGGTTCTCCTACTACTGCGGCAGGGGAGGCGTCTAAGGCGGCTGTGCTGGGGTCGGTGGGAAGCGTCGAATGCGTCGTCTGTGGGGACAAGAGTTCTGGAAAGCACTATGGGCAGTTCACGTGCGAGGGATGCAAGAGCTTCTTCAAGAGGTCCGTTCGAAGGAACCTGACCTACACCTGCCGTGGAAGCCGCAACTGCCCCATCGACCAACATCACCGCAACCAGTGCCAGTACTGTCGCTTCAAGAAGTGCGTGAAGGCTGGAATGCGCAGGGAAGGTACGTACTCTTTCTGTGAGTACGAATTGTTCTTCTACCCAATAATTATGCATATATGCCATGCATGCCTGCGGTTTCTGAAAGCATACTGAACTCTTAGACATATCTTCCACGAATACAGTCATGTCACTTCCGTAGGGTGGATATCTACGCAACATGGACACTATATTCCGCATGTACGTGTCACTATGAGACACATTTGTACATTGCTTCTTACGCCTTGTGCATAGTTCTATAGGCCTGTATGCCTATCTCTACTGCTATTTCTACTGCTATTTCTATTGCTGTTTCTACTGCTATTTCTACTGCTGTTTCTACTGCTATTTCTATTGCTGTTTCTACTGCTGCCTATTGCTGTTTCTACTGCTATTTCTACTACTATTTCTACTGTTTAATTCTTATAGTCTGTGTTGTTGCAATCCAATTACAGTCCTGACCAAACAGTTTATTAGCTTGTATAGTCAAGTGTAGTAGTAGTGTTGCCACTGTGTCAAGGACTGTCACCCAGTCAGCTATCTTGTTTTATAAAGGACTTTTTCACACTCACTATGACTATAGAACACCACAATTCACAAACTGGAGAATTAGCATTGATTTATGCAACTCACTGCGCCATTGAAAATTCCTTGGCACTGAGTAACTCATGCTCTGATTCACTTAGCACAACATGTGGTCTGCAGTGCTGCTATTTCTGCAACTTGGCTGTAGTAATTATTGGCCTGATATGAATGCTTCATATATGCTGACCCTGCCATGCATGCATGCTAATCATGTGCTCTGTCAGCAAATTTCACGGTCTGCTTCCAAATTTTCATGTTGACCTATTGTAATTGTTATTGTAATCTGACATTTATAAAGCGCCACTTCAAGAATAGACTCATCAGAAGCGCTCCCGACCCGAACCAGTGAGACCACTGGCAAATAATACAGACTTCACGCGCTTGCGAAACTGCGGAAGAGACAAACTGAGGAATACTAGCCGGAGCTCTCGGGAAAGGCGATTCCAGCTATTGGGTCCAACATAGGCAAAGCCTCTAGACTGCGCTGTAGCAGTGCGCATACGGGGGACAGTCAGAAGTCCAAGGGAGGCCGACCGGAGAGTGCTACGGCCTGGAACCAAGGAGATCGAAATGCAGAAGTCCCTAAGATATTATGGAGCAGAGCCAACGAGACAATTACGCATAAGCGTTAGGATCTTGGCACTGGATACGCTGCTGAATGGGAAGCCAGTGTAGAGTGTCCCGTATAAAGGAAGTTATATGGCCATACCTGGGGACGCCTCCAATAAGACTGGCAGAAGCATTGAGAACAGATTGAAGCTTGGAAATATTGGCAAGTGAGAGTACAGCAAAGATAGCGTTACCAAAGTCCACCCTGGTGCAGATAAGGGCATGAATTAGAGTAGTAACGGCATGAAAGGAGAGGGAGCGGCGGATGGTACGAAGCTGACGAAGGCGGTAAAAGCATGAGCGGGAGACACTGTTAACATCATCGGTCAAGGAGAGTTCCCAGTCCAGAACAACCCCAAGATCACGGACTTTGGAACAGAATAGAATGTCCGGAAACCTCTGGGGTAAGGATGATGAATCAATCTTTGCCAGCTGAGCACGACCACCAAGCCAGATGAACTGGGTCTTAGCAGAGTTCAGTCGGAGGCGATTAGAGGACATCCAGAGACCAAGGGCAGATGTTGCGTCAAGAATACTCTCAACCAGAGAGGAAGCCGCTTCCGCTGGGCCACGAACGAAGGCCTGAGTGCCGTCTGCATAGTGATGGACAGCAACACCCATGGGAAGGAAAACCCGTGCCAGGTCGGCAGTGTACAGAATGTAGAGGAGAGGGGCCAGAACAGAACCCTTGTTGGTATGCGTGTACATACGTGCCTGTATGTATGTGTGAATGTATGTATGTATATGTGTATATATGTACGTATGTAAAAATTTGCATGGCGCCTTTAAAGACCTTTTGAAAGGCACTGCTATGCCTAACCTTGATGAATTTGGTTAAGTTAGAACGAGTTCATCTGAGCTAGGTTCACAGGAGTTGATAGAAAGTTTAGTGGGATGAACTGAGTTCGGTTTACTGAGGTTAGATTGGAGTTAACTTAAGCTCATTTAACTGAGTCAACAGGGTTAGGTTCCAAAGGTGATCTGAGAGTGGATGAGTTTACAGTGGATGAGGGGAGTTTAGGCTAATGTTGACTGAGGTCGTCTGAACTCATTTTGCTTAAGTTTGTTGATTTGGCTCTGACTGACTTCTGATTAAATGAGGACTAGGATGACTACAGTTTGATTGGATAATTCGAATGAACTGTAATTTCGATTGAACATAATTGGTTGTTCTGCAAGGCACTTCAGTTCACCTGTTGATGTGTATAACGCATATCTAGTGATTGAAAGAACTGCGCATGAATTCTTACAAAATAGTCTGAGTCTAATGCGTGTTGTTTCGCTGTCTTCGTCTTCTGCAGCAGTTCAACGCGGTCGACTTCCGCCTTCGCAACATCCGTCATTTGCCGGTCAACCGGTCCCCTACGCCAACACAAACCCCCTCTGTACACCGGCCGCCAACGGGGCGGCAGCCGCCTCGGCCCCGGGTCACGGATACCTTTCAGGGTTCGTGTCGCTGTTGCTACGAGCCGAACCATACCCAACATCGAGCCGTTACGGGACCCAGTACATGCACGCCCAGGCGCCCACAAACAACCTCATAGGAATTGAGAACATCTGCGAAATGGCCGCTCGTCTGCTGTTCAGCGCCGTCGAGTGGGCGAGAAATATCCCGTTCTTCCCCGACCTCCAGGTCACCGATCAGGTAGCACTGCTGAGGCTGAGCTGGAGCGAGCTGTTCGTCCTCAACGCGGCCCAGTGTTCTATGCCGCTCCATGCGGCGCCACTCCTTGCTGCCGCCGGGCTTCATGCCAGTCCGATGGCCGCCGACCGAGTTGTTGCCTTCATGGACCATATCCGACTGTTCCAAGAGCAGGTCGAAAAACTTAAATGTCTGCAGGTCGATTCAGCCGAGTACAGTTGTCTCAAAGCTCTCGTTCTGTTTTGCTCAGGTTAGCAGTTTTTGCACTTGGTTTTTAAGTTAGTGCATGTTATTTGAAGATCTTACCTGAACCTATATCCTTTCCACTACCATTGTATCACACCCTGCTCACATTTTGATCCTCTATCTTATCAATGTCTTTTCGTTCAGTATCCTTTAATTGTCAACGTATCACTTCATCTTCTATCCTTTCCGCGTACCATACTACCATAACCTTCCAATTCATACAGGATAATTATTAATTTTTATCATAAAATTTCTTGACCTAATAACCTATACTATTACCTATGCTGTCATGTTATATTCTGCCATTTTCCATTATATTCCATGAATATCACTGGATGGTGGTTTGCCTTGAAGTATTTCATGGATGGGATAAACTTCTGATGGCTATATAACTTAACTATGTATATAACGTGCTTGATAACCTTAAATCCTGAAGTCCAGTTGGAATGTTCATCTCGTTAGTCTTCAGCTACTGTTAACTGGATAAACTCCAGTGTTTGAACTTGGAAACCATGTTTTATTATGGAAGGGGAAATGGTATTGAGGGGCTTTTGTGCAGAGGTGCTATATATAATGCTTGTGGTCCATTTCATAATCAGCTATAAGGTATCCCTAATTTGGTAATTCATTATTTACTCTTAGGATATGCAGTCCAAAAGTTAGATTGTATACAACTCATACATTTCTTAGAATTTGGCTGTCAAGGTTTTCCTAGTGTATAGGTTGTCTTAGGCTTATTCTTCACATGTTAGTCAAATGTAGACTGCCATAGCCAACAGAACTAAGAGGGGGCACTGATTTCTTATTCTTAGGGCCTTCAACCAGTAGGGGATGAATCCTAAGGTCCTGAACATACGGCGGGGGTATTGCAGGATTTAATGTTTACTTTCCAACTAAGGCCAGTACCAATCTGTGTGAACAAAGAAGGTGCCCGTGGTCGTTACGCAGAATCGGCTTATATGACTCAAACCCTCAGTCCTTGGATTAAAAGTACACTATGAAACAGATCACGGTATACACTTGTTGCATTAGCTTGTTTAGGTTGCCTTAGGATTTTCATTTTAGACCATATTAGGATTAACTTCTATAGGCTGATTTATGATTATCTTTCTGTGGGCTACCGTAGGATTGTCCTCTTAATCTGTATTTAAACAAGTACATGTACGCATACGTGCTTTGTTTGACTGGAGGTAGAAAAAGAGATAGGTATGATGAAGAATTAGTAGATAAAGTGGTTGAATGGTGAGTAGCTGATGTGTGTATGTAATTAGGTGAAGAAGTCTAAAGAGCATCAAGTATACTTAGGATAATCCTTTTAGATTGCCCTATTAGCAACATCCTGTTGAGGATGCCATAGGATAATCATTTGTATGTATTGGCAATTACTTTGTAAATGTCTTAAGTTCCATAAGGTGTCAACAGAAAAAAGAGTGCTTTAGGATAATTTGCGTTTGTATACATTTTTCCATGAGTGGTCAGATTAATAATTCACCTGTATTTAACATTTTACGATATAACTGCTTGCATTCCTTGTGCGCTTTTATATGTAATGAACCCATTGCTGAATTTCCACTATAGGTAAAACAAGGTGTATCCACAGTTTTGGGCATGTGTATTCAGTGCCTGTACCTCAGTGAATCCTGTCAATGACTTGCTTGCATTTATGTAAGGGAATCCTGGTTTTGCCTAAATACATTGGGAAGAATATCCTGATCTCTGACTTTGTCAATCACTGGACACTCCAGTACACCTGGCCTGTCAATCAATTCTTCGTTTAACTGTCCATCTTGAATGACTAAATGGACGTCGGAACCACAAGAGCTGCTAATTCGGTGACTAACAGAACAAATCCGCCGGGTCAATTAGCGGATAGCAGGGTCAACAAGAGGAATCCGTGTGAGGGCAAGTATACAGGCCACGAGGTCATTAAGAGATGTTGAGAGGGACGCTTATCTGGTGCTTCTTTCAAGTTAGCGTGTGGCTTGGATAGACGGACGGACGGATGGATGAAAGAAGCCAAAATGAAGTGGTGGAGAGAGAAACTGCACAGATGAAGGGATGAACGTTAAGGATCGGGAGGATAGGGATCTAGAACTGAAGGAAGGCGATGAAGAACTGGAGGATGGATGCCAGTGGATGCCGCAATTGTATCTCTGAGATTTCCCTGAAAAATACCTAACAGTTTGTTGTTGCGAGATCCTTCAGAATAACATCTTGTAACATCACTTTGGATAGCAACATTTACGTGCCTCTTGCATGACTTGACAACAGACTGCCAGTGCCGACCAACACCCAACGCCCTTGTGAGTTTCACAAAGGAGCTAGGTAAATAGCCTTATGCATACATACCCACACACATTACAGAATCATACAAAAAATGTACCTTTTTCTTCAGCTTTTAAGATCCTTGACTTGCATACCACTCAAATCTTTCATGCCATCACTTTCTGACATGGCTTAGAGTATATGGGATGTACATTTGGGGGTTAGAAATATCAGTTAAGTCAAAAACTTGCAAAATTTATCTTAAAATTGGTGCCAATTTAATGTTTTGCATTTCAGAAAACATTTGTCTCCAATTGAATCTTTTGGAAAATTTGAATAAAACACACATTTGGTGTGAAATATTTGCCCACAATTTAAATAAATTTGAAATGTGATTAGGTGCAGTTTTACAGTTTAATGGCTTATAATAAACTCAGTTCATTATGAATCATGGCCAAATACACCAAATTATAAAAACTGCATTAAAATGAAGAGACTTCAGTTTAAAAGATTGCTGGGATTTACTATGACCATAGAGACAGACAGTACACCCTGGTCACTTTCTGGCTTTAATTACCAGCAAACATTGAGTGTCACATTTATTAGGCTATATTCTATAGGGGCTGTACAATAGTCTTAAGGTCAGTTAAACCGATATTCGCAATATTCAGTAAAACTTAAACTGATGCCGAAGTCGGTATTCACAAAACTGAAAAATACAAAAAACCAAAGAGAACACCGACAGAACAAAAAACTCAGCATTCATTATATAAATTAAATTAAATATCAACATGTTAGTAGTTTCTCTCATGAATATTATTTTTGTTCACAAAACATTCTGTAACATTGTTGAAAGTTTTTATGTTGACTGATATCAGTGCTGTACTGTCCCATCAGATAAAAAATAACAGTGATTACTGTCCTATCTCTAGAGTAAATGATGTACTACAGTAGAGGGAGTTGTGGCGTCGTGGAGTTGGGCCAGAAGATAGCAATCAGTTCCAATGGTTGGCAACCAATGAAAATAAATTTCCAAGTGGCAGCAGATTTCTTCGCTCTGCTGCGCAAGGTGCCCTAGTTGTCTCGCCGACCGGAACTTCCACAGTCCAGCAGAGAAGCTTTGCTTCGACCGGCCCACTTTTTAAAGAATAAGTTGCCTTTCAACCAGTGACGTGAACTCCATAGACTTTCTGCCTCTTTTCTGCAAGCGCTCGAAGACCATTCTGTTCAATTTCGGTTTTTTGTTGTCAAGTCGGGAGCGCCTCTGACGAGTTTCTCTTGAAGCGGTGCTATATAAATTGCCAATCACAATTATAAAGTATAAAATGTGTGGCCCATGGGTAGCTAGGTCTGTTTGGGGATTGCAGCCACATCTTTACCCAGTGAGAAAATATTTCAAAGTGTGAATAGATGCTCCTTGCTCGGTTCACAGCACATTGAACAATTTGTGTTTCTATAGCACAAAATTTGTTGTATGACAAATAAGCTCAGAATTTGTTGTTCAGGTATTGGACATCCATACTGTATTGTAGTTCTAAAGATGACACTTCTCAAAGTTGCTTCATTTCTTAAGATCGATGTGTTATGTACAAAGACACAGACAGTTTAAGAACTGGTATAAAAAATTGAATACAAAATATAATTTTAATGTTTAAATTGCATTTTTCATTACAGTAAAACAGCAGTGCACGCTGTGCAGTTGCAAAGTGTACAACTTGCAAAGTGTACATTTGCAAAGTGGAAAAGTCAGACTATGAACTCAAAGCAAAAAAAACACATAAAAAACAGAAAACCAATATCACAATATTTAGAAAAATCAAAGCAAAAACTGAACTGACTTTGAAAAACCAAATGAAAATTGATAACTGATACGTCCCAGCTATACCATACAGAAATTTTGGGCTTGATCATATTACATTACATAGGTTAGGTTAGACTGGATTAGATTGTAACATATAAAGTCAAATGTTTGTCACTGACTTGTTAAATATGCTTACATAGAAAAGCTTACATCTTCATATTATGCATAACTGTTGCAACATTTGGCTGGTTTTCTGATTTTCTTAAGTTGAAGATGACTTTTCTGGATTATTTGAACAAAATCTAACGAAAATCTAAAGCTTTAATCAGAATCTAAAGATATCAGTGGGTTATGATGCACATTTGGGTATAACCACAAGATGCTTCAATTCAAAAAGAAGAAGGCAAAACCAAATTACCAGATAGATAAACATACAGGCAGACAGAGACAGCAGACAAATGGAATTGTCTACACCCTGAAAGCTGTTTATCTTGGCCATATTTTCCAACAGGCTGAGGATTTCTGTCACAGACCAAATATTAGAAATTAATTAAATAAATTTTAGAGCTATAAAACCATACAACACAAGGAGTCCTTGCCTTCTTAAACCTTCCCAAAAATATTATTTGTAGATATTTATGTGGACGGACAGGTAGGCAGGCAGGCAGGATGGCTGACTGGCTGTAGGTGGACGGGTAAGCAGCCAGAAAGACATGCAGACAGACTACCCAACATTCTGAGATTGTGCTCATTTGGGATGCAAATCTATGTCAACCAACCTTTACTTTAAGCCTAGTCACATTTATTTCCCTGCTCTAGATATAAAGTCACTCAATAGATAAACACACACACATATATATATATTTAATATATATATATACACATATACACACACGAGGACAAAGGTGTAAAAACATTTACATGGGCTCATATGTATATATATATATACACATATCTGCATGTGTTATATGTGTAGTCCTGTCAGTATATACTTGAGTGTTATTGTATAATACACATTCTGTGTATATATTTTGTATACTATATATATATATATATAGTGCTGTATGTATTAGTCATGAGCCTAGACATATTACTGATGTAGGTATGTGCATGGTGTTGCATAAACTCTGGAAGGTTTCGACTTGATGTGGGAGGAGGTCCAGAGACAGTTTAACAGCTATTCGCCATTTCATTCTGTGCAGATTCTTGTATAATGTAAAGAAGGCCTTTAAAGAAACGTTTGGCTACTTGCCACTTTTTATGTAGATACACAAAAAGTTGCTTTAAGCAGAGACCTGCTTAGGTTTGTAGAGGCCGGATTAAGGACATTAAATAGTAACTCTGCACAGGGACAGTTTAACTATATGAGCCTCTTTTGTAAGTTCAACATGCAAGTTCATAACGGTTTGAGCTACAAATAGCATGCTTGGATGCATGTGCATGATGACATGACAGATGCAAGACTATGTCTAGGCCCAGGCCAATACCTGCATGTGTGTTTATCTGGTTACCTGAATCTGTGTGTGTGTGTGTTTGTGTGTGTGTGTATGTCTGCAAACAGTTTTGTGTGCTTGTGTGGTATTAATGTTGAGCCGCTTAGTTATGTGTCCAGTGGTATTTATAGAAGGGTGATATATAATTCTGGAGCCATATATGTATATATATATGTATATAAATGTGATAGACACTGCACCGTTAAGTGGAAATCACAGGATACAGACTTCATTAGGAATCACTGCAAGAGACCTAGAAACAGTTTTCGCAAATACACTTAGGCACACACACACAAGCACACACACACAAGCACACACACACAAACACACACACACAGGTCATCCTTACCATTCACTTAAGTCACCTACCCCGTAAATTGGTTTTGCTTGGATTCCAGTGTTTTAAATATTCCGGTTGATTGATTTGGATGCTTGGAAACCAAGCATCATGCAGTGAGGCTCGGCTTCGCAAGTACCTATCACGTCTGTTGTACAAATATTATAGGGTAGGGGCGGGTAAATGCTAAGGCGTTTCCACTTTAGGAACCAAAACTGACAAGAAGGAGGAGAGCTGCAGACGGAAGTAGACCAGGAGAGACAGAGACATCATGAAGGAAAAAGTGGAGAGGAAGAGAGGGAGACTTAGGTTGGCAATCCAGATCACCTGTTGGTCTCACAATTTTTAAATCTTATCGAATCCATTGAAAAGTAAACTACTGTAGTTTATGCTGGCATACAAATCCCCTTACGATTGAACAGACAGACAGACACACACACACACAGACGGACACAGACAATGACTGACAGGTGGATGAACATATGGACAGACAGATAGCTAGAGAGAAATACAGGGTATACAGCCGGAAGGACGGACGGACGGACAGGCAGAGTTTCGGACGGACATCAGTTGGTGAGTCAGACAAACAACTAGAAATATGTAGGCTGACAGAGAGGCAGTCATTGAGACAGACAGACCAGTTGGTAGGTGCACGAATACGCCTATCCACTTGTCTATCTGCCCACCTGAGGGACAGAGCAGCGCTATCTGTTGGTGTGATTAAAAGCGAATGAGTCAGATAAGCAGAGGTTGCAACCGGAAGAGACATCTATATAACGAAGAAGCACTTGAACTTGTAGACAGACGGATAGAGATTGTAAACAGACAGGACGACCTTATGCACCAGTTAAAAAGAATTCAACTATGGCTGTGCATGCATGCCTGTGTGCATGTATGCATGCAGCGGCGCTATAAATGAGCTCAGCTAGCCGCATGTATGCAGTGGAGGGAGTGTAGAGTGAATGAATGAATGAATGAATGAATGAATGAATGAATGGAGGTCGGGCTATATGACTCTTTAAGAGAGGCAGAAAGCAGACAGGACGAAGGAAGAGTGAATAAAGGAGACATGAAAAAGAACACTGTCGTCTGCTCTCTTCTAAAGCCAACAGGATTATGGGCAACCCAGCTCCGTTTCTGACCAAGAGTATTTCTTATGGGAAGTAATTCCCCTAATATAGAGGGAACTTACTTTTGTCCCTGTCTAAAAGGCCCTTAAGCAGAAAACCCCTTCTTGCTTGATCGTGCCCACTTGCCCAATCGTGAATGTATGTATGAATGTATATACGTATACGCCTCTGTGTGCATAGAATGTATGTATTTGGTTATTTATATCGTGCTTCTTAGGAACATACTAAGATGCTATATAAATAAGAAAGTATGACATTTGTTAACACGCCATGTGTTTAGCTAAAATATGGCAGGTACATCTACGTTCCTGATTTAGATCGTTATTGTGAATAGAAATATATGATGTGAACACTGATTCTGATTGCAAGGTTATAAAGGTTTGGACCAAATTCGTTACGAACTTTGAATTTGGGGTCAAATGAAAATAAAGGCTCAGAATCATGGGTTCAACACTGAACCTGCATGAATAGCAGGATGGACTGGGACAATGTTTAAGGCCTTGCCTTAAATTTCATCACTGTGGCAGGTCTCGTAATCGTAAATTTGTAAAACGCGGCTTCAAGGTAGCCTCATCAGAGGCGCTCCCGCCCCATCGTCCCAGAACTGGGGAATAATACGGTCTTCAAGCGCTTACGGAAGAGGGAGGGGAGAGGCGCTCCCGTCGAAGGTCGGCAGGTAAGTCATTCCAAGAAGCAGGGCCAGCAAAAGCAAAGCTGGGCCGCAGAGCGGTGGCAGTTCGAGCTAGAGGCCCTTACAATACCTTACTTTACTGTATAGTTTATCTTCAGCTTACAATATGGAATGACCAGAATACAGTGGCACTCCTCCAGGACATCAGAGGGCTGTAAGAAGGCTCTATATCATTGCCTGCTTACATTACACTGTATTGTACAACTTGCCACCACAGATATGGACTTACACATCATGCTTCCAATTATGTTGATTGTGGAGAAATGACAAAACCTTATTTCCAAGCCCATTCCTACTGTGCACCAACGTTTTTCATGATGCATTCAGAAGTAGTTAATTGGTATTGAAGAAAGAATTTGAAATTTCTCATGGCGTATCGAGAACTGACTATCGGATGCTCAGGTAATCTGCGACCTATGCTAATTGCACTAAATGTTGTTTTCAGATGCCTGTGGTTTATCGGACGCCGCTCACATTGAGAACCTCCAGGAGAAGTCCCAGTGTGCCTTGGAAGAGTACGACCGCAGCCAGTACCCGAACCAGCCAACCCGTTTTGGCAAGCTGCTGCTCCGACTGCCGTCTCTTCGAACGGTCTCGGCCCAGGTCATCGAACAGCTCTTCTTTGTCCGCCTCGTGGGCAAGACTCCCATCGAGACGCTGATCAGGGACATGCTGCTGAGCGGCAGCTCGTTTAGCTGGCCCTATATGCCGATACAATAAGAGCCACCACGCGACCGAAAGTATTAGCCAACAGGTGCTAGAATAAGATGTCGCAACAGCTCAGTTCGTCTCGAGGAAATGGCAAGGAAATACAGTTCATCTTAAGAAGTATGGGCGTTTCTTTTAGCAACTGAGTATTGCTAGTAACAGAAAATGTCGTTGAAGGATTATGTTGCTTAAGAGAGAATAAAGATGCCAGATGTCCCCAGAACAAATGCAGTATTGCCCAAAATGGATATACTTTCAGTCAGACAAGGATAGCATGATCGAGACGAGAATAACACAGCCAATGTAAAGACAGTATTGCCCTAATGAAGGTAAGAGGATACTGTCATCAAAAATATAAGAGGATAATGTCATCAGCAATATAAGTGTATCATGGTAATGCACAGACAAGAGGTGATACCAGCACAATGAGCATCATATCAAGCCAAAAGATGTTGAGATGTATGGAGAAGGTCAAGAAGTAAGATTGTGGTGAGATTTGTTAAAGACAGCAAATATTTATTTTGTTATCTAACAGGCATGAGGTCTTTTGCACTGTTACTGTTAACCAGGGATCTTCTATGCAATAATTAGAATGCAATAAAATACCAAGAACAGTTTTATTTTCTGCAGCACCATCAAAGACTTTTTAGTTGAGTGCTAGTCTTCCAGCCCTTGTTGTTAATCAGTGATGATCAAACAGCGATGTTTGCTTGTTTGATTTGCCATTAAGCAAAATGGCAATAATTTTTTAATTTTTGGGATAATGATCAAGTTTTTTCTATTTGTTGTTCGGTTGTGGGATATGTTCTAATGTTACAGCACTGACTTTGCTTTTGCATTGCTGAGAAAATTGTTTATAAATTGGAAATGATTTTTCAGAATTCATAAATGTTTTGCCAACATAAATCACATTTCAATACTTTTAAATACACATTTTCATTTTCCTCGGCGTAGTTCTGAAGAGCTATAAAAATTCAGTGGTACATCGTTTCTGGAAAGTTCATGGCGAAGGTGCTTTAACTCTGCACATAATGGAAAATGATTCCCAGACAAAGATTATGTGTATCAGACTAATCTTTTATTATCGTTGACCACCAGATTCATGTTTCTTCAAACGTTACTTTCGTTTGCATTTTCGGAATCACTAACAACCCCACCCATCTCATGGATGCACAATGACATTTCTTGTAACCAAGTACCCCCCAGATCTAACCTTTCCAGTGCAGCTACAAAATGCTACCCTATCTGCTCAAGTAAATAAATCCCCAAGTCATTTGATGTGTATGGGATACACTGTGTAGTACAAGCACCTGAAATGTTTTAGATTCAAAGGCTGAAAGTCATGCAGGTGTGGTTATAATCATTTCGGTGGTCCTTGAGGTTTTTATTAGACGGTTCTTCTTCAGCTGTATGTATTATATACGAAGGCATAGAAGTCTAGACTATGTAAAGAAAGTCCTTTAATCACGTGACATTTTCGCTCATTTACATATACACACATATTATGTCAAAATTCAATGCTTTTGAGCAAACTGAAATGTTAATTTCAAAGGCACCTGAAAACAATAACAAAGTTAAACTTGTATACTTTTTTGGGCAATTGAATACTCATACAAACTGGTCTTAAAACACACACAGCAATAAGACAGTGTGTGGCATAAGAATAACATAAAATGAAGCGAATATGTCAGGGGGGGGGTGGCTTATAGTGGACAGGCAACATTTGTGACTATTTTGAAAGCACGTTCATATTGCGTGATACAGATCATTATCAAGTACGCTGGCTGCCATTTTATGCCATCTCATGTGCAAAAACAGTGTTCAGCAAACCTGTAAATATGTAAGAGTTGAAAAACTAGACATGTAACACAAGTTATGCACTCAACCTGTGTTTCAGTCAGACATAATCATCACTTTTCAGATTATAGAAATGTGGCTACTATATCCACTTTTTCTTTAAAAACTTTAATCTTAAATAGATACTAATTTCTGTAAAGGTTGCAACAAAAGGTCTGGCATTGTTCATTGTTAGAGTCTAATTTTCTGCATCATTTACTTTGAATGCACCTGGCTCTGGAAGGCAATCTTGGGTTTTTCTATTGGGACATAATGCAAGTTACAAAAAGCCTTTTGCAGGACATAGGCCTACAACAACTGTGCTCTATTGCGGCATATACCACTGCCTATTAGAATAGCTCTTAACATGATTTAGTCAAAAGTTGGAGATATAAAATGCATTAAACGCGTGCACAATCTGCAAACTGTTCCCTTCAGACAGACTGTTGACTTACTGTACACAGGCTGCAGTTGAACTTTTGTAACCCAGTGCTTGGCCAAACCTTAGGAAGTTGGAAGAGGAGGAACTAGCGGCTGTGATCCGGTGCTGCAAAGTATAAGGACCAAAGGTAGTTACCTGAGAATCAAAAAACCATCAAAGAGGATTAAACAAAGAACAAAGTTTTTGCTTTAACTACTGTTAAAGCAAAAACTCAGACATTTTGCAGTAAGTTTATTCAAATGCTAAGAATAAATATTTGAATGGGCGGTCACAAGTTAGTTTGCTTATGAACACCTAAGTTGTTATAAAGTCATGCCTGCTGAATACTTTGTATTCGAGGATTATAGCACTTGTTTAATGCCGTTTATAAATTCTTCTGCTAACTTCCTTAGTAAACTGCGTGAATAAAAGTTTAATTGACTCACCTGCTGTGCCAATCATTAGGTTAACAGCCAATTATGTTACTCTGCAGCTGTAGAATTTTTGCGATTTGTTCAAGCTGAATTGCAATGAATTGTGATCCTGAAACTTTGAGTAGATTCTATATTTTGTCTTCTTTTTGAACACGTTTCTATTTTTAAGTGTCAAACACAGTTTTCTGTAGGGTGCAGTAGACAAAGGCAGTTCGCTTACCAAAATGATGCCTAGCATCGGTGTAGCATGTTGTTTTAAAATTCTGTTTCCGCTGTAGTTTTCACAGATCCATGTGTTTTGTATTGCATTTTTTTTTGTTTTTGTATTTTGTAAATAGTCCGTGTATTTGGTTTTAATGCAATTGCTTTGAAATGGATTGCAAGTTTCAAAATGTATCCCGTGAGTAGGTGGCATAACAGTGCTGTGTTTTAAACTGAGTTTATGTTCAACATGAGGTTTGCAATATTTAAGGAAATTAAGATATCATTTTGTCTACTTTAAGTTTACATTATCTGGATGCGTCTAAGCTTTTGAAATAACACCTGTTCAGCTCTTGTAGATCAGTGACTTTAACTGTACAACTGCACAGAAATGTGTAAATTTCCTTAAAGAATTTGTGCTTTGTGGAGTACATTTCTTGGCTTTCACGTGCATATTATACTTGTGAAGTTTATATACAAAATATGCAGAGTGTGAAATATCTCCAAGTGCTGTGCTGAAGCTGTTGTAGCCGGCTGAAGTTCAGTGCTAACTGAACAGTAGTTGCACGTGCTCATCAAGTAGCTATACACACAATCAAGAGAAGAGAGGTGCGCTGTGGGGTCTCGTAAAAGGTTCTGCAAAATTTTTGGACACTTGACATTACGTAAACTGGATTTGGGATAAGGCATTTGGTTATTAAGTCAATGGGGCTGAAACACTGACACTGAAAGATCAACAGTAACCAGGTCCACAAGTGGAAGAGTAGAGTTTGAGAAGTACCATCACACGCACTGGAAAGTACCAACGGGGAAGTAGGGGGTTAGAGTGGGCAAGTGGTTGAATGGTAAGCATCAGGCAAGATGAATGGTCGAGGTCAAAGCAGTCACAACCTCGGGGCGTCCTGTGACCGCATGATAAACCCTTCGAATTACATCTTTATTGGTCGGAGTGTTGTTACACCGCCAGGCGGCGTATCTCTCTACACACGACGCCACTTGAATCCGTCTACCGGTCGAAAGGACGTCAGCCATCTAGCGGCGGTGAGGTCGTCGGCCATCTAGCGGTTGAGAGGTCGGTCTAGTTCACGATCTTCGTGCTGCGGGAGTTAAATTTTATTACCGCGCTCGGTGGCTGCCGACGAGAGGGAAAGCGGTGGCGCTGGACACGTCTGGACCTCTGGGATGATAATTCATAGTTAAACGAAGTGTTCCTTCGAAGGAGGCAATTTTTATCGGCCGTCGACCCCTTGAACTCCGTACCACCAGCGCATGAGCGCCTGTCCGCTACGGTTAACCCCTTGGATCAGCGATGAGAAACAGCAGGTCGACGGACAGACGGACGGACGGCACTCCTTAACACTCGAATATCTCTCTCAACAGCAACGATGACCATGATAATACTCCGGCGTTATTACACAGGCCAACTCTTACATAGTCATCTTGTGGATACACGTACACATCATATATAAGTTATCGACTTATATACAAGTATCTGTGGCCTTTGATGTGGGTGGTTTGGTTCTGAACGGCTAGCGTGCGGACCTTTTCACCTTTGCGACTTTGACCCGACACCCATAGGTCATATGAAATTGACAAAGCCGTGAATGTCGGACCCTTGATAATAAACTCGATGCTAATCATGGCCGTCATAAACAACAGACTCTAAAACCAAAATAGTAGGTGCGGCGTTGGTCGGTGTTTATTTACGGCTAAGCAGCGTAAATTGCGCATAAATGCGGTATGGTCTACCCTGCTTCTTATGCCTAGCTTTAGGCTACCTTTGTGCGCAGTAGGTCGGCCTGCGCTTTATCCAATTAACTAGGCTTTCTGAACATGTGTTGATGACGCCGATTGGTTATACACTGTTTGCAAAGACGTTTAATAATAGCTAGACTAGCCAATCCCTTTAGGCGTATGCCTACTTTGCCGAATAGCTTCGCGTAAATTTACAATTTTATTTTCTTGAAAGACAAAACAGTTTGTGTAGGCTGAACCTATCACGTGCACAATAACTGACCTTTTAGGCCTTAAGGCCCGTACACAGCTTAGGCTACTTTCAGTACAGCATATAAACTGTTCTTTGCTCAAGTGCATACTGCATAAGATGCAAAGTACTTGAACGTCAGTACTTACAAGTAGAAAACGCAGTTATGACTTTAAACTGCGGCTTCATCATAAAAGTAAGGAGTAGTTCAACAACACCAGTTACCAATTCTGCATTGCCTTGGCTTTAATTTGTCTTGCAATAAAACAACAGGCTTGATTTGTAGAATTACTTTGAGCTTGCTTTTAAAACAGGTTGAAGACCTGCTTCAATCTGATGACTTCAGTAGTGCAGCACCTTTGCACCAATCGAGATTGGACTGATTTGCGACGCTAGCAGTTGACCACTTTCTCTGGTCTGGCGCTATATAATTTGCAGAAAGTAAGGTTGTTTGCTTTATTCAATTTAGTGTTCGTTTTCTAATTATCCGGCAGCCACTGCCGATAGGGTGTTGCTACGAAACAGTTCGTAACAAGGAAATATGACTGACTTTTGCCAGTGAGATATCAATGATGATAGAAAATGTAACATATTTAACACTCGCGTTCTAAATTTTACAGTTTAACTGAAGATAACTGTGGCTCCTGTGAACGTTGCTGCCGTTATATATACAGCTGAACTCTGCCTGTGTCATGAAGCTTTTCCGCAAAATTTACGAATAAAATTTAATTCGTATTTTTTCTTTAAAGAATTTTGCAGCAACATCACTGCGACAGTCTTATTCTAAAAGCATTTTCTGTGCAACAAGCTAAACTGCGTTTCAGTTGATTTTCTAGTTTAATTTTCTGTACAGTTTTGAGATGGAATCAGTTGTAAAACAACTTACTCACAGTTGCATCTAAACGTGAATTTGCATTTAGTTGTCTATGCTTGTTTGTGGTTAATTTACATTAGTGTAATATTTTTCGTTGCTGAACTTCTAGAGTGTTTTGAATCTGTTGACTGTTTTTGCAGCATAAACTGAATTTTTTTAGCCGTTTGAATGGAATTTTGCCAGAGTTTTGAAATTTTTAAAGTGATTGTTGTGATTTTCGATACAATTGCAAATAAAGAAACGAGTAATACAATTCTGAAATACTTTCACTAAGAAGTTTATTGTTTAAAGGCTTGTATTAATTTTTCTCACAACTCCCGTCAGCTAACAATTTAGGAAGGAGAGAGACAGAGACAGACAGAGACAGAGACAGAGAGTGAGTTGGACAGGGGGACAGACAGACAGACAGACAGAACGCTTGTGTTTCATTTGCTCCTTATTTCTTTAATTTATCCAAGGCAGTGAATTGATTTATGCTTTGAATAACTTGCTAAGCTAAGTTTAGTTAGAGGCAAATGTGCAAACACGTAGATCGGTGGGTGGGTTTGTTGATGGAATGGTTGATGGATGGTTGAGCGGATGGATGGATGGATGATATGGATAATTGTATGGATGTGTGGTAGGTAGATAGTTGGGTGTGTGAATGGGTTGGTTGGTTGATGGATGGATGTATGAATGGGTGGGTGGAGGATAATTCCAATGGAACGGTCGACTGTTTCAAGGACAAATATACTGGTTCACTTAAGTTAGACCTATAATAAGCGATCTCTTTTGCTGTTATTTATTCATGCACTCATTTATTCCTTGCGCATTTGCCGTGAGGTGCGCTACAGTCGGGTGATTAGGGTGCTGGTGTGTCAGTCGCAAGGTTGGAGGTTCAAATCCCCTCGGCAAAGTGTTTCAAGGTTCCACATGCGACCCCTAGCAAACTCAGCTGTAATGAGTACACTGACCGTACCATGTCAGTGATAAGATCAGGCGGCGATGGCGAGGACTGGTCACTCGCTGTGTGTATGCCGAGGCCAAGAAAGTGAAGTCATTATTACTGTATACCAAAGGCTGCCTTTCTAGGGATTCTTTGATAGTGCTGCATCCAGCGGAGACTCTAATTAGATCCAACGAGGTGTGGACTCCTGCTGTGTGACTAAAGTTGGCGTTTAAGCCACAAGCTGTACTGAAATAACTAAGTACCAAACTGAGATGTCGACGTCCGCATTTGGCACAGTCATTCCCCTTGGCCGCACGTGGATGATCTGCGACTGATTTCGCTGGCCGTCCGTTGTAGGCTAGGTTCAGAATAATTTGTCCGGTGTGCGCTTAAATCAACAAAGATCCTCAGTTGATTAGTTTTATCGAACTCCGGGGCTTGAAAAACAAACGGGGTAACGACGCCAGTTTTTCTGCCTAATATTTTCGGTTGGACTAAAAACCTGCGAAGTCTGCTGGGAAGGAAATGAGGCCGATAACCCGAGATCATCCACTCAAGAACGTGAGAAGTAACAGATTTGTGAACAGGACGTGTGGGGGGAGCGAATGACTCAGCTCACCACGAAAACAGCGACGAGTAAAAATGGTCATCCGAAATTTCACAGACTTGAGACGAGAAAAACGGTCGTCAAAGTCTCGACAACTACAAAAGACCAGTCGTCTAAATTTCTGGCGACATAAACCACCATCTGCATTACTCGTCTTCTTCCCTTTCCCCAATTTTCAACTTTCACAACTTCCGGATACTCTCAAAACCCCTTCCGACGCCGTTGCTTGAACTCCTTAAACGTCTAACGTATAGTATTCAGTAGTTAGCAAGTGCAACATTTCGCGCGTAACTGGTGCTTGAAATAGATAAATAAACAAATTTAATAAGTGCACAATTACTTTAGTAATTACCTTTAGGCATGCACGTTTAGGCCTACATGGTTTGGCCAACGTAAGTCACACGCGAAGTTAGCCGAGGCGAGAGGCTGATTTTAAAATGGGTCGAAACCAAGATGGCATCGAAAAAGATGCTTTTACGATTCACAAACAGTCCGCCTTTTTTAGTTAAAAGATGACGTCGTTTTGACGCTAATAAATTTCTTTGGAAGCTGAGCGATAATAGATGAGTTGTACGTCAAAATCCGAAAAGCCCCTGCTGCATACTTTCAAAGGGACAGGATTGTGACTAGGCCTTCGGACGGGGAAAGCATCCTTCGCTGCTGGGTAATACAGAGGTCTGAACCACCCAGACGCCTTTCAGGGGAGCAGGAGAGTTAGGGCAGGGATGAGGTCATGCAGCCTGCCTGGATGGGTCATGGGGTCACATTCGAGGTAGCGCTCCAGTGTTTGTGGGGAGGGGATTGAGACTGGTTCAGGGCTTCACACATGTGCGATGTCAATCAGCCATGTATCCCCCCTCTCTGCCCAGGCGTAATCCTATCGCCCAAAATCAGGACGGGCCGCGTTATGCCCCTCATTTAAAAAAACAACGCGCCTACTTCTCCTCCTATTCTTCGTCCTACTGCTTTTCCTCTTTCTCCTCCTCCTCCTCTGAGTCTAAGACCTGCTCGGAGGATGCGGTGGAAAAGAGAGACCTATTGGTCAGGTCAAAGGTTATCTATGCCGGTGCCTGATAACGCTTCGGCCCACTCTTAATAGTATTATATGTTTTAGCCCTAAGCCATCATATATACACAACTATGCATATATATTTTATATATGCGTGTATATTTAGCATATATAACAGTGGTTTATTAGCGGAGCTCTGTGAAGTTTCCAAGGTTATTGTTGATGGAAACATCTGACGAGGAATAAAACCGGAAAGCGAACACACGCATCCTTTGCGCACGCATGTTTACATACTTATTTACGTGCATACTGGAATATAGACCTACATATTTCCACGAATACTTATGCACACTCTAGGAATAACTGCGTTTCATACAACGTAGTTCTAAAGGTTGTGCTCCTGTTGTATACATGGACTGAGTCCACGTTAAGTTGACGCAGAAAATCAGATTTATAACGCAGTGAACTACGTTCTTTGGCTAAAGCTTTACTATTCCTCACTGTTAACAAACGCATTACTTACTTGCTTGCTTGCTTGCTTGCTTACCTACATACCTACCTACATACATACATACATATATTTATACTTACTGACTTACTTACTTACCTACATGTTATATGCTAACAGTTTCGTCGTCGTCGATGCCCTATTCGTTATTTCGAACTTTGGCAGCACAATGGACAATCTGTCTCCATAAACCACTCTCTTGCCTCGCACAGGTTGCCTGTTCCAAGGTCATCCCAGTCCATTCCTTCAAGCCATGCCCTGCCTGCATGGTCTTCCTCTCTTCCACGATCCTCTGTTTCTCCGGTGATCATATCTTTTGCCAGGCAGTTTGTTGTCTTTCTCATAATATATGACCAAAGTTCACTATACGTTAATCCCTATAGCAACTGACGTATTTTTAATGGTTTGCTGTTATAACTGTGGCGTTCGCGATCTGTACCTTTTGCAAAAGGCACAACACTGATGACTTAATTTCATCATAATGTTCGTGACACAACGAGTCGTGTTCTGCATCAGCGCCTCTCCTTGTACCATAATCAGGGCCGGCGCGATGACTTTTTTCACCCTGCTATATAGCAACCATCCATTGACGACCCTATAACTTTTGTTAAAAAAACCCGGATGCATTGCAGCAGAATACGTCGATTAAGAAGTTCCGCCTTTGCCTTTGCAGAATACAACATCAAGACAAATTACGGAACATTGTCTAAACTGGAGTTAAGATTTCCAATATAGTTACTTTTGCGCCTTGGTCTCTTCGTTACCGGGCCGTAGCACCCTCCACTCGGCCAAGCATGATCTCTTGTTTGTCCCATGCGTGCTAACTGCTGCCTCCCAGTCTAGAAGTTTTGCGTATGTTTGGTCCCACCTGGTGGAACCGTCTCTCTCGAGATCTGCGACTTGAGCTCCTCTCTCTTCCCCTCTCAGGATTTAGCAGGCATTTGAAGACTGTACTGTTTAAAAGTTATTTTACTTGTTCGGGTCGGGAGCTCCCCTGTTGAGTATATTATCTAAGAGACGCTTTATAAATCTTAAATTACAATCACTGTCACAATTCGACAGTTTTGATGAAGCATATGATCTGCGCAGTAAACTGCAGCACATTACAAGGAGGGTTCGAGAGTGTGCATTTCTACGAGACGTACTTAAGTTCGTATGACAAAGCAAGCTGTCAGATAGTGTTCCCCAAACAGTTACTGCTCCAGACTATTCGTTACTCTCCCTGTTTCTGTAGCCTGTGGTGAGCAAAGCTACTCCGAGCTGAAGATAACAAAATAATACATGCGAACGTCCATGCTCTACAGGAAATTACAGGCGACCATCGATTGATGCCTTGTGGGCATTATGAAAACGGCGCTATAGATGTCATTGGATTAGAAAGTAAGTAAAGTAACGATCCCGTGTCTCATAGTGGGATTTGGGAATTCCTCAGCAAGTTCACCTTCATCTGCCAATGTTTTCTCCAACTCCGTGCCAATCCTGCGACCTCTGACTCAGCTTAACCCGTCATCCGCGTGATGGCAGCTGCAATATTTCAAGTTGCACGCTGCTTTGGTATTGTTTTACGCATTCATTTCTCTGGGAAGAGCGGATTTTTTCATGGGCACCTATTCCCGCCCCCAAATTTTGCATCCCTAAGCGGCCGCCTAGTTCGCCTATATGGTGGTCCCGCCGGCTCCGCTCACACGGTATCGGTCTACGTTAACGTTCAACGTCGTCATAACTCACACACAAGTTAATACAACGTATCTCCAACGTGGAAACTTGTGTTAAAGTCACTTATGTTAAAGTCATACGTGGTAGTTCTTTGTATGTCTGTGGCTGTCCATAGACAGTGAATGATGCGTTGGCTGCTGATGCTGCTCTTATAGCCGTGCGTAGTATACACGTAAATATTTCAAGTGGATTTATTGAGTCTCCTACACGTCCTTCCACTTGATGCGAAACATATGGCACCATAATCTTCAGAGAAACCAGCAAGACACATACACGCACATACACACAAATTCGCCTATGTAGGCGTATGCTGTCTGCACAGACGATGTTGCTACGCGCTTAATAATGTCTTTCGAATGTACACGTGTATACATGGACTGAGTACTCTACAATGTACTCTCTTGGACTGTAGACAGTTGTATGGAACTGTTAAATAAAAATAGACCTATTTTGGTTCTGACTGGCCTTTGCACCTGTCCTGCATTGGCCAAGAATAAAACATCTTATCTAATCTGGAAGCATTGGCCAAGAATAAAACGTCTAATCTTATCTGGAAACTTCTATAGCGCCGTTGCCGTAATGCGTGGTTGCTTCTAAGTTAAACCGCTGTTTGAATCACAATCTTCTTGACAGATCGAGTCGAGGACCATGAGACATCAGAGGCCTTGGCAAAGGACAGTTTAAGCAGGATCAGCAAAAAACATCCACAAGCCCTAAAGAATTATTTCGTTTAGCAGAAAATGGTGATGTTATCTAAGTTTACTAGTAATGTAGTCTGGTGTTTACCTATGCTAAGGTTCGGAGTTCTTGCTTCTCCGCGTGACTGAGGCATTTTGAAAATTTGCATTAAGTTAACCCCATGAGGTTGATGGGAAGTTGGACAGCTAGAGATCACTCACCTTCTGAGGAAGTGATGTTGCTAACATGCCAACTCCCTTATCACAAGAATTTCATCTAATTTCTTATAGTTGGACGAATGTTTATAAGACTTGGTCTCCTTCCCCCGCTCCGATTTCTTTCTCAAGACGAACAGGATGCCCCAAAACAAGAGAAGGGTAATGGTGTCGGGGTGGTGAACGATGTCAGACGAATAGGAACAATAGTCTTACTGTTCGTCTGGTTGAACCATGGCAGCTAAGAACTGCTTGTCGTCTTCTGTTTTCTTAGTGTGTACGTAATAAGTCTGCGATTATGTGGAGAATCCTATGTGTCCGTGTTCTGTGGAGGGTGTTAGGTTGCGCAGCTCTTCGTTCCGAGTCTGCTTGGCGCAATATGAAGCAATAGATGCGAATTGCTTATTCTCCCATTCTGCATTTATGTAGTTTCGAGAAGAACCCCAATACAAGAAACCATCGGCATCACACCACTTCATTAGGCGTTTCTAAACGACCATGACCCACTAAAAATGAAATCAAGTCGCCATCTTAGACTGAAGGTCTCCATCGTATTATTTATTATCCCAAGTAAGTTACGCCTTTTGCTTCATCTGCTATAGATCTAAGGGTGTGGCCCCCATAAGGCAGAAGGGCAGTCCATGTGCCATTGTTACATTATTCCTGAATTACCAATTTTGATGACTGTTACGTTGGCAACAGCGTATCGAACCATCCTTGATCTCTTTTATCAGGCCACTGTATGTGACAAGGATTGACCAATGAGAAGAATGGCAGACGTCAGCTGCCCAGGTCCGCAACATGAATCAGTGGCCGATTCAGTTGTAAATACACTACATAGACTGGGAAGCCAATTCAGGAGGAGCATGCCGAGTGAGGACATAGAAGGCAGCCTATTTTAATCGGGACAAGAGTCGTCCATTTATGACTACGCCTAGGGACCATGTCTGCAGTGGACCATGCCTGTAGATCAGGCCGTTAGTCAGATGTACACTTGTAGCTGTCTGCTGGTACGACACACACTGCATGTGTTCTCGAGTCTTGTTATGCGTAGGCTAACGCGTAAGCTTAAATCCAGTCGAAACCAAGATTCGGGGTCGTATTTAATTATCTGAGGTTTTGTTGCCTACCCCTCCCCCAAAACAGTGTGTTTTGAGGAGGGGTAGGTCTCGTCGTCTCATTTCGTTCGTCAGAGGGCGTTAAGAGCAATCCATAGACGAGTTATAGTTTCATCGCTTCGTGAACCTGCCTTCATTCTCATGCATAATACCAATGCGCTGGTCAGAATATATTATCCACTGCAGAAAAGTTTACAACACAAGCTACAGGGTGAAGGGTAATAGCGGTACAAGCGGAAGAGTATAATAGCTCACACATTGTAAATCACACAAACTCTTTCATTAGAAATGTGTTAAAAAGAGTTTATATATATATATATACAATTTAAATATATAGGACATATATAGTCCTAGATAAATACATGGGCGTCCGCAGAAATTGTTGCAAGTGGGCAAACCATGTAGCACAAAGAGCATGCGCATCTCTACATGGCATGAGCGTTTTTTTGGAAAGAAGCAGGAACATATGAATTTTAATAATAATAACAACAACAACAACAACAATATATCGACGAGTAGCAGCCGTTCCAGGTGTGGTTCCTCTTCTCCAATAAGTTTTGAAATTCCGAAAAAAAATAAGAATGATGATGATGATGATGATAGTAGTAGTAGTAGTAGTAGTAGTAGTAGTAGTAGTAGTAGTAGTAGTAGTAGTAGTAGTAGTGGTAGTAGTAGTAGTAGTAGTAGTGGGAGTAGTAGTAATAGTAAAATAATAATAAGCAACTTCGATAGCGATGCATAATGCACACTAGCATCGATTGATGATGCATCAAAATACCAGAGTCATTCCACAGCATCCTTCTTGGAATGATATATCTCTAACCAGACAGGATGTAATAACTTATTATACCATGCATTATACCTTGCCTCATTAGAGCTATTAGAGCCATTTAAGTCACAATCGCAGGTTCAAGACTTTTGACTTTACCGTTCTCTTAACCGACACACGCAAGAGTCGAATCCGAATCACTGAGGTGAATAGGCTGACGCGTTGGCCACTCGACCACCATGTTGATATCTGCGCGGTACATCCATCTCATTGTCATAATGTTCTTTCAAGATCAAAGGGCGGTTACTGGCAACAATGGCGCTACATAAAGCAACAATCGGCAACCACTCGTGAGTGACGTCGTATGATTATTGAATACAACAAGAAATATCCTGAGAGTGTGGGAAATAGCAACTTCCTTTCCGTCTGTTATCGAGGCCGAGCTGAGCGAAGGCGTCGTTATCTTCTACGGTTGTTGCTTTGCTGTTTTCGTGTTTGCGCTTCAGTCGAAAGATCAAAGAGCCCGTGGAACGGACCTCTTGGCACCGTTTATTATGATTCTAGTCCTATTAAGCAGTCTTTATGTCTCACGTTGACTACAGCTCCGCAAGACGATGCCGTTCTTTGCTACGTAAACATACATACATACGCACGTATGCATACACACATACATACACAGCCACATACATGCATGCATACAAATACATATAAACATAGGAGTCTAAATATACATATATGTATGTTTATACATAAATGATTACGTACATATATATGTATATATGGTATACTTGACTCTAACGACTGTTATTGCGTAACTTTCAGATGTGCTATTATGAATCCATTCGTCGATTGTTCAATATGAAAGTGTAGATTAATCGCATTAATTTTCAAGTTTTCGAAAAAATATTTCTGATGACATTAACATCAACAAAATCTAAGCCACACTCTCTTCTAAAATTGTTGTACTGAATTCTCGTAAGAAGTCTTCTCTTCCTCTTCCAGAAGACGAGGGGAGTCAAAGAATGACAAGAAAAACATTTCAAATCATAGCACATCGGCATCGATCTCTATGAGACAAAGGGGTATCTCCCTCAATATTTAGGTTGGGGACACCCATTGTTTTGATGATTATAATCCTCTTCTTCCTCTTATCTCTCTTTCCGCTCCAATCCCAAACATCACCCACCGTACCTGCCACGCTGTCTCTCTGTCAGACTTTTGGATGTTGACCTGGAACCGAACCCTTTTCCCTATCGATTCTGTTTTGACTGAGCGCCTGTGAGTAAGCTAGTCCCAGTGACGTGACTTTGCTGGGGGCTGTAGAAATCTCGGGATTACGATAACGATAAAGGTTTTAAAATATCTTCCGGCGACCTTCTTTACCTAACAAGTAAGAATTAAGCAGATGTGTCCTCCAAAGTTCAGAACGAATCGACGCCATTGATACCATACCATATCACAACATACCAGACCACGACTTCTTAACGTAGCAATGTTAGCATATCTTAACTCAGCATAACATAGCAATACACAACATAACACAACATAAACCAACATAACATGGCTGAAAAGTGGTTCGCACGACTTTTAAGAGCCACTTCTGATTCTAGATATCTTCTGATTTCAGAAGGCCCCAAAACGCAGCCAAAGTATGTTGTCATATATCTGTTCGACTGTTCAAAGCCTGATCGAGTGTATAATAGACGACTCGTCGACTTTTCTTTCTATTCATGGATTTGTGTAAAAGACTTTCGCCGGGATCTTAAGACGAATGATGGGCACCGATGAAGACCAGGCTGCGGCATATTTTCTATCTCGGATTCGTAGTCAATCTGCAGATGAAACCGACAGGAAGTCTGAGGTCTCTCTCCCTCTCCTTCTCCTTCTCCTTATCCTTCTCCTTCTCCCTCTCCCTCTGTCATTCTCTCTGTCTGTCTGTCTGTCTGTCTGTCTGTCTGCCTGTCTGTCTGTCTGCCTGTCTGTCTGTCTGTCTGTCTGTCTGTCTGTCTGCCTGTCTGCCTGTCTGTCTGTCTGTCTGTCTGTCTGTCTGTCTGTCTGTCTGTCTGTCTGTCTGTCTGTCTGTCTGTCTGTCTGTCTGTCTGTCTGTCTGTCTGTCTGTCTGTCTGTCTGTCTCTAAATCGTCTTCTTTCAGCTCTAAAAGAGCCGCAGAGCGCCTCTGCTCGCTCTTACGACCAGCTTGCAGCCGCCGAAAGACTCACTCACTCCGTCTGTCCGTCTGTGTCTCTGTCTGTCTGTCTCTCATACAACTGCCGCACATAATAGAAGCTGCCTCCGGGGGTCACTGGTGGCGTGGGAAAGACCAAAAAACCGCGAGGTATTCGGCTGAAAAGGTTAATATTACCGCTGCGTCCGGCGGGGGAGAGAGGGGAGGGGAGGCGAAGGCAGTCGTAAATCTTTCCTTGTAGCATTCCGTCTGTTTAGAGCAGAGAGAGAGAGAGAGAGAGAGAGAGAGAGAGAGAGAGAGAGAGAGAGAGAGAGAGAGAGAGAGAGAGAGAGAAAGAGAGAGAGAGAGAGAGAGAGAGAGAGAGAGAGAGAGAGAGAGAGAGAGAGAGAGAGAGAGAGAGAGAGAGAGAGGGAACGGGTAACAGCCACGCCGTGCATGCGCTCCCCCGATGGACCGTCCGCCGCCGCGTATGCTTAGCGTCTTCGAACTAACTGCAGTCTGTGTGTCTGTGTGTGTATGTGTGTGGGCGTGTGACGTAACCCTCCTAATCTCTCTGTCTCTCTCTGTCTCTCTCTCTTCCGTCAGAGATATTGGTGACCGGTATATGGATGTATGTAATGTATGTATGTCTGTTTCACACTGTTTGTCCGTCTGACCGTCTGCAGCAATGTTCCCTCTAATTTTTTTACAGTGCACGCGCTGGCTTATAGCGGCGTTGGCACCAACATATGGGACCTATGCTCTGGTCAGTGCAAGACTGCATAGCTGTGAAGTCCAAACGAAAAGGATTTAAAATCGCGTTGCAAAGAAAAGTCTAAGCACAAGTTAAACTCAGATTGTCTCTCGTTTGTCTTTATAAGTCGTCAATTAAGTACATCCACAAAATGGTCTAATTTGGACCCCTCCTTCCCCTTGTCCGTGCGGTTTTAACCTAATTATTCAAGAATTCTGGCTCAATCCAGTGCAGCGTCAATCCAAGTTTTTTTATTTTCCGACTGTGAGGTTTTCTCAGGAAAGGTAACATATAACAACAACGTCGTAAGAATTGCCACGCAACATGTAAAAATTTCCTCTAAAATAACGGTTGCTCTATATTCAATGACGGGAATTCTGTCTCGATATAACCGTTCGGCCACTCTGTCTTAAATCGTTCGCAAGTTATTTTTCTAGCCAAAACACCGCTATCGGGAAATTGTCGATTTGCCATTATATTTTATCACCAACGGTTGAACACTGCGAGCCGAAAATTGCAGAGCTATCAAGTCAAGTAGACTAGGCTGTAAGTGTAGACATTGGCCTACTTACTAACAGCGACTGTATATTATGAAAGCAAAGGACTACTTGCGCTAATTCCTCGCTCAGCCGATGGATGTGTGGCGTGTTAACAAATGCAGTACTTACTTTACCTACTTGCAGACTAAGTAACACGATGTACCTGTAGCCAGTCAGTGAAGGTGGATTAGACCTGTGTACCACGGAGCATCCATCATTTGAGGTTAGAGTTCGGAGTACAGACAGCGTACACTGTGCCAAAGGTGATAACTTGTGACCAGCTATTACCAAAATGTATTATGCGAACAGATGAGTGTGACTGTTTGGGAGGACCTTTTACAACCTAGGAGGGCTGGCGTTCTGTATGGTTCCGCAACATGGCACATGGAAACCTTGTTTTGGCTTTCCGAACACGGTAGGCTAAATATCCCAGCAGCTGCAAGAATGAGCTAAATTTAACTTTGAAATAACACGAACGCTCACGAAATTTGCGCGCTAGCAGAAAATTGTTGTGCGCGCTATCCTCAAAAGCCGTGCGCACGCGCAGATTAGAGGGACTATTGCTAGACATTTAATATAGCAGCTTAGGGGAAACTCTGGTCTCCAGTATGCCCTCGTGTCGGTCTGGTAGCCTTTCTACTCCATGTCTATTTCTCGATCTGTCTGTAAACGTAGATGTTTTTGTAGAAAGGATCAGTAATGCTGCTTGCGATGCGGCAAAATTTAGTATTTTCGTCAAGTCTTTGTGTCTTGATAAAAAGTGCGTAGGCCTACATCAATTGGTTTATCATTTAACGTAGCAACCGAGCTATGAAGTAACGCAGCAATTCCACTACGACGTAGCTTAACAGTGGATCATGACGCAACGCAGCAATTCACCTATTACGTGACTCAATGCAGCAATTGATCTACAACGTAAAGTAGCAAGAAACCTATGACGTGATGTAACAATCGGCCGATTAACGTAACAACGAATGTATGATGTAGCGTAACAACCGACCTATGATGTAATGTAGTAATGGACCTATGAGATGATGTAACAATGTACCTGACGTAACGTAACAATAGACCTATGACGTAACGTAGCAATGGAATATGAGGTAACAATGCACAAAAATTACCTAAAATTCGTTCATGGACTCAATTCTTAAAATGTTAGCTTCAAACGATGACATACACTGAAGATAAATTATTTAATATGTTCTTTTGTTTCCAGCCATACAAGCTGGCGTCTCCCTGATCTTGCTTCAGGAATTATAAAACATTTAACTTGCTAGATCTTAAAGAAGACGTTTATATGCACATGCATTGAGAGTTGCCGAGCCAAGCGCATCGATAGCATACTCGAATCTTGATGCCATAAAGGAAGATTCGCAATCTGACCCCTATGACCCTGGAATTGACACCGAGGAGAAACAGCAGGCTTAATGAAATCCAGATCTCCGGCAGCTTCTAAGGCCAGTCGACCGAGGGATTCATCCTATTACGACGGTCCATTCATTTTTATTGACGTATAAAACTGTCTCGGATTAATGCGTTTGAAACTTTCTGTTTCACTACGGCCCTCTAGCGAACTCAGCTGTATACGAGAATTTAGCAAGGCGATCGGTCTCCAACCATCACGCAGCCTCTCGCCTTATAAAATATAAGCAACACATACTAAATGTAAAATGTAAATGTACACGGTTTCCTATAGCGACCGTATGGCCTCGACCTTGGTCGGGAGAGAACTATAAGCCGCTGCTGCCCGTCTGAATGGGCGACACACGCTACCACGTTTGCAATGCGGAGTGTGTGGGTCCAATCCTCCCAGAGACGGTGACTGTGCGGCGATCTCGAGCACGTTCTCTGTGCTCGGTGCCATTGGTTGATGCTTTATCATTAGATAGTAGTGCTTAATTATATACAGAAATAATGTCGTGTGCAGTGAGCAGCGTGTAGACACAGCAATTTCTTTACCGACTACCTGTTATCAATGCCGAGGTAAATTCGACAGTACAATTTTACTGTTACTGTAGACAGACTGCTTAAAACCCATCACCCAGACTTTGTATTTTGTGTAGTGTGGCAGACTAACCAGGAAAATACATAAATAATCGTTTTGAAGTTTAATCGTAGTGAATGCTGGGTGAGCGAGTGACTCTGCAAGTGACTGCGTGAGTGAGTGAGAGTCATGGCAATGTTTGTATGTATCTGAGCATTTATATAGCGCTTTTTATTATTTTTATTATTCTCACAACAGGCATACAGACAGACTGAAAAACCGATACATAAAGATGAGCTAAGCATGTACAACATAGTATATCTGAATTATAATAGAAAGACAAATACAAAGAAAAATATAATGGAAGAGATATATAAATTAAACCTTTGTTTCTCCGGCCAAAACCTCCTGGTAGAACTTCTTAACCTTGCACACGTCTTACACTTTATTTGTCTGAACTTGCTCACGGCTTTTCACTTAGAAGCCAAGGCTTTGGCAATGCTTTAGTTGAACATCCCACCAGTACTCTCATATGCTTCAAAGGACTATTACAGCCAAAGAAAGCACCAACAGCAACCGATCGAGTCCTCATACATCCAGACAGGTGCTTCTAGAATGATTGCATTACATTACATTTTCTCCATTTCTTTGGCATACAGGTGCATCATGTTTGTGCTATGTTACATTACAATAAATGATGATTCTCTTCTAATAGGCTATATAATTCTAATCGGCTATAGGACATAATTAAGTACCAGTATGCCTATGCACTGTATAACATTTTAATTTACATACAAAAATTATTCATATAAAAAATTATTCATATCAAAATGGCAGCAACAATTTCCTTGATTCACAAATAACATTAAGCATCTAATAAATTAGTTAAATAAATATATTAACCAATGTTAAATAAGTCGCAAGAAGCAGTGCTAGGTGAAGTCAAAGTTCTGACTTCCAGAATATTTTGGTAATGGCTGATAATATAGCCAGGCAACATAGAATTAAGTTTATGCGATACTTACAATGCAAACTGTTTGATATAAAGGGCCTACATATTAATGTTTATTAAATCACAATATGCAATTGACCTTTCAAACTGTATAGTTTATTGCAAAGAATATTGCGTAGATAGTGGTCCTAAATAATGCAACTGGCATATAATATGCGGCCTTCAGACGAAAATATTTCATAGGACTATATCGTTAAAGGCTTGCAAGGTAAAATTAGTAGCTGGCAAATGTCGGATGCCAATGAAAACAATTTCAACTCATGGATTTACTACAGCTAAATAACTGTCAGAATAGTAGTAGTTAGTCCATTTACATAACTTCCTCTGATACATTTTTCAAATTACTAGTCACATGATACTAGGCAGAAAGAGAAGCAAATGGAAAACTTGAGGGGTTCATTTAATTATCAGTGGAGCAAAGAATCCCAGCCAATATAACAGCAACACCCTTTGCACAAGCCTATCTCATAAGCAACAACAAAACTGATGAGCCACCGCCCATGAGCCCATCGGCTAAAAAGTTATACAGACACAACAACTGTTTATAGTTGGTTAAAAGTAACTGCACCTGGAAGAACAAGTACATGTGGCAGTTGGTCAACTGTAGCACCTGGTCAGCAAAACAGAGGTTGATAGGAAGCATAAAAGAAAAACAAAAAGCACAAACAATACGCAAAATCCAAAATGGAAGCTTTTAAGTACAGCCTGCACCTTCATTTCATCTGCTCCCATTGCCTGCGATAATTACTCTAGGAAAATGCTCTTCAGAAATTTTACAAAACCCATATTAACAAAATTCCACAAGCATAATTGAACTGCAAATAAACTTATAATTTTTTTAAGAATTTCAAAATCATTTTGGCTAGAAAGGAATGGCTTTAGGCAATTTATAAAAGATGGATATAAAACTGCTCACAGATATGTGACAGTGCCTAAAAAAGCCCATAAAGTCGGAAAAATTCAAAACTGAGTCAGATGCAGCACTAGATTTGCCCCGAATTGCTGAATAATTAGGTGAAACTGTATGGTCCTATACAAATAGTAAAAAAATTACAAATTTCTAAAGCTGCAGGTCTCTTTGCAGCTACTTTTGAGCAAAAATGCAACTCAAAGTTTACCGTAACTATGACTTGACCCAAGTCGCTGTGCCTGGGCATTGTGAATATTTAGCAGGAGTATAGTACATTGGAGTGTTTCATATGCATCTGAGGCTGCCATCAATAAAATCTCCATAAAGCCTGGTTAAGATGAATATTAATATGACTTAGTCATTTATATAACAATAACGCACAACGTCAAATTAGGGCACCAATGGGACGAGTTAAATTAAGTTTATGTTGCAGGGCATCATAGTAAAATTGAAAATAAAATACTCAGACAGTGAAACTCTACATAAAAAAGACTTAGAGTTTTTATTGGCTGTCGAAGAATATATATATACAAAACGAGTCAAGATATGGACAAAACTAGACAAGCACAACCATTTTCCGGAGTTGGCTGATTTCTTTGCGGAGTCGTTCCTCTAGTATTCCCAGCTTCCCTTCCATAACCTTTTTCATGTCAGCAATTGCATCATGGACTGTCGAAAATCCCGCGCGAGATTCTCGCTTGATTTTAGCAATTTCGTCGTTCTGTCGATCCAGCCTAACGTCCAGCATTGCACGAGTTCGATTCTCAAATGCCTAAAAATTAATTAATTAGTAAATCAAATAACTGGCAGGCTACAAAAAGCATGCTTTCCTGTTGAGCAGTATATTCTTATATAATATTAATCAAATAATCATTTTCTAATGTTAGTAAAAATTACTTTTCAGAGAGGAAGTCATTCGATTCGATTTGACTGCCTTAAGAATAATATTTTACAGCAAAGTGAAGTGCAAAACAAATTTTACTTGTTGATGTCAAAACCTTCAAAAGATATTTCTCATGGCATTTACCATGACGCCAAAGCACTTTTATGATAAGACAGATATGCTTGCGCTCAGCAGAAGAAGTAAACTCCTGCACCTCATGAACTGTTGTTGTTCGTTCAGTTTCCTTGGCAATTGCTTCTTCCAACCTCATTTGCTTCATTTGAACTGATGTTATGTTTTCATCTATCTTCTGATCAAGCTTTTCCTGTTCAACAAATCGATTGTTACTAATTTTCAACAAAATTCATCTATACAGTAAACTACTGCAATGGCTTTCTTTTCCTATTTCAACTAGATTTTACTATACATACATTATATATATATATATATATATATATATATATATATATATATATATATATATATATATATATATATATATATATATATATATATATATATATATATATATATATATATATATATATATATATATATATATATATATATATATATATATATATATATATATATATATAGGGCCAACTGTAACAACATCCATCAAATCTGCTCTCTGTTTAAACCTGAACTTGGCTCCAATTTTATGGAAGACTCAAAAAGGCTTATACCTTGTAATTGATCTGCAGTTCAAATCACTGACCTAAGATCAATAAATTGATCTTGTTATCTGAGATATTAACCATGATTATGCAACTGACCCTTAATGAACTTTAACGCTTGGTTAACAGTAAACTACAGCACTTATGGTTTGCTTTCAGAATTTTTTTAGCAATTCTTTAACTTACATTTACTTAGTGAAGTAGGTTGTATTAACATTTTTCCCAATATTTACATCATCATCTTCGTCACTGAAACACAGTCACATTTCTTGTGCCCTCTACCTAATTTTGACCTTCCTTGAGTTGTCAACTGCTACAGCCATGTATCAGACTTACCAATCTTGCATCTCGCAATGCCAGGGCTTTTTCAACATGCATAATGATGCGTGCCTCCATCTTTTCACGTTCTGCCTGATCGCGTGTGCGTCCAACCTCTAACTCGTGGCGCAGTTCGTCTGTCACCGATCGGTTTCTGGCACTCAGATCCGTCAACTGGTGACTAGTTCCTGTCTGGACATGCTGCAGTTGCATCGTCTGCTCCGTGTACGTCTTGTCCAGAACTGCTTTCACCTCACGGATCTGAAATGACAATCAGGTCCACTGCAAGTTCCCATGTTTCTGGTAAGAAGAGATATGATGTCCAAATAACTCACCTGAAGTTTTCAGATTCCATGTGCCAATGTATTTAAGATGTTCGCAATGCCCAAACACCTTGGCTCCACATCGCTGATGGACTATACCTCTCGGCTTAGTTGGCCACCAGAGTGAGAGACAGTGAAAGATAAAGACCGAAAGCATAAGAGAGAGACAGAGACAGAGTGAGAGACAGAGAGAGAGAGAGAGACATAGAGACAGACAGACCGACAGAGAAGTGACCCCTGTATTGGATATGGGTCCCAACTTCTGGATCTTTGGCTGGATATGGTCTGGAGTACATCTGTGTAACAAAAGTCAGCCGAGGGCTGTCATTCTGGTCTTCCAGAAAATGAGGACATTAGACCAATGTAAAGAAGTGTAAGGTAATATAACATAACTGATCACTTATACAGCAGATCTCAAAAGCACATTTTAGACTTCTAGAATAATGGCAAGTTCATCTGTAGTTAGATTCACACTGCCATACATACAGACACACCTAAACACAAACAAATACATATTTACATTGTACATAAATAGCAGTATTTTTATTTCATGTCAACCCTTTTCTAATATCAGCAATTTCATGAAATAAAAACATGCTAAATGGCTTAACAGACTGTCCCAAACTAATTTTCAGAAGCGAATAACTTACACGGGTATCAAGGACATGTATGTTCTCAACGAACTGGGCACTTTGGTCCTGCTGTTGCTGACTTAGACTTCGTATTGAGTCGAAGGCCGTTTTGAGGTCACCGGCCAGGCGAGAGATGGAAGTGTCACAACGAACGACCCGACCCCTGAGGTCCGTTACTCCAGCCACCTGATTCAGCTCAAGGTTCTTGACAACTGTTTGAGTTCCAACAGTTGCACCGTCTCTTTCTCTTATCTGGGCCTCCAAGTGCTTAACAGCAGAAATAAATCACTAGGTTTTATCAATGGGTAACTTTGGAAACAGTCAAAGACAAAAGTCAAAATATATATCCTAAAGTGCTAGAAATTTTATAAATACACATTAATGTATAATTTTTCTGAAAATAAATTGCATGTTTGGGTTAAGATGATTTAAGATGTGGACGTCTCTTATGGTCCATTTCTCAATGGTCGGTGCGGGCCTGTGGGTATACATGTGTGTGGGCTACATAAAATTTTTTAAACGTTTTCTTAATTTCCGTGGCATATGTGGGTTATGTCTTTGTGTAGGTTATATGCATAAAACTACGATACATTTTTTACTAAGATTCAAATTTTGAACAACACCACTATGTTCAGCATTCATATAATTATATCACATGGCATGTCAACCAACGCCTTTGAGGTTCTTATAAGGCGCTGAAGAAGTGCTGAGATAGATAGATAGATACATACATAACACACAATTCTGCATCATTCTTTATGCAGGAAATTTTTCAGTTTACAGTGTGCATTCCTCATAGCTTCCACATGTGTTAACTTATGCATGTGCACTGCATGCACTCAGTAATTCGTAATGCATGCTTATCTAACACTATCTGCTAAACAGCTCATGTGTTGGACCATTTACTATGGATCCGACAGTTTTTGGTCGCATACCTCTATGTCACGGTTGAGCTTCTTGACGACATCTGTGATGGTTCGGATGTGGTCCTGCAGCAGCTGCCTTGCCTGCTTCTCCTCGTACCAAGTTCCGTGGCTCAGGTCAAGGCTGTCAATAACGTCCTTCTTGATCCTCAGGGCTCGATCCAGAAGGCTGCCAGTTGTGTGCTCTTGTTGGGCAAGACGGCTCTCAAGGAGACTGAGCCGCGCTGAAGTTTGTCCAGGGTTAAATCGACGGAGTGACTGATTTTGAATAGCCTCCTCATCTTCTACAGCCCCATTATCCTCCGGGTAATATGCCAGGGCAGGTAGCTGGCTACCCGTACTTCTGCCCTGTCTTGATGTCAACATTCTCCTGTTGAATGATTAAAAACAAATTTAATTTGAAACTGTGTCTGAATTAAGTCTCTCTCGATGAATCAACTAACCATGGCTCATACACGCATGGTGTCAGTTGATGAGGCTTCAAATTAAAATTCGGGTCTCAGATGATGTATGGACAGACGTATGGCATGATGAACGTATGCAAGGATGTGTACATGCATACCAGTTGCATGGATGTATGAATGCATGGAAGGCCACATGAAACAATTCATGCATGCATATATCTGTCAATGCATATATGCTTCCATCCATCTATTCATTCATATGCATGCACTCATCTGCACAAATGTACAATGCAAGGCAGGCTGTATGCATGGGACGGATAGACTGCTGCATGGATAGAGGGATGGACAGATGGACGGACAGATGGATATACTGATGGAAGGATGGGCGGATGAATGGGTGGGTGGGAGGATGGGTGAGTGGATGGACGGATGGATGTAGTATGTGTGGAGGAATGGATGGATAGATGATTGCATGCATGCACTGTGCTGTATTGGAGAATTTATGTAGAGCCTATCACAGAACAAAATACTCAGCAGCATTTCTATTGGAAAGCTCGACAGAAACGGGTGAGTCTTGAGGTACTAAACTGCAACACTACAACTACGACAGCTTCCAGACAACAGGAATAACAGATGAATGCTTGTTCCACAATGACAAAGCAACCATCAGTCCATGTTTTGCATTAGGTTGAAGACCTATGCTGTGCCATGCAAGTCTTGGGATAAAAAAAGATCACATCTATCAGAAGAGGCAAAAAAGCCATGAAAGACAGCTGAAATAGATCACATGATAAATGGCAGCTGAGCCATGGAGGAGCAGTGGGGGACAAGAGACAGAACCTTGGATTCAATTCCATATCAGACAGAGGCAATCAGTTAGACTGACTGATCATGCAGGGAGAGATGAGACAGAACCACAGGAGTTACATGCTTAGCAGCAGAATTCAGCATAGAAATCCACAGAGGCACTGACGAAAGGCAGGCAAACAGTCAAACAGACACACAGACAGACTGACACACACAATGACAGACACACCCACAGACACACAAAATACTGAGTATTGTGATTTTGGATTCAACTGGATACCTTTCCTTCTAATAATATATTATTAAACTTTGTATTACCAATCATAATCAAGGCTGCAATTTGGCACGGACCTGAGAGCTCTAGCTATTTTACTGTTCTACCAGATCTAGGCTGAAGATTTCACATAACCAACATCAACCCAGGCAACACTTGTTACATTTTTGGGAGCATTAAGAAGTTATGGGTATAGTTTTCAACGTGCTGAAATAAAGGCAAATACAACTGCAATGAAACAACTTAAGAGCTTTTTGCCCATGCTTTACGCATGCAGCTGGTGTAGTAAGCATAAGATTTATTGATGTCCTATGCATCAGACACTAGTGTTGAATTTAAGAAAGTATATGTATCATGTGAATTCATGCAAAACGGTTTAAACTGAGATGAATCACTAGGTTGCAACCAGACTTCATTTCTTGTAAATACTGACTGCAATGTTCAAAGGCCACATCATTACCACATAGCAACTGTTGAAAGCTACAATACAGGTATCTGCGCTATTTCTACAGTGCTTCAGTAGAACCTCTCAAAGGCACTTGACGCATCCATATCAAGTCAAGGTGTGATATTTACTGAACGTATGAAAACGACTGTGAAGAAAGGAAACTTGGTAATAATGCCAATAACAGCGTTTCGCCCAAGATGCGATTTGTAGGTGGGAATTATATGGAACTTCGCGCCCCAATGGTTCTTACAACCCCTAACTGAATATACATTTTCGTACATTATGTCTTCTCCCACTGCTGCCAAACAGATCTGTGGCTGCTGAATGGAAAGAAAAGGCGTAATGAGATTGCGGTACAAAGGCCTTCGTCGGCTACTAGATCTATACACACGCGTGATATACATGCACTACGGCTGTTTGAAGCATTCATTACCTAACAAAAGCTTCTACAATGATTGAGACTATCGCTATAAGCCACCTACCGCAGCAGGCGCAGTGGACGCTAACGTCTTCGTTCAATAAAAAATTTAACATCCAACAACTAGCAACAGCCCGCCATTTGTAAACAAAAGCGCTGTTAAGAAACTACTTCGACCGATAGTCATTGTCGTGCGACATCTGGCGAAACGCATTTCTCTTATGTACGGGTAGTGCTCATAGAATAAGGGGTTGGTGTAAGCAAGACTTGCACGCCTTGATAAGAACAGCACAAGATCGGGAACTGTGGAGACAAGTGACAATGCATGCAGTGGACACCTACGGGCTCTCGGCCCATGGATCATGATGATGGGTGCTCATAGATATCGTGAATATTAATATTTAAGATTCATGATTCTATGGTAGTGCTATTCCCAGGTTTGGATAAAAGAGGAGGCGACGCTAACCATCTTCGTTATGACACAGCGTCGTTAACAGAAAATACGGAACGTTTTGGAATGAACTTAAGAGTGACATCGTTGCAGAAAAATTGAAAAAAGCTCGAGCTTTTAGATTTTTAATTTTTGTCATAACTTGATTAGCCCCTACCGTGATTGACGCGTAACAAGTCATGTGCGTTCAATTTGACAGTCTTTTTAATTTCTGTCTGCGCAAATTCCAGACTTGCATTATCGCCCGGCTCAGGCATACGAGGCCTGTTTAAAACTTAACATCGCGAGGCATGTTTGTTTTCCTAAAGAGGTTGACTCCGAATTTTGTGCCTCAAATAATAGCAAAAAAACTGAAGTTAGGATGCAGCCGCAGTCATACGCTTTTCACTGTTGTAAGGTGCCTCTACAGGGGCCGTAGGGAGGCTATTCGGCATCAGGACCGGTCACTTGCGGGCGTGAAGGGAAAAGCTCGCTTGCAGTGGGTTTGTACAGATGCAGGCTCATTGGATGGATCGGGAGTAAAACGACTTGAACGGCCGTGGTCAAAAACCTGTGGCTGTTGTGGCCTTAATACAAAAGGCAAGAACGGAACTTCAGGATTTCTACCAAATTTGCATAGCCTCGCCTTTGGTGCATTATTGTTGATGGGTTTTGCAATAGATATAAGAGCCGTTGAAATCGTTATATCAGAGTAGTAGAGCCCAGTCAGTTTTGACGTGATAATGTAAACTCTTGGCAAATTTAGCTGATTCAAAGGATACCAGCTTATTTATTCACTGTCATTCGATTTAACGATGCAAAAGCCGTTCTTTCATCACACCAAGATTCAGCTTATGGTGCTTTAGCCAGAACTAATTAGATGCTTTTGTCTCCCCAACATCTTCAGAGGCAATAAGTAGTTGGTCTTATGTTACAGACCTTGATAAATAATAAATTTACATGAATTACCAAGATTTTAATTATATAATGTGTGAATGGCCACTTGAAGTTTCATGAATGTGTTGAATGTTTTACAGTTTCATGAATATGTTTGATGTTTTGCTTTAGGGGATAAAGAGTTGGCTGATTTTTTAAAAGAGGAGCTGAATGTTGCAAAAGAAAGTTTTCATCCATACCATAACCTTCCAACAATTCAGGGCTTTCAGGTGTCAAGAACTGATGGCCCAACAGTGGTTTTGGAACGCAAGACCGGAGAGGAAGTGTAAGATATAATTATATCTTTTTGTGGTTTAGTATTTTTGTTCCTAATATTATTTAAGTTAGATCAGGGTCATCATCACTTCACTTTGCTTCAAAGGCAGAATGTCACCTTCCTTGTTACAAGATTTGCATGAAATCCCTATCACCTTCATTACTGCTGCATGGTTAGGTTGGCGTCACTGTTGCCTTCCATGTAGCCTCAGGGTTAGGATATGATAGAATTTCATAGGAATCAAAATGTTAAAATCAGTGGAAAAGCTCAGGAGTAATGTTACAATGACACAGTATTCAGTATAATAGCAATATTTGTATGTAGCACCTCAGTAGAATATGATTTCCGCTCTGGTAAATGATCAGGAAATATTGCATGTTTAATATGCTACATGTATTGTAAAATGTGTACATAGAGTGTTGTGATTTGTCTGTAATCTGTGGACATTTTTATGGTTTTTAAAGATTTTTTATTGAGGTGCTTGGTAGCAAACTGAAGGTGATTGTTAGGCTGACTATTTATGGATATAACTTTTAAAACGTAAAAGTTTTTGTTAAAGTATTTCAGTGAAGTTCAACATCAATGACTCTTTAGTGGAGGAGGATGTAACAGATATTGACTTAGAAGATCTCAACAATAGTCTCTGTCGCAACCATTCCATTCCAGTTAGTTTTGAATCATATTTTGGTAATCCGTCTAAAATGTAATCTAAAAGTTGTTTTTCACAATTACTTGCACTTTTTAGTAATGATAATCCAAGAACTTGTATAGCACCACTGTAATAATGCTCAAGGTATCGGTTGATGGTTCCTACTAAGCAGAATTGTTGTGCATACTAAATTTCAGGGTGAGCTAAGAGGGAGTGTGAGAAGCACCGAAACAGCCTACAGAGGAAACAAGTCCAGGAAAATATGAGCTTTTAATCACAATCTAAAGGCCAACACAGACTCTGCATAGCTAATGTTTGCCAGAAGAGAGCTCCAGAGCCTACAACGGAAAAGACATGCTCACCAGTGGTGGTCCTTGTCCTTGGTATGGTTGGGACAAGAGAGTTAGAGGACCTGGTTGAGTAGTTGCAGGTCTTGGGAGTCACCATGAGAAAAGATAAATTGCACTTTGGAGTGGAATCAGTGGATATTTTTTGGAATTGCTGGGGATACTATTGCCAGGATATAAATAAGTAAACAGCAGGGTTTCTTCAACTGTAAATATTTGTGCTAGAAGTACTCCTGTGACATTTTCTTTCATTTACATTATTTTTCACTGGTTAATTTTTAATGTATTTTTCTTTTGATTTGTCGATGTTATCAAAGCCGTCTCTTCTCATAGAAATTTCTAAGCCTGGTCAGAAAGTCTTGGGCTTCAAGTGCAGCATACGCGGCTTACATGAAATGCCAGCAGTGTCTGATTTTATCACTTGTGAAGATTTTGGTCAGTGCTAATTGACTGATGTTCTTTTAATTACTATTTTATTTAATGCTATTTTAATTATGGTTATTTTAATTTTTTAATTATTATTTTGTATATTAATTTTACTTTGTTATTTCCTGTGCTTAGTACGCTGAAGTGAGTCAACAGTTGCCACGGTAATTTTAGACCTGACAGGTCTCATAAATTGAAGTAAAGCCATATTATCCTTGAATTTGCAAAATAATATTGATCAAGTTTGCATGGTTTTAATCATTGTAGTCCTGTTTTAAATAGGCAGGTCACTGTTTTATCGTAGTCCCTCATTATCCATGATTGAGCAAGTTGTTCTGTTCTAACATCTTCTCTCTCAGGCTTTTCTGCTTCTTTATTGAAAACGTTTGAACATTGGTTTCTTGTAATTGAATTGTTATAAATGTTATTTAATACCACTTGTTAATATTGCTTTGATTTCTCTGTTAGACTAGAGTGGTTTGCAATTATATTTGGATATTCTAAATTCTGTCTAATTAGCCACTTGATAAATCTGGTTTTGATTGGATTATCCTGAAGATTTTGTAGTAAAAGGTCATCAAGTCTGCTGCAATTTAAAGTCATGAATTGGCATTTCTATAAATGTATAAATTAATGTTTATAAATTTTTAAAATTGTTTTACCGTTTTTAAAGATACAGCAAATATCAACTTGATTTGTAACAGCACCCTTGGAGATCTGTCAGTTGGCATTATATGAAAAAACGGACCAATGGAATGACGACTTGTACAGTTTATCTGGCGATCAGCTAGACGGGGTCAGCACTTTTAATATTAAAGTTGTCTGGTTAAACGTTTTCAATCAATATAGTATTAAGTTTTGAGATTTAAACCTGTTTAGAAGAATGGGTTTAGGACTGACTTTCCTACTCTTGTGATGGGGTAACTGTGATATTTAAACCTGTTTAGTACCATATTAATTAACATATTAAGATTATTATCATATGTATGTATGGTCGCTTTGCATATGAGCATTTTCATGGAACTTTTTGGCAGACTTCAAGAAGCCACTGTAAAAATCAAGAAGATTTGCTGGACTGTACTCCTGTCTCATTGTTTTCAGTTTTATCCGTTACTGATAAGCTGTCTTCAGGGTGCCAATATTATTAATAATCAAACTTCATATCATGGTATTTAAAGAATTAACCTCAAAAGAACAGAGAGCGATCAAGATGAGTCTTCAGTCGTTGTGAATTTGGTAAGAAAAAAGAAAGGGTCCCACAAAGCTGGTGACAGGTATTTCCATAGATGTGGACCAGTTTGCAAAAAGAAGCAGTAATTCAAAACTGCAAGTCTGTCTTTGGAGGGATGGGATGAAGAACTGGCCAGGGGAGGCTGATTACAAGTTCAACATTAGTGTTGAAGGATATGGAGTGAACATCAGACATGTATAGGTTAGCAAGGTAGCTCAATGCTAGACAATGAAGCATCTTGTACATGAGAACAGCAGGTTTAAAGTGAACCAAAGCTGTGAGTGAAAACCATCATAATTTTGAAGGTGATAACTCTGTGGTGGGAGGTTTTGGAGGAAGCCAAAGAACAAAGGTTGCAGCTGCATGCAGCACAAACTTAAGGAGTCATCAAGGAGATGAGAAGAGAACAGAGAGAAGACTGAATTGCAAAAGTTCAGACATGATAGGACAAGTGAAAGAACAAGAGCATAGGCAGCATTATGAGTGATGGATCAATTTATAAGCCTCATGTAAAACTAACAAGATCGTGTAAGTTTTGGCACCACAGTTGGTTTGACATGTCTTTCTGGTTGACGAGGAATGCGCCATGATAAGGAGATCCAGTTTTGATATTAAATATAGTTGTCCAATACTTCTCCGATGTTTGATTGCTAATCAGTCCCACTTTGCGATCTTTCAAGGAATTTTTGTTGTGTTGCTTTTTCTGCAGGAATTTCACGATTGTCTTCTCTTCGTTCTGTCAGATCGATCGATTGATCGGGTTTTTGTTGAGCAACTGCTGGAGTTTACTACATCATATGAACATCAGACATACATGTCTTTCCTCGAACAACTGAAGGACTTTCTGACCTGTAGTAAAGTGTATTAGACTGGTTTCTTGCCTAACTGCCACTTGAATAGTTACTAATATCTATCAGACAAAACCAAAATCTTGTTTTGTTGTGAAGGTTATTACCTAAAAGCTGTCTAGGAGCTTGTATACTTGGTGCTGCTTAGGCGAAATTTATACAGATATCTTAGTGAATACATTGATTTTAAGGCAAATATCATTTCATTCTGGTTCCCAGCCAGAAGCTTACGTAATGGAATTCTTTTGTTCTGATGATATCAACTAAACTGAATCCATTTTCTAATGTGAATGGAAAATGATCTTCCCTTTTGCTTCTTCCTTTTGTATTCATCGTTGCAATATGTCTACCGCTGCCGCTATTTCTTTCAGTTGCTGTTACTGTGGTTTCCACAGTAATTCATTGCCCTTTTCAGCTCATGGATCCAAGACATTGCAGTTCTATATGCGAGCTTACTCCCATTGCCTTGGCTTATATGTAGCAACTGTTGGTCATAATTCCACTTGGGCCATCTCACTGCTGCAAACCACAGGAGGAAACTGATAAACGATGAAACTTTGGTCCAGGCTTTCTTGAGCGCTATTAAGGGACCATATGCTGAGCTAGGTGAACCCCTAGACAGTGTCAATTACACAGGTGATGTGATAGCAGTTGGGAAATATTGTCACCCTTTCACCTTTAAGATTTAAATCCCTGCAATCATGGGAAATTATTTGATGTCAGCGGGTAACCGAAAAGGTTGTCTGAGTTATCATTAGTCTCATGTTTGCAGATTGACCAAAATATCCTTCACCTTTAGTATGTGCTTTTGCAAAGCTCCATAATAAATCCATTGCTCAAATATACATCGCCAAGCAGCCACAGTTGATCCTGGATATTTCCATAAATTCTTCTGATAACTAAGTGCTTGAGAAGATCACAGACACTCAAAAATAAGAAAACCATTAAAACGTTTGAGATAGCGAGTTTTTGTTGAAAAGCTTACTCTCGACAGCAGTTGTTTTCTGCAGCTAGGTTGATTACCCGATGTTATGAGTTTTGACATGTTTTCTTATGTTGATATGATTGTACGCAGTATGTGAAGCTTGTAGCACTTAAAACAGTAACAGATATTTGTTATAATTTGAAGGCAATGGTACGCTTACTTAAATCCAGTTGGTAGTCATCCCTTAAGGACCTCAACAGAGAGGAAAGGTTTTCAAACACTAATGGTTTCTGTACCAAAATTTATAGACTGATTTAAGTGCGCCATCAGTTGACACCTTGTGCATTTAGACACCGACACAACAGAAGGTATTAATTAATTAATTAAGTTGTGTAGGAATTGAAGTAATAAATCCAGAACTACACCTTCAAGCACAGCAGGTGCTTTTAATAAATTGGCTATGCATAAGAGTATATGGTATCTTTGTGAATATGGCATTTGGGCTGTTTAAACTTGGCCCCTCTGCATCCAATCAGTGCCATAATGCTAATTACATGTAAAGAAAACTAGTTTGTCCATGAAAGAATATGTTAGGCCTTTCAGGTCAAGACAGCTTCTGTAAATTGAGTATGTTGGAATTTTACTTGCAGGGAAAATTATGAAAAGATCTCAACATGTCTAGGTCAGAAAAATGCTCATAATGCCTAATAAAATGGTGTTTATAAATAATCTTTGTTAAAATTAGAATGTCAGTGAATGTGTGTGATGGTGAACTGTGGTCTGCATGAGCCATATTCATTTGCCAAAACTTAACCTTAAGAAACAAAAAGTAGTACATAGAAGATTGAGTCTAAGATATGACATCTTAACGAATTCGTTTTCTTAGTCTCAGTATGTGATAGCAGTGGAGCAGTATACCATCTCTCGGCGTCGGATCTTGCCACCAACGGCGTACGACCTGCGTACTCATTTTATATCTGAGTTCGCTAGGTAACACAAGTGAAGCGGAACTCTTGAAACATTGTGTCCAGGCGGGGACTTGAACCATCGACCTTTAAGCACTATTAATCGTAATCCCGAAATTTCTACAGCGCCCAATGAAAGGCACGTCGCGAGGACCAGCTTATTCACATTATTAGACCACTGCGCATGTCAAAGTGGTAAATAAAGCTACGTAATAGCAGTATCCATTAATCAACAACTTTTTATGACTGCAAGGGCCATTTGATTGACGAAGACGTCTAATACAAATAACGAATATATGTATATGCGCTATAAAAGTGAAAATACAGCTGCCATACTTTTGAAAACACGGTGGAGAGGAAAAGTTCGTTGCGTGCGTTACGCATCGCTGAACAGATGAAGTGGAATAGTACTTAAGGGTCGGTAAATATTAAACTGTTGTTGTTTCTTTGATCTCCAGATGATTCCTGACATTTTGTGTTTTAGCGGGAAATCCACTAGTTTAAAATAAATATGATCAAATGCTACTCGATATTCATATCGCAAAACTGAATCCTGGGACGCCTTAATTTCGTAACCTGACCCTGGGTGTTTCAGCATTTTTAAATCATACGGTCACACGTAATTAATCTGTTTAAATTGACTCTGAGCAATTGGACTTGTCTTTACTCTGTTAGGATTATTAGTCATCCTGAAATATTTCTCCAATTATTAGGCTCTTAAGAAATTCACTCTTAGGCACAGATGGCTTGAAGGAGTCGTTGAATCAGTGTCGTCATTTCAAGTTGAAGGCTTCCTCCAAGCATTTGGAGTGGGCCCAATAACATTAATGCCAAATTACCGCTAGGTAATTTACAGTAACATCTTATTTTGAACAAAGTTAGCATCGATCAGTCGGGATTTTAAAATATAAACTAAGAGAGCAAAAAAGAACTCATGGTCATCTTCATGTACATGTATCTAGACAATATAGAACCTTTTAAGCACCTCACAAAAGTGCTGTCTGCACCAGGTAACCCCAGGTGTGTTGTAAGCCTTGCATCTCAGAAACTGCTATGTATTAGGATCTGAAACTGTGCAAACCTTGAGATGTGTGTTCCATACTGGCCAAATTGTCAAAATCTGAGATGGTGAGGTGGGTACCAATGACTGAGTTGAAACGGGATGACCCATTTTTGTGTACTTACATCAGCTTATCTTAAGTTGCACCTTTCCAAACAATTAGATAGCCATATTTCAGTGCTTTTGTGAAATTCTCAAAGTGCATTATATGAATGATGGGTTGGAAAATAGTTGGAAGATAGTTGGAAAATTCATGACTGGTGGCAAATGAAGCATTTCCAGCTCAGTTTTGCTTGTCACCTGGTATTTTCTGTGCTAATGATAGAAGGTGCTGTGATAGAAGCGCTATTTCTGTACATCCATCACATGACCAGTCAATGCCACTATGAAGACCAGGTTATATGTTTAATAATCACATCTTTTAACATTGTGTGTTAACAGGTTTATTCTGAACTTCAGTGATTCTGTGAGATAATGTGATCAAAGCTTCTGAAAACTAAAGAACAAACTGAAACTAAAACATAAAAACCTTAGACAGGTTGCTTGCAAGGTGTTGAATGAATGACTGATGGATGAGACAGGTGGCACGGAAGCCTTTGATGATTCCTGCGTCATGTACAGCAATCAGACTTGTATGGAAGGCTGGGTTCTCCACCAGGATTGCTCAAACAAGGTATGTGTGACTAAGTGTGTTCTTTGACCTGTTTAGCATGAGATAACGTTTCCTAGTGAGTGTATAAACACAGCTGCAGTAACTAACCTATCAACCACGTTCAGTCTCGATGGGAGCAACTGTCTCCCAGGTTCAACCAGGTTAGGCAATTTTTCTCCAAGTCATGTTTTTCTCTTCTCCAAAGTTGTGGGCTTCTTCTCAGGTAAAATCCAGTTTCCTCCTGGTTGTTTCCAGTTATGCTTCACAGGAGTTTATAGTCCAGCTGTATTTAAGCTGATTTACAGTATCCAGTGAAATTCAGATTTTAATCTAGGATGCTGCTTAGTAATAATATAGAAAATGGATGGAAATTTAGAAATGAAAATGACAATTTGTGATGGATTTGGATTAAAATATGATCAGTCATCATTAGTTCCTCATGCCAGCCATTTGGCTGAATAGGATGCAAATGGTTTATCTCCAAGATTGTTTTTACAGAATAGAGTAAGGTGAATCGTTTAAGAGTCATGTTTTAAATTCAAATAATGTCCAGACTGCTCTGACTGCAATATGGAAGAAGGTGTTCTTAAATACTGTAGGTTTCTGAGAGTCTTACTAGGGAACTGGAAAATTTTGAGTTGGATATTTTTTTATTTCTTTTCAGGCTTGGAGACAGTGTTGGATGGTGTTGCAGGGGACGGTGCTGTTCCTCTTTGCCTCTAATAAAATGTCTTCAGAAAATGTAAGTTTATGGTTAGAGAGAAATAAAGTTATGTCATGTTTGTCACTTAAAGTGAAGTAAAACTCTGCCACTGCTTTGTTTGGGGGTAGTGCCAGTCCCAAGCCTAGATAAAGGAGGAGGGCGACGGCAACGGCCTTTGGTGCCATAAGCTGTTGTTAAACTGCGGAACTACTACTAAGTGAAGTAATGTTAGTGAAATTTATGTTAAGGAAAGCAGAGCTTCATGGGATAACACGAATTATCAATTTATTTGTTAAGTTTAAGATTTATTAACACAAAAGAATGAATTAAGCAACAGCCTTGAATAAAATGAGTTAGTAAGGCTTAGGTAGGGAAGTGTCCACAGTCGTTGATGTATGATGGCCTTATAAAGATATTAGAGCCATCTAGTGTTAAGGTAAAAAAATTTATTTAGTCATTATCTTTCCTCGTTATACATTTTGCTGTATTCATTTTTCCATTTACCTCATTACTGTCATCTGGATGAATTGGCATTTTTGTTTTTCTTTGCAACAGATGATTGGAACTCTGTCCATTTGTTCAGATACTGAGGCTGAAAATGAACCATCTAGAACCGGTTTCAAGTTGCGAGTTTCAGCCTGTCTTGCAAACGGTCTTGCTGAGACTAACGTTTTCAAAGTGAGTTGCAGTATCAAGGTTTTGCTGTGGGTAACATCTACCATGGCTTTAAGGTGTAGAACAGAACTGCATAAAGCTTCAGAATCCACATATGCTGTGTTTCTGGATGGCATTTCCTTTTACTTCTACTCAGTCTGGTATTATTCTTATCTCCAGTTTGTCTCATTATTGCCTGTGATGGGCAGTAGTTGGTTAAATTCTGTAATTAACAAGTAGTGAAACTACTTTTTGACTCTTTAAAAGTAGTTAAGTACTGTTTTAAAATGTAGGTATGACTAGTAAGTAAACTACAAAATCTCAGTTTGACAGTAAAGACATTAACTATTCAAAGATTGTCAGTTTAAGGATTTATTAATACAGATATAGTGACAGTGGCAGATCATAGTTTTAAAATGTTTTTTCTTTGTTTTGCCAAAGTCAGATTATACATGAAATGCTGAACATTACTTTAAAAATGTTGCATGCAACTGTTATGGCATAAGCAAAGTAGTTTAAAAAAGTAGTTATGAAAGTCACTGACTGCTAGGTAACTACTTCAAAAGTTGTTAAAAAGTAGTTGTAGTTAAACTACTTTTGAAGTGGTATGTACCCATCAGTGATTACTGCTTCTGAACTTAGTCTTTTTTGCTTATACTGTTCTCATTCTGGTGAGCAGTTGTGTATGGTAAGCTACTAGTAGTGCAGCTTTTTTTGTGATTGTGAATTACTCATTTTAAATTTTATGTTGTTGCCATTGTAATGCAATTTAAATAAATTGTGTACTTTCAGTTTCCTGGTGAGAATGAGCGTGACCTTTGGAAGTCATTCATTTTGGGAATTTCCAGGGTAAGTGTATGCCTTATTAACTTGTTTCTTACAAGGTGAGCTAATCTTACCAACAGCCTCCTTTTGAGGGTTTAGCAATTTTGTTATTGTTACTGCTGTTGCTACTGTTGATCATAGAGTGCAATCCAAGTGAAATTATGTGTAGTACCTTAAGTCTTTACTATGCGACATGGTGGTCAATCAGTAAAGTGTTTGGCCAATTATCATACGGTTGCAGGTTCGACTTCGTGTAACGACCCTGGGCAAGTTGTTTACGCATGCCGTGCCTCTGTCACCGAGCAGTATAATTTAGTACCGGCATAAGCTGGGAAGTAAACGGCAAGTCTTGCAATGCAGTGGCCCCATGTCCAGGACATTGGGATTCTTCCACTGCCAGCTCAAGAGCCAAGAAAAGCAAATGAGCAACTCCCTTATGGTTCACTTGTGGGATATGAGATGCTTTACTTTTTTACCTTAAGTCCTTAGTAACTTCTGTTATGTAGCTCAGAGAAATTTCCTCCAGTTGGATTGTAGTAAATGTGTATATCCCATTGCAAAGCTTATATTTGTTCATCCTGTGTTGCAGGGTTTTGTCCCGAGTGATATTGAACTTCTACCTAAGCAAAAAGACAGGGTCCATGATGCGATTAGAGAAATCTGGAACACATCATCGGACTTTCTGCCTTGGAATTCCGTAACCAGTTCTGCTTCATCCAGTGGGAGAGCAGGTCATGACTCATCTGGAGCGAGTTTTCACAGTTTTTCTTCTCGACAGATGAGATTGGCTGCTCCGCAAAGTGAAGTCGCTTCACACAACATGAGGACTCGTGATGACGAATGTGAGGTGGAAGATGCGTTTGAAGGTTTTCAGGTGCTCAATACACTTGAGCAGCTCAGGAACCGGCAAATTGAACTGTCAAGAAAAGAACTTTTGAGCGAGGAACCAGGAACGCTGGACAGCACTGGTCTCCTTGCTGCCAGCAGAAGTGGAAGCACCAGTGGAGGTGGTAGCAGTGGTATGTTCGGAAGAGGTGGAATGGAAAGTGAGAAGAAAAAGAATCCGATAGAAAGTGGAAGGCAAGGATTTGTTTCATCGAATACAGTTCTTCAAGGAACCATTGATGACGCTCATAGGTGTGATAACAACAATTCACAGGTAAGAATTAATTAATTTTTTTGTGAATGCGTTGTTATTTTTAAATTTATTTGGTAGGTTACTTTAGGAGCTCTGTTGGATTGGGGACATTTGGAAACTGTAGGAAACTTGTCTTGGGAAATGTTTGGAACATTTTGAGCATGTTTGGATCTTTTTGCTGTTGAAATTCTTCCAAATCGTTCTTTCTAGGATAGCTAGCAGTCATTTAACACCTGTGAGAGGTTCTTAAAAGACACATGTTTCCAAATGCATGCCTAGACATACATCTTTTTCAGTCCTTGAGGTGCTTTTAGTTGCAGCTTAAACTCTAAATTGTTTGGGTCTCATTTAGTTTTTGAAGCCACGTGAAGGATCAGTGCAAGTGCAGTCTTTGACCTGATCTTGTTTTCTCTTATTACACAACTGTTGTCCTTCAGATAATTTTTGTAGTAATTAGAAGTGATGTTTAATTAGTCTTTGTCATACCTTGAAATGTCAAGTTTGCAATGATGTCACTGTGTTCTCACCTGCATATAAAAGGCGACCATAAAACTAAGCGATTTCTTGAAAATGCTACCATTGACTCAGGTCAGTGGACAATTTGAATCAGATTGGACAAAAATTTCTCGAAGAAAACTTAAGACAAACCGCTAACAACAAATCATCTGACCTTCAGTTCTTAGCTTTTGTGATGTTTCTGCTGTTTTGCTATGGATAAGAATTGTTTATGTGTTATTTTTAGTTTCATCTCTTCTTTGCTGATCCAGACTTAAACCGCCATCAACCTGAGTAAGTGGTGTTTGGGTGTAACCTCGTAATTTTTCATGAACAAAAAACTGCATGATTGTGTATTGTCTCTGAGCAAATCCCTTCATATAAGTAAAAAAGGTAGGAGTAGAAGTAACACTGATATTTGAATATATTATCTTTAGCTGAAGGACAAACTTGACCACTGCAGTCCAACTTCTGGACATCTTTTGACCCTTTGACCTGACTCCAAGAGGTAGTGGGATGAGATGGCGCCGATGGTCTGGTATGCCATGGATGATCGGTCAACCATCCAGGTGGTAACTTGGCTTGGCATTGCTTAACTTTGCTGTGCTTGCAAGTGTTGTATCTGCAGAGCCAAGCTGCCACCCACTTCCTGCTCAGTTGCTTAGTGCCTTTGATTGATGATTCATTATTATCAAATAGTGATTCTACATTAATTCACATATAAACAATGAAGAATAGGAAAATCGAAACTCTGAACCACAGACCATTCGGTTGATGATCTTGTAATTTATTTGATTCTTCATAACAAAACTACTCTGACATGAAAAAGTTTCAGAAAGTAATGTATTAATTGTGGCTTTTTGTTGCATAGAAAAACTTGCAAATATAATTTACAAGCTTTATCTGACAAATGAATTACCAACGTACTGGTAAGCTTAGTCCTGCCGTTGTCTTTAGCGTTGTTTTCTACTAGTTTTGAGTTTCCTGTTGGTTTCTTTTGAAGGTGGTTTGTGGATTGCACTCGGGAAGAGGCAGAGGACCTTCTGCTAAGAGCTCAAAAATTTGGAAATGTTCTGATGAGGAAGAGTTCTTCCTTCCAAGCAAATGGAAAATATGTCATCAGTTTACGAAGAAGAGATCAAAATGGGTGAAAGATTTCTAGGATTTTGTTTAGGCAAAACAATCACCTGTTATTGCATTTCATCCTTTTTTATAAAGGCTTTTCTCGTGCCCTGCTACAGACAGTCTGGGTTTTAGCCAATGAGGATCAATATCATATTTGCAGAAATGAAGGACTAGATACTTAATTTTTTAATTAGTTATTTTTCTTCTGCTTCTACTTTTGGATGGGATAATTTGATGCTTATTCGTCAGCAGCCCTTCTGATTGCCATTCAAAGCAAAATTCATGATAATCTTTGCCTTAATGATTTTGCCTTGGTGACTGTGAATAGATTGATTTTCTTGTCTTGCCAAGATTTTCCAATTACCCAGGTAGTTACATCAGTTTTAAATAATTTGAGTCAAGGATGCAGCATTTAAGGATGACCCAGTCACCAGTGTCTTTCTTTTGGATTGGAATTGCTTATGCTTTTGTTAAGTTGGAACTGCAGTTTTGAAGGGGTAAAAACAGAATATTTTTTCTTTGTGGATTTGCAACAATTTAACTACTTGTTTGGGAAATGTGATGAATCAGTACATTCTGGAAAAGGTCAAGGGGTTCAGGTTGAGAGTGTAGAAAGATTCTTTGTGATAATTTCATTTCCACTGCTTCACTAGTTAGCTTTTTCGTATCTAGGCTCAAATGTTCTTAAAAATACAAATAAGCAATAAATACTGTGTATTTTTGTAGGGTGCCTTCGATCACACATTACTCAGTTATTCGGTGTAAAGAAGGCTTCAAAATTGAAGTGAGAAACGAGGTGAGGAGTATCTAAGAAACTACAAAATTTAACTTCAGATACTTTACGATAACTTGCTGTATTTGAATTCAGTTTTACTATTTGAAGTTTTGTATGTCTAAGGTGTTTTCCTAAGTTCTGATTGATTTCCTTGACTTAAGTTGGTGTGTTTACTTTTTGCTGAGTTGGTTGTGATCAGAGATTGAAGTCTGATGTATTACAGAACAACAGAAGGCATTGAATCAGATTAAAAAATAATTGTTATCTTATGCTGCATGTTTCATGTTTTCACTGATCCTTCAGTGCCTCTGAGAGGATCCTAAAAGGCGCTATATAAATGTTAAGATTCATGCATACATTAATTGTTTTTCTTCTGTAGCACAGTGCCATGCACAGTCTGTCGGAAGTGATGGAGTTTTTCATTTCAGTTGCTGGTTCTGGAACGCGACCTATCTCTTCACCTGAGCTCTGCACAGGCAAGCAGTTTTGCTTCCTTTTCATATTTATGTTTCAGTTTTGCATTTTTCTCTTAAAGACAGTTTAGCCCATCTTATCTTTGTGTCCACTTTTCTGTAACCTTGTACAATATTGCACACCTTCCTGCCAGAACCGAATCTAGAACAAATGGAAAAGAAACAATCCAGTGAGGGGTAAGAAAAAGACATCAAGGCATCAACAGATTAAGAAGATGCTATGTATTTCGGGTAGCAGATTAAGAAGGTACTTTGTATTTGAGGTAGCAGATTAAGAATCTGATGCAGAAACATCATCACAGACAACAGTACAATGAGAAGACACCTGTTTAACCTCCCAACTTTAGTTGAGGTGGACGGCTGAGTTGGCACTGGGTGACATGGTATTCCCTAGAAGGTCACCTGTTAAAGTGCATGTGATTTAAAATACATAGTGATGTTGCTTAACCTAACTGTACCTGGCAGCAACATAACAACAGCAACAAGCAGCCACCTCTTTTTACGTCATTGTGCATACATTATCTGAAGATCACATACTACATGAGCTGAAATATAAGAACTGGACGTATGTTAAGCAAACTTTATAAAGCTAATGTGATCTGTATGAACTTTACAGGTCGCCGTGGTTCCTTGCCTGAAACGCCTCCGTCTCCACCGGTTCTTCGAATGCCATCGACACCGTTATAGTTATCTTTTATGTTCCCAGCATATAGACAGTCTTATCTCGTTGCTTCTGACAATGTCCAGGGTTTAGTGGTTTGAAAAGTTGTAAAGATTCCTTGTATTTATGAACTTCTGTTTCTGCTGAATTCAAAGCATCTAAATTATTAGTTTTTTATGGACTTGCAGTTCTTGCTTTTGTTTCTTCTCCGTTATGGTAAATACTGCAGGTCAGGATTGGATTTGCGATCTTTCAGACAGAAGTAAAAATGTGAAATTTAAATGCCTAAAACTGCTGAAATTTGAGTTTTTCTGCATCTAATTCATACTGGACCAAAATTTTGCAGCTCTTTTAAGTTTTGTAAGGTGAAGGTAGAAACTGTTTAAATGTGGAGTCAATCAGCATTCTCCTATCAAATCCTGTTAGTATTCATCTCATGATATATATATTTATTACTGCTGCTAGTACCACAGATATTGTGCTTTTAGCATTATTTTATTATATGATTTATTATCTTTATTATTTCTTATGTTAAATATTTTTCTTATTAATAGCGTTGTTTTCTGGTTCCTGTTATGGTAGTGTTATATATTTGGCTTTTTACAGATCTCAAGTTTTCTACGATTTTTAACTGAAGTTGCTTTTCTATGTAGTCGGACAATAAGATGTTTATTTTTGCTAAAATGTTTTATGAAAATATTTTTGCTGCTTCCGTAGTGTGGGCATACAGTTGTAGAAAATGACTAGCTGTGTATTTAACTTATCTGTTAGTAAGGGACTTGCTGTCTTAGAGATTTTGAATTTTTGTTTGTTGACTCAGTTATGTTTGCTGACTTGGACATTTACATATCAGTTTAATCTGGAAGAATGTGAAGCAATACAGATATAGATTATTTTGTGTAGTTATTACGTCTAAACATCTTTCCTGTCTGAAAGTCAGTAGAGCAAATGCTTTTGGGGTGATATTGTGTCGTTGTGTTTCAAATTGTCATTTATTGTCAGTTTTATCCGCTGTTTTTTTTTGTTAGTTTGAAGTTTCTGTAGATTTTCAGTCTAAGTCAGTGTTTTGCAGACTTAATTTAGAGGGCTTTTATGAGATTAAGGATGCATTTGAATAACTTGTGATACATGTGTTTCCATATTCCTTGCATATTTTGCACTAGCTTAGATTGTGCGTACATGTGGTATTAGGTTATCTTGCTATTGTCTAGACTGTACATGAATGGATAAAGACTTCGGATGAAGTGTCTGATCTCCAGTTACTGTTGAGGCTTTAGTTTATATTGTGCTTAAAGTTTCAGCCTGATGAGTTTGCTGTTGTATTATGGTGAGGTGGAACTAGGATTTTGTCCTATGCACTCTTAAAGGTGAAGTGCTAACTAATGTAGCTATGGGTTTAACGACATCTTATGGCAACTAAGGCCGTTGACGTCTTCGACATGAAAATGTTGTTGACATTGTCCATAAGTTCATTTCTTTCTTCTTATCGTTTCCTTTAAGATTTTTGTTTCCGTAGGTAATGTATGTATTTTTTTTAAACTGATTGCAGCACGACATGGAAGAGAGACCAAATGCAGGCGAAGGGGGGTTTTGTTGACTGGTTGATGGCACCTTTGTCGACTTCTTGTTGGTTTTCTTCAAGAAGTCGACAAAGGTGCCATCAACCAGTCAACAAAACCCCTAATGTAGCTAGACTGTCACTGGATATGAATTGCCTGATTTCTTAGCACTTACATAAATTCCAGTCTTATGCCAAAAGATTTTGTCCTCTAGAAAGGAAACACAAGATAATGGATGGCTGAGCGGACGATGGATGGCTGAGCGGACGATGGATGGCTGAGCGGACGATGGATGGCTGAGCGGACGATGGATGGCTGAGCGGACGATGGATGGCTGAGCGGACGATGGATGGCTGAGCGGACGTCTGGGGATAAATTCAACTTCTTCCGATGTAATAACTTGTTTAAGGCCAACCACAAGGTTTTTGGTGACGCAGAACTTTCAGCAATTAAATTAGTTAAATATGCAGTTTTTGGCAGATGAAACAAGGTTTTGCAAAGTTTGCACTGTTGCGTAAGCCTGGAAGACTAGCGTGGCGCCGCGGACGCTTTGACTGCTGCGACGCCTGGCTTCAGAAATGGAAGAGGTAAACCAAGGCTTTGATGTGCGTTCTATTACTCTCTTAGATGTAAAAGAAATGTGCCTTAGTTAGAGCTCCGTTAAAGTAGCCAGGCATTAGCTGTTTGTGCTGAAGAAAACCACAACGGAGATGCTAAGATATCATAATTTACGTTACGAAACTCCAATCCCAAGTACAACAACAATAAAAAAACTTCAAAGCAAATTATAAATTTTTTGAATAATCAGAACTAAACTTCCTAAAACGGAAGTTAACGTGGGCTCACATGGATATAGTAACAAAACTCCGGAGTGCTGACAATAAAACTTAGGTCTCGTCTAGGAGGTCAGATGTCTTGGTCTCCTCTCAAAAGTCCCCAAGTCATGGTCTTAATCTCGTCTCGGAGACCCAAGATCTTGATATCGATGTCTTCTTGGTCTGCTAGGTGAGCGTCTCGGTCTTGTTTCGGGGCGGGACGTCTCAGTCTTGCCCTATGGGTCTCGTGGGCATCCCTGGGAAGATCAGGCGGCGAGGGAGAGGACTGGACAGCCGCCTTCATATGCCGAGGTTAAGAAATGAAGTCGCTATCACATACCCACGGCTGCCACTCCGGGCCCAGCTTTATGGTCTGCTTCTGCTTACTGAAAATAGGAATATAATTCATCAGGAATGAAAAATGTGAAAAGTTAGGGGTAGGAATCTTAAGCTTGGCCTCCAAACTTTGAAATCCTAGCGCCACCATATTGCTTTTAGCAATGCTATTTTTATCCATTGGCTTCTCGTGCTTTGGGGAAAAGTCAAGAGACATCGCTTCTCAAATGAATCCAAGATATATTCTTTCGGAGTTACTGCTAAAATGGAAACTAAGCACTGCTTATCTAAACAGCTCACATATTTGCCCTTGAAACGAAATAAAATTTGAATGCAGGCTCGTTCCGTTTAATGAAAGGTTTGGCCTATCATAGAGGCCAAGAAAGAATTCAGACCCATGATTTTGTTGATTTGACGCCGGCAAACGCAGCGAAGTTAAGGAAAATCGAGCCAGGTAAGCATTGACCAGGATGGTTGACTATCCGTGAGACTCTGCACCAACTCAGCCCTTCATCCTTAGTCAATATACGAGTATTTTGGAGATTTCAAAAGGTATGTTGTTGGATCGCTGTGGTCGTTGTTTGCGACTCACCCGAATGATCCTTAACCCCTGAGGAGTTTCTATAGAGCCTTGTAAAACAAGTTCTTTACAACTTTCTCTCATTCTTGACTTGCTTTGAATCGCATTCTGCAAGCAACATCACACAACTTTATCTACACGAGGATGCCTACTATTGCCATTCTGTTCACTTCAGGACAACGTATTGCTTTGCAATACTAAGTCATTTTCTTCAGCAGGCTGTGATCTAATTCTGTTTGATGCAGGGTAATAAAATGGGTTTAAATGATGCACGCATTTTACCAGAATCTAATACAGTGCAATTTATAATACTGGGTAATCGCATTCGTAACCGTAATTCCGAGATTTCTACAGCGCCTAACGAAAGCCACGTCAGGGGGGACCAACTTATTCACAGACGCTCAGTCAAAACAAATCGACAGGCAAAAGGGTTCGGTCCAAGTCAAGATTCAAAAGTCAGACAGAGAGACAGCATGGCAGCTACGGTGGGTGATGTTTGGTATTGGAAGAGAGGGAGAGGAAGAGGGAGAGGGAGAGGGAGGGAGAGAGAGAAAGACATATAAGAGGAAGAAGGGGTGTCAGGATATAGGATCTGTGAAAGATGAAGGTATAGGGATAGGATGGTGCTGTGAAGCCATGTTGACAGTTTCGATGATTAGAAAGACTTCCTTCGGCAGTGTTTTTGCCAGCAGCGTCCGACGTCCTTCGCTTTGAAATGCTCGAATCCACGAAGCGTGTATCTGGCAAATATGGCCTACGAGAACGAATCCATCGTCTCCGGCCCCTGCTGTGAGGCGCACGTCTGCTGCAACTGGACAAGTTTTGCAACCCTTGTAGCATCATGCATGATGCATGGGCCTGTATATACATGATTTATGCATATGTAGGCCTAGGTACAAATATGCACGTACATCTATGGATGACTATATGTGCATATAGAGTAATGTATACAGATGCATAATATATACTTGATATATTCTTGATATTCGATGTTTTGTCAGTCGAATGGTTGTCGAGGTTGTATTGAACGTCGTCGGCTAAATACTTGAGAGAGGTTGGCAAGATGAATAACGTTTAGGCACGTCTGGTGTCAAATGCACATGGCGATGGAACAGACGCAGACTGATGAAGAGTCTGTCACAGACACACAGGGACAGACTGACGGGAACGATGGCGAGAGGAGGAGGAGGGAGAGGGAGGAAGAGAGAGACAGGCGGGCCGACAGAAGGAAGGACAGTGGAAGGCACGAGGAGAGGGTGGGAGAGAGGGCGAGAGTAGGGCAGAGAACAAGAAAATGTGAGAGAGACAGAGAGAAGAGAATGAGAGAAAGAAAAACAGAGATCGAGACAGAGACAGACAAAGATAGAGAGATGATGAAAGAAAATGTGAGAGAGACAGAGAGAAGAGAAAGAGAGAAAGAAAGAAAGAGATTGAGACAGAGAGAGAGAGAGAGAGAGAGAGAGAGAGAGAGAGAGAGAGAGAGAGAGAGACAAAGATAGAAAGATGATGAAAGAAAATGTGAGAGAGACGAGAAAGAGAGACAGAAAAACAGAGATTGAGACAGAGAGAGACAAAGACAGAGAGATGATGGAAGAAGATAAAACGGACAGATACAGAGGAACAATGAGAGAGACAGATACAGATCCAAGCACGCATAGGCAAATCCACAATCAGTCATACACGCGTAAACACAAAGCTCTGCACTAATCCTCTACTGCCCTCTACAACGAAAACAGATTAAGGGACTCGCACACAAACGCACGAGCGAACACTCAGACAGTCAAGCACACTAACACCTAGACAAAGACGACAATACAGCAACGAACACTGGAGTAGTTTTAGTTGCCGCGTTTTCTGTCCGGATAGCAAATCTTTCGATTTCTTCTGCCGTCGTTTGTGGCTCCTGATGATGCATTCATTGTCTCAAGCTTCCGCCCATATTCTGCTTTATATGGCGCCCGGTGTCACAGGCTCCGCTGATGGCTGGACGGTGATAATGCAGAGCCCATGCTCGGTCTCTGGTGCTCATCTCCCACCTCGTTGACCCTGAACCAGGACGGCAGAAGAAACGAAGATTTGATGTCCAGAGAGAAATGGGTCAACTACAGTGCAAAACGTTAACAATTGCAGCCTTAGGCGACGAAGGGCGATGTATGTATGTATTTATGTATGTATGAATTTATGTATGTATGTATCTATTTATGTATGTATGTATCTACTTATGTATGTATATATGTATGTATGTAGGTATGTATGTATGTATCTATGAATGTATGTATTTAGAATTTATCTAGAACTAGATACCAGATTTTATTATGCTTTTGTCGAGAAATCAAAATATTACCTCTATAAGTATGTTGATGTGAAAAGATGATTATATTCCAGGAACTGTAGTACATTGTAGATAGGCCTATAGTACGTTGAGGCAGCGAGATAGTTATAATACGAGGAACTAGATACTTATGTCGAAGGAACAACAGATATGATATTTTGTTAAAGGAACAAGACAGACCTACATTTATTATTTAGGCCTACAGTCTTTGATACGATAAGGCCTACTCAACGGCAGACCTATTGAAATTGCTTAAGTTAAGCTAGACTGTGTAGAACAACGATACAAGATCCTCCGTAACTCTTGTCCTCCTTCTCCATACTAACCTGTAATGTGTGGGCCTATAAATCAACTTCACCGGATGCTGTTTCAAAATTGTAATTGGCCTGCACTCGGCGTTTGCGTTAGTCTGGATGACACAATCTTTACCCAGTAGAGGAATATTCTCGTTAGAGCAGGTCATGGGTTAGAACTATTTAGAACTAGGTATTAAAAATTACAAATGTTCTGGTATGAAATTGGTATGGTATGGATGACACATTCTTTACCCAATAGAGCAATATTCTGGTTAGAGCAGGTCATGGGTTAAATGCTTGGTATCTATTTAGAACTAGGTATCAAAATTACAAATGTTCTGGTATGAAATTGGTATGGTATGGATGACACATTCTTTACCCAATAGAGCAATATTCTGGTTAGAGCAGGTCATGGGTTAAATGCTTGGTGTCTATTTAGAACCAGGTATTAAACATTACAAATGTTCTGGTATGAAAACCACAAACGAAGGCCTACTACATCAGAGGCGTAGAGGATGACCAAAAAATTATTCACAGGGACTGAGTCAACGCGTGGATCCAACTGACTCCTGATGTAAGCTAGGATACTGCCACTGATCAAATATCTGGCAGTCACTGCCACTGACTGTGGGTCTGGTCCAAAGGTGACGTCGAAGGTCAAAGCCCCAGATCGAAGTTTCCTCCGATGTTTCGTTTGATTTCGTCTTGGTCGACGTATTCGAAGATGTGCGGCGCATGGATGAGGATGCCAACCGTACCACAGACAGTGACGGCCAGGAAGATGTACAGCTGAAGGCGATCAATGACCATCGCAGTATATCGCCAGTCTTCCAAGATCTATACAGAAATATCCAACGATTCATCATCATCACCACCACCAACATTATTATCATCATTATCACCACCACCACCATCATCATCCTCGCCACCGCCATTATTATCATCATCCTCACCACCACCACCATCATCATCCTCACCACCGCCATTATTATCATCATCATCCTCACCACCATCATCAGCATCATCATCCTCACCACCATCATAACCATCATCATCATATCATCATCATCACCACCACCACCATTATCATCATCATTATTATCATCATCACCATCACCACCACCATCATCATCATCATCACTACCATCACCACCACTATCACCACCATTATCATCATCATCATCCTCACCACCATCAGCAAGAGATGCAGAAGCATCATCCTCGTCTTCATCTCCATATCTCTTTGATTACTGATTTACTGGTTCGCTTTAAAAATTCTGTCATAATGCACTGGACAAGGGACAGCCCCAAGCGGAAGTCATCAGCAGACTAGCTAGTTACACGGACCGCTGTATAACAGCAACTGCTGTTGTGCTTTTCATATGCGTGAACACTGAGGCACATCTTAACAGAATTTCGGGACCCAGTCAGCCGGATAACTGGATTTTTTGGCGGATTTCTCCTGGTCGGATGGTTTGGCTGATTGTTCGATCATTTTGTTGTGAATGTAATATTGGAGTAAGATCCTCATCTTTAGGGGTTTCGTTATGACTCTGGCCAGAAAAGTTTGAACTCTGATGTTTATGCAAACCTCTTTTGGCAATACCAATGAAAAGTGAGTTGCAGCAATCAAGTCGGCAAGAAACCATAGCAGTTGCGAGTGAAATTATGACTTTAGAGGCATGTAAGATTTTATTCTACGGATATCCTGTATGTGAAAGTGAACTATTTGCAAACGGTTTGACAAGGTCAGAAAAGACACGTGGAGTCCAAAGTTGTGCTCAAACTGCGTGTACATTTGGAAAGGGGTCAACAGTCAATCCACCTAACTGAACATAAGCCAGCCAATTAAATCTTTCCTGATGATATCATTTTAATACAGGCCTATATATATATATGTATATATATATATGTATTATATATGCATCCTTCAGAATCAGTCATGCATATCCTTTGAACTTTCATCTGCATTGATTACATTCAGTGCTTTTTTCAGACGGAACGCTCGGGAACGGCGTTCCGGCACCTTTTTTCGGCTAATAAAAATACTTTAGTTTTTAATTAAAAAATTGCGTTACTAAGTTATTTTAATTATGTAATATAATGTAACTATTTTAATTCAATTTAAGTGTTTACAACTTTACACTGTTTTCAGTGTTTATTGATTGATAAAAATAATAAAATTTTAGCACAAAACTCTATAATTGTTCAGTTCCGGAACTTTTTTTCTAGAAAAATGCACTGATTACATTCACGAGTAGTCACCTCATTTGATTACAGGCTAGATCTTGTCAGCATCAGTCTGATTTCATTAGATCATTTGCCATCTGGACATCACTCCGATCTTACGCGATTAATCATCAGTTATTCTCATCCGGCTTTTATTGGAGCGCTAGAAAAATACTGGAGATTTTACACTACACTACGGCACCACACAATAGCAGTTGACCGTCATCCCACATCAATCAATTGCTTTGCGAATGGCGTCGTCACCAAATACCTCCTCCCGCCGCCGTCGTCATAATTGCAATCTCCGCCCATCACCCGAACCATTGTCAGCGCCCTTAGCTGCCTTTCATCGCAGCCACAGCGAATAATTAAAGACATGCGATTTATCGATTTCGTGCCTGGACCTGTTTGCTGGGCCAGGCTGTCGCTCCGTCCGTCCGTCCGTCCGTCCGTCCGTCCGTCCGTCCGTCCGTCCGTCCGTCCGTCCGTCCGCCTGTCTGTCTGGTTGTGTTCACGTATTTCAGTGTCAGTTTGTATGTCTTTCGGGATATTTGTGCTATTCTGAATATGTTCCTCTCTCACGGTGTATATATATGTACTGTATGTCACTGTTTTTGATATACATACATATGTACATACATAAACGCACATACGTATGTACGTACATACGTACGTATTATACATTAACAGGCTACATCCACACATATGTTGTTATATACGGCGTTTAGAATAGGGCCGAGTAGGTTGAGTTGTACGTTGTACGCCTTTTGCGTATTATGGCGGGAAAACGGACCTTATAAAAAGTGTTGTGTTTTAAGTTTGGCTCATATGGGATTTTGGCTTGATCCTACATGACCGGGTTTCTTCCCAGTCTCTTTCGGGTAGTCGTGTTTGAGTCTCCCTGCTTGGATGACATGTTTTGTCGTTTTGGTTCTTTTTGAGCCGTTTTTCGTCACCGTCTGTTGGTGGACGTTGTGTTTTTCTTCTTGAGAAGCTGTTCATTGGTTTTGTCGCCGTCTGACGTCGACGTCTTGTTGTTATGCGAGTCATGTTACTCTTGTAAATAGCTTAGAAAATAAAACATTTTAACCTAAAGCTGTATATTCTTCCATATTCGTAGACAACTAGTTACAACGTATACATGTTCGATGTCTGTCAGTCTGTCTCAGTCCTCTTGTCTGTTCTTGTCCGTCCTTCTCTCTTGCTCTTCGTGTCTCATGTTTTCGTGCTGGATTTCGAACGACGCGTAATATAACCGTTTTATCGAACTAATTAGAATCGCGTCTCTCGACGGTGGGGTGATTTATTCAACGGCGGCTGCGACAACCTCTTCCCGTCAACCGACCGACCGTTCGAGCTCCATTAAGCCCGGCCAAGGCCGTCTCCTCAGCCGACGGACCGACCGCAGTCAGGCCAAGCCTTGTTACAGCGAGATGATCACGACGCCGTTCACGGGTGGAGAGGGAGAGGGAGAGGGGAAAGAGAGCCATTTATCACCCCAGATATTCCAGGGATGTGCCATGATTAACTTTTCGACGATATCTTCCGCAGAGAGTCAGCGCTGATTCTTGGCTGACAGTTGGCACACGCGCATCGCGGTGGGTGGCGATGGGTTGCTATGTATTAATAAATGATTTTTATGATTCTAATTACGACCTGTCTCGTTACAAATGACCAATACACGAGTGTTTAAACAGATATGTACACATTTTCCTCCGTCCATTTCCTGTTGATGAGTTTACTAAAGTGTCGTATTAATCTATAAGTATAAGCATTGTACTTCCTCCCGCCTTGGTTTCTAGCTCTCTCTCTCTCTCTCTAGCTCTCTCTCTCTCTCTCTCTCTCTCTCTCTCTCTCTCTCTCTCTCTCTCTCTCTCTCTCTCTCTCTCTCTCTCTCTCTGTTTTATTACGGGGGAGTTATATTCCTGTGGGTGGTCACCTAACTCTCCAGTAGGTAACCTCCCCCTTATACTGTTCTGTGGTCCAAGCTAATCGCTAATCGCCCCCATCGCAAGGTAAAGCGAGGCAAGGCGAGGCGAGGCGAGACAAGACATTCGCTCTTCCGCCAATAACAACCTCATCAAAAGCTTGGTCCTGGGGTGGAGCGGCTGTTCACGGAAGCACAATCGAGCAACGTTGGTAACCAGACAGGTTACGAACTTACGAGGCTTGGGACAAACTGCACGGGTGACTCGTAACCTGTGAGCTGCAGTTCATTGTCAGTTCTGGATTCGACCTCAAGTTCTTTGTCTGGAATCATTCCTGAGTTTGGATGGGGAACTGTGGAAGGCTGGGCACCTAATAACTTATCTCGATGGCCTGATTCTATAGACCTATATGTTGCACCAAATACCTGTTGCATGCAGTGTTTCCATTAAACTACAGTGCGTTCTAATTCCTTCATTCTTTTCATGACTGGATTTTTGACATACCAGAACCCCTCGAGGCCAAGACCAAAGCCAAACCATCGAGGCCAAAGCCAGACCAAAAGCCTAAGTCACATTCAGACCACCGAGGCCAAAGCCAGACCAGAGCCAAACCATCGAGGCCAAAGCCAGACCAGAGCCAAACCATCGAGGCCAAAGCCAGACCAGAGCCAACCATCGAGGCCAAACCCAGACCAGAGCCAAACCATCGAGGCCAAAGCCAGACCAGAAGCCTGAGTCACATTCAGACCATCGAGGCCAAAGCCAGACTAGAAGCCTGAGTCACATTCAGACCATCGAGGCCAAAGCCAGGCCAGAGCCAAACCATCGAGGCAAAAGCCAGACCAGAGGCCAAGCTCACAAAACTTCACATTGCCAAGTAAATCCATATTGATAACAAAACGACACCAAAACGTAAAACAACCTCAATCCTGAACTGCCGTTAGCTAGTTTTTCTGTGGATTCTAAACGGTTGATTTCCTTGCCGATATTTTGAGATGTGGTCTTATCTTGACCTCGACACAGTCTGGCCAAGAACTCGTTGTTCTGAACTTGGCTCCATCAGAGCTTCAGTGCCTAATTATTTATTTAGACGCAGATCTTTCTTCAGCTACCACTGATAACGCATCAGCTGAACGGCGGTGGGGGCTGCACCAGCTGAACGCCTCGTATTGGGACAGCTGTCTCGATTCGCACACAAGGCTAATCGATCGAGAGCTGGACAGTGGATTCACTGGAATGCCTTGGAAGACATGATTTCATGCACCGACGGACGATCATATGTACGAATCTCCTCTCCCATTTCTCTCTCTGGTCTTCAGGCAACCGGACTTCGTTATTGACATGAATCGTTGGACAACCCCACTGACTTGACGCAGCGCTCGTGAATAAGCTGGTGCTGCGCAATTAGCTTTCAAGTAGCGCTTTAGAAATTTCGAGTTTACGATTATGATTACGAATCAGTAGACGGATTGACAGGCAAACCGAGAGCCTTATATCCACAGACCACAGGCAGACTGATAGGCAGCCGAATATATATATATATATATATATATATATATATATATATATATATAGGGAGAGAGACAGACAGACAGACAGACAGACAGAGACAGACAGAGACAGACAGAGACAGACAGAGACAGACAGAGACAGACAGACAGACAGACAGAGACAGACAGAGACAGACAGAGACAGACAGAGACATAGAGAGAAGAGAGACAGAGAGAGCATATCTGACTCTTAATAAAAGCAGAAGAAAACATGATCATTACGATGCATAGACCTCGGTACATAATGGTGTGCGTGCAACACGACACGACATCTTCGTCTTTAAGGAAGATCTGTGCAGGCAACGCACCCTGGCTTCATCGCGTCTCTGGTCGTCGCAAATGACAATTACAATTACTGACTGACTGACTGACTGACTTACAACGTAATAATGCTCCAACCTTACTAAATGTACAGCCTGTGTAGTTATGATATCCTACCGAGCGTTGGCATAACTCCTTGCCTACCCCTAGCTGCTGGGCGTCGTGGACCCTCTCACGATCCCTCCTTTCTCTTTCATGTCAACCCTGCAAGCGCTTATAAACAACGATCCCAGGAGGCAAATAAACCAACACGAACAGTTTTCACGGGCGTCGTTAACGACAGGAGCGCAAATCCGATAATCCCAACGGACGCAGGACGACTATTGGCTCCGGCATCGGATTAAGGTTCCGTCTTTGTCCATTAGGACTCACTGCAGCCCTAGACTATCCAACAAACCACCCGACCAAACGACCGACCACCCTTTGACGACTGATTGAATGAATGACTGACCGGCTGGCTGACTGGCTGACTGACTGATTGGCTGACTGACTGAATGAGTGACTGACTGACTGGCTGACTGACTGACTGGCTGACTGACTAACTGATCAGCCGCCGCCCTGATCACCGAACAGATCCATCAAGTGATTCCTGGCTTCCGTTCTCGCTTTGAGCATTCGTACCCAGTCTGTGTATCTAGGTGGGTGTGCTCGTGTGGTCCTTCCGTCCGTCCGTCTGTCTGTATTTCACAGACCTTCCTTTACCACAGGAAGTAAAGCCCATCACATACAGCAAAGCCTTTCACTCGTGCATGTTAAGAATACAAATGAAGGTGACGACACAGGCGCCGTCCGTCTCTTAATAGACTCTCGGTAAATACAGACTGGTAAACAGACGAAAAGGCAACGACTGACAAAATGGTTGACCGTCATCTGAGTAGATCGAAAACGCGGACCAGGAAAGATCGATCTACTCTCCTCTCATCGCTCGCACAACCAGTTGCAGACGAATGATCAGGCTTAGATTCCGAAGAACAATAGGTGGATGGATGGATGGTTGGATGGATGCGATGGATGGAAGGTGCATTTGGGCATATATTGATAAGAATTGTTCAACAAGTAATAACTGTATTAGTGCATAAAATACCTTTGTTCTGTGAGTAAATGGTTAGATTGCAGTGATTGAGACTCACAGTTTGTCTCTATCCTTAGGGGAGCTCTCTCTCTCTCTCTCTCTCTCTCTCTCTCTCTCTCTCTCTCTCTCTCTGCGTGTTTTTACCTATTTATGTCTAATTGTATATAAGTGTGTTTGCGCGCGCGTGTATGTATAGGAAGGCACACTGTCGTCTGTGCGGTCCGCGCATGAGGACTTCAAAAGGCGTGGCACCCATTCAAAACATTCACAACTCCGCCACTGCCATCTTTGGGGTAGTGCCAGTCCCAAGCCTGGATGAAGGAGGAGGGCGACGTCAACGGCCTTTGATGCTATAAGATGTCGTTAAACTGAGAAACTACTACAAAACATTCGCATTATCATTTACCTCTGCGTAGTCGTCTTCGTTCTTGAGGTGTGATGCGATGAAGCTGACCGCTTCGATGGCCCTCTGCGTCTCCTGAGTCATCGGGAAAGCTGATCGCGATACATCCGCTGCCGCCGCCGCAGCGCCAGGGGTTCGACGCCTCTCCAGAGGCACGGTCCTTGGCATAGCCACCGGAGATGACGTCACAGCGCGCATGGCAGCGTCAAGACAGCGCTTCCTGTCCAAGGCGGAAACGGCAGTGCTCGTTCGCCGGACGTCGTAGAGCTCGACGACTTCTGACCGGACGCCGGAACTGAACGAGTCAAAGGTCGAGTTGAGGTTGGACGAACGGGTACGGCGGCTGTAGGCCTTCTTGGCCCAACGGTCGTTGTGGTGGGGGCGCTTCATGAGCAGGAGGCGGGGTAGGTGGTTGAGGAAGACGAGGCGGACCCAGCGGGGCATGCGGTGGGTGCGCGGCGTCTTAAAGTTCCAGTTGATGATGATGACGGTGATTAGGATGGTGACGATGTTCATGATGAAGGTGAAGAGGAGGTACTTGGCGATCAGAGGGATCGTGATCGACGTCGGCGGGAGGATCTTGGAGACGAGCAGCAGGAAGACGACCAGCGCCAGCAGGATCGAGATGCACATCGTCATCTTCTCACCCGCATCTGCAGGCAGGTAGAAGACGCAGACGCTGAGGAACGAGATGAGGACGCACGGGATGATGAGGTTGACCGTGTAGAAGAGCGTCTTGCGGCGGATGTGGAGCGTGAAGGTGATCTGTGCCTTGTGGTGGTTCTCGACATCATCCCACGTGTACGTGTAGCGCCCCGGACAGGCAATGATGTCCCACGTCCCGCTGTTGACGTAGTCGCTCAGGTCGACCCGTTCCTGACCCTCGTACCAGTCGAGGACGACCTGGTCGCCGTTGAAGGTCCACGAGCCGAACTTCATCTGGCACTCCTGCTCGTCGAAGGGGAAGTACTTGACGTCGATCGTGCATGAGCTCTTGTAGATTGCAGGAGGAATCCAGAGCACTTCTCCCGTGTGGTAGATGACCACGTTTGGCTTATACGACACCTCGTACTTGCCATCGGCGCTTCAACAACGCAACGACATTCATCACTCGTCGTCGTTGTTGTCATCATCATCAGCAACAGCATGGTCATCATCATCGTCGTCGTCGTCGTTCCACTGCCACGCTCCCGAACAATGCCACCAACATCATCATCAACTGTCAACTCTAGATGGGACCGATTTGGGAGGGCTCTTCGTGTGTGCGAGAGACCAGCACCGTTGTCTTTCCAGTTACTCCGATCATTATTTGTTTACATATGAACTTGTTTTTATTAATGAACTTCAACACCACTTACACTATAGAAGAGCGACCGCAGCGCTTTTTAGAGATACTTCAAATGTGTCAGTTAAGGGTCAAAATAAACATACAAACAAACGTACATGTATACGTACATACATGCATACATACCTATCATCATCATCGTCGTCGTCGTCGTCGTAATCATCATCATCATCGAAATCGTCGTCGTCATATTAGTCGTAATCATTATCACCGCTATGCAGTAAACGTTGCACTAAAATAAATACAATTTTATCATTAAAAATATAGTTTTATCATTGACTTAAGTGAGGCGCTACATAAACAGCGACTCACTTGTTGAATAAGACGATGTCCGGCTTCCAGACTTTTTCCGGTAGAATTCGTATGACAGTAATTCCACCGTAGTCACTTGGATCCCACCACAACTGATAATCCGTCCACAACTACAACACAAGCAACATTAACAATAAAAGAAATGGCAGCTTTTGCCGATGGAAAGTATTTCATTTTGCTTAAATGCAACAACATATCGTAATCGTATTCGTAAACCCGATTTTTATACAGCGCCCAACGCAAGCTAAGCCACGGGAACCAGCTTATTCACAGGCGCTTAGGCAAAACAAAATCGATAGGCAAGAAGGGTTCGGTTCCAGGTCAAGATCCAAGAGTCAGAGAGGCAAGCAATCAGGCGGCTACGCCGGATGGTGCTAGAAATTGGATCTGCAGGATAGATAAGGGGAGGAATAGGAATGCAGTAGTTTGCCAATAAATTTTATTATATTTTCAATTAGGGTAATAATCGTAATTGCAAAGTGAAGTGAAACTGGTCCTTAGTTTTTGCTCTCTCCAACGAGGCATCGAATTCAGAATGATTTAAAAAGCCTTATCCAGCAGCGATCTGTTGATACTTAGTTCCAAAAAATCAAAACAGTGGATAATTTCTGCCACCATTTCCCAAATGTTGTCAAACCCAAGTTGAATTAGAACTTCACTTCGCGAATCTCCAAACACAATGTTAAGTAGAGCAAACAAGATTTGAGCTCCGATGAAGTATCTGCAATGCAACAAATTACCGATTAGCATATTTGATCTTGCGAAAAGGTCGACAATGAACCACCTGGATGTGCCCCAGATAATTACTGAACTGTTAAATTCGCCTCTAAGAAAGTGTGACAGGTCGCCGTGTTTTCTATGTGAAGACAGGCGGAGACGTTGATGGAGTCATGTGTTAAGTCGTTGCGTTTGCTTGGTCACTTGTGCATGCGCATCATCGATGTGGTCAGTGGTCAGTGGTCAGGCTGATCATCACTGGCCGTATGATAGGCAGGAACTAGTAATAGTTAGCTACATCGGTAAGCGCGTACGCCAAGGAAGCCTCTGTGCATGAGGATCCCCCGTTCGCGTCCCGGTCGTGGCTTATTTCAGAGACTTGAATCTCGGGCTGTATAGTACGGTCCGTGCATGGGGACCTTAAAATGGCGTGTAGCGGTGGTGAAGGATCTCACCCGATAGGGTCGAGGCCATAGAAAAACGTGTACAATTTATCATTTTACAATTTTAATATAGAAAGACTGAGATCTCCCGTAAGAGAGACATAGTGATAGTGCAGAGAGGTTCTGTTGGAAGAGTTAAATATTACACTTAATTTTGTGACATTTCAACGACGCTCTGAAGCTCCAACGTTAACAGCTTAGGGTGGCCGTTAAATATGGCCGTAATCGAATCATGCAGTCTGCCGCTGTGAGTGAAGACGGAGACAGGGACCGAGGGAGCAAAGGCAGGATCTGAGAGACTGAGATACGGACTGACGGACAGACGGACGGAAATCGGTGACATTGAATGGGCGCCATATTTCGTTCATTTTCAACGAGGAAAATGACGCACCTTGCTTTTCACTTTAACCAGAGCGAAATAGAGCGTCCGTCAAACTGACTGGTGTCTCGATTGTATATAGGCTATGTGTATGTGTGTGTGTGTGTGTGTGCGCGCGTGTGTCTACATGGTGTTGTGTTTATAAATATTCATCCCTCTCCGTTCTTATCTGAACTCTGCCACTGCCTTTGGTCGGGCAGTGCCAGTCCCAAGCCTGGATTAAGGAGGAGGGCGACGTCAACGGCCTTTGATGCCATAAGATGTCGTTAAACATTGGAAACAACAACGTTCTTATCTGATTGCCTTTTCAGCTCTGTGATTCCCAGTATTATGCTGTCTCAGTCTGTCTCAATCTGTGAGCCTTCCTGTGTGTGTGTTGGTGTGTGTGTTGGTGTGTGTGTGTATGTGTGTGTGTGTTGTCTCACTCTATGTCTGTTTCATCTGACCTTATGTCTCACTGCGTTGTTGTCGCTAAACTGCGCAATAGCAGACGAAAGGAAATGGAGGAATTATAGGAGCGGAAAGCGGAACAGAAGTAGAGGCGCTGACAAAGAATAGGAAGAGAAGGAAAAGGAGAAGAAGGAGGTGAAAGGAATGGATTTGGATGAGACGAGGGGAGAAGAGATAGTCGGATTTTGGGATTTATGGAGGCCCTTGGTTGCGCACGGAAAAATAAAGGGCAGATTAGCTCATAAAAGCCGAATACTTCAAAGCTTTAGATTATCGTTAATTCGGCAGATAGTCATGGAACGTGTAGATGTAAGATTACGCCTCTGATCCTATAAGGGATCGAAATCTGATGGAGCTTGAAGAAAATACGGGAAAAAAGAAGAGGAAAGCGATGAAAATGAATGCAAAGAAGAAGACTACGAAGATGTACAATATTACTAAGAAGAAGAAGAAATATCAAGATTAAGAAGAAAACATGGTGATTACCACGACGACGAAGATGAGATGGAGGAGTGTGACTGTGTAAACATTTGCTTACTTACCATTCGAAGCCAAACGTTTGATTTCATGATCTGATTCTTTTCATCCTGTTGAACATTAAAAAATTATTTTATGCTGCAGCAAAAATAAAACTAAAATAAAATAAAACTATACTAAAGTCTGCGTGTTGTTATGTTACAATTTTGGTCTAAATGTTCAAATAATTGCTATTCTGGAACTTTGTTTTGTCCCGACGCGTCTTGACCGACGGAAGAGCTAACAAAAGATAAAAGAAGAGGCGGAATAACAGAAGAAGTGGAAGAAGTAATAAAAGATGAAAGAAGTGGAATAACAGGACAATAAGAGAGAAGGAGAATGTTGGGAAGAATAAGAGGAATACAAGACAACAAAGAGCAGGAAGGGAAGAGGAAAAAGAAGGAGCAGAAGGAGGGAAAGAGTAGAAGTATAAGAGAAGGAGGAGGAGAGGAGAAGGGGGATTTTAGTTTTTCAGATCTGCTCTTAAAAATTTCAGACTTACTTGATCGAAGTAGCTTAATCAATTAACTGTTCTCAAATTTTCGCAGATTGACCTGAAAAAGCTGCATTTATATCCTTAAAATTGACTCTTAATCATTTGTTTCCTGTTTATCTGACTCGCTTCATAAATGCACCAAGATACACTTGCTTTGATTTGCACTCAGTTGAACTGAATCCCACA
>OZ029920.1:19817361-19897361 GCA_964023275.1 Norana najaformis | reverse complement strand
TTGCAGTCAGTAATGTCGGAAGGCATGGATTGGCCTGAAAGAGTGGCACCCGTTCGTCGGTCGTCACTGTGATACATCTGTGGCAAGCTAGGTAGTTATGTGGCTCGGATATGTATGCATGTACGTATGTATGAATGTGTGTATGTATGTGTGAATGTGTGTTTGTATGTATATATGTATGTTTATATGTATGTTTATATGTATGAATGTGTGTATGTATGAATGTGTGTATGTATGTATATATGTATGTTTATATGTATGTTTATATGTATGTATGTACATATGTATGTATCCAGACTTGTATAGCACGTTTTACGAATCTCACAGCATTACTTTTGGCCGAGGTGCATCTCTATAGCAGTTCTGAGATAGGCTGAGAATGTTTCTTGAGCCGTTAGAGGCGAAAGAGTTCGAATTTCCAGATTTAGATTGTTCCAGAAGGACGCTCCAGTGCACGACAAAGCACGATGTGCCAGAGCCGTCCAGCGGAAGCGCGGAACTGTCAGATCTCCACGGACCGCCGAACTCCCGGCTCTCGACAGAATGTATGACCCTGACCCAAGGCAATTCTTACGTCTTCGATTTTTAGGCCACGTGTCGTTATTGTTAGCCAGCTGCAGAGACAGATTTGATGATGCGCGCAGGATCCATCCCTTTGAATGCGTCACTTAAGGCCGTCTGAGTATCGTCTCCCTGACGGAGATTATGTGTGACGTTGAGAAATTTCGGAGATTTACATTGCATTACATGACATTACATTACTTTGTCGTGGGAACGCATCATTCTCCTTCATCAACGCAGCAAACCACCGGAAGCATAAAATTCTGATGATGATGTCAGCTATCAACCGTGCCGAGGGCAAGAGGTCATTGGTGGACATCTACGTCTTTGACAGAGGAGCCAGTCAGTCGCCGTAACTTTTCCAGTGTGTTATTCGTGTTCAAATGAACTTGTCGTTCTTAATGAACTTCAACATCATTTAGGTCGGCAAGGAACGACAGATTGAAGGCGCTATAGAAATGCTTACATACATACATACATACATATATGCATGCATAGATACATTTACAATGCGTAAATACATACACACATACACACTTATATACATACATACATACATACATACATACATACATACATACATACATACATACATACATACATATATGCATGCATAGATACATTTACAATGCGTAAATACATACACACATACACACTTATATACATACATACATACATACATACATACATACATACATATATGCATGCATAGATACATTTACAATGCATATATAGATACATATACACATACATACTTATATACATACATGCACGCACACATGCATACATACATACATAAATACATACATGTACGCACTACATTTACATAAATTCCTTCAAGCAGTCGAATTTTGCTTCCATGCCTTTTCTTGTTGTTGGAAATTCGCTGCCAAAAACAGATAGCCATGAAAATAAGCTTCCCAACGGAATTCCCAACGGCGATCGGTTTTGGCTACACACGTACGTCTCTCTGTCCGTCTGTCTCTCATCCTCTGTCTCTCTTTGTCTCTGTTGCGACTTGTTTCTCAGCGCAAATGCGGTCTGTATTGTTAGCGAAAGCAATTTAAAGATTCCACAGCAGCACAGCGCTGAAATATATATATATATATATAATGTGTGCATATATATAACCTAATATATATATATCGTATTAGGGATATATATTCTCCTATGCTGGTAATGTTTGGACGATATACGAAGCTCCGTGACTCGGAGGAAGAATGGTAGATAGGAGAGACAGGAAATGGATAAGAAACGAGATGCACAGAGGGAGGGAAGAAGAAGGGATAGATGGATGGACGGTTTAAGGATTCAGAGGCTGCAGAGGTTCAGAAGTTATGCTCGATGGTGTGAGAGGTAACTGCAGTGCATATATGGCTGAGTGGAAACGATGCCCACTTTCATCGCCGATTCGAAGCCTGAAGGAAGTGCATGCGCCGGGGTCCAGTTCGCAATTTATTGTCGACTGATTTTGTTTCAATTAGAACGAAAAGATTTACAGCAGATGGGTTGACACGTCAGTGCTTCAGTCGAAAGATCCACGGCACCATTAAGTGCCAGTGGTAGATTGAGCGCAAGGGCGCACAGCTGTTCAATAATGGCTCTGATATAAACAATATATGCGCGACAGTCTAACGGTTGGCGGGCTGGGTAATCACCCCCAGAGGTCAGGAAGGTCAGGTGGAGAGGGGAGACCGCCCTCATATTTTCAGGCTAATTAAGTCGCTAACCTTCATAGCCATGATTGCCTTCCGGTGTTAGCTTAAGGAACTACTTCATCTTCGAAGCCAATGGTCTGGGGTTCTTATTGTTTTAAGGACCTTTTTACGGACCAGTGAGCTGAGCTTATGACGGCGTCTATATACAACACGATCATAATGCAAGTCTAGTTCGGGGTAATAATCTTAGAAGCGAGAGGTCATGCAAGCAGAGACCGTGAATCGAGTTCGCTTTCTATACGGCCAAAAAGGTATACGAATCACGTGCATCGGAACGGACCTATACAACACACATTCAGCGAAGGTAGCCACAGAGGAAGGACATCTCACTGATAAAGCTTAAAACGCCTTCAGCTAACCGTTTAACCGGCCTTATTGTGGGTAAATGGTATGTGGGCGACAAGCGGATGCGAAGTAGATTAACCGGAGTCAGCAGGGTCATGATTTAACAAGTGTTTATGCGACGCTGGCATACAGATTCAGTGATCTTAAGATAAATCGAGCCGGGTTAGTGCTTGGATGGGTGACCGTCCGCGGAACACAGCGCCACCTAGCAACCATGTATGTCTTCGTCTGCTTGATCAGTGAACGAGTACCAACGCAAATTAAGAGCGGGAAAATGTGTCCTGTCTCTGGGTAGATGAAGTCATGCTGCACCTCAACCGAACGATCCAAGCTACATTTCCAATTAAACCCTACGTATTTTAACGACACACCCTCAGTTCATCGCATAGCCTACACTTGCTATAGCATCTGCTTCACTTTAAAAAATGATCTAACTCCGCTATTGCCTTTAGTCGAGTAGTGCCAGTCCCAAGCCGGGATAAAGGAGGAGGGCGAGGCTAATCATCTTCGTTAAGACAGTGCGTCGTTAAACAGCGACTATTCTACTCTCGACATTCAGAATAACATGAATCATTATGATAAGCCAGTAATCTTTTAAAATGAGGAAACATGAAAGCATTTTCAGATATGATTCAGAGGTTGCGAATGACCGATCAGCAGTGATGGCGTGAACGGAGGCGTTCAAAGGAAGTGATCTTGTAACAATTGCAAAAAACCAAGAAGGGTAATTTCCGTTTCGAGAGTCAAACCATTTCTTCATAAAATTACTGATGCATCGGTCTTGAAAGAGATGACGTAATTCGTCTGTAAACAATATACGTCGTTGGCGCATGCGTATTAGGCTACTAACTCCGAGCGCCTCTGATGAGTTTCTGTCGAAGAGGCGTTAAATAAATTGCGATTACAATTACAATGACGTCATTCAACCATACCTGAGTGTAAGAGGGCAACGGTCAACGGCAGAGCGATCAGACCAGCAACAGCGAGACAGAAGCGCACGGGGTATGGTGCCAGCGACATACTTTTACCACGTCCTCCGCACATCCATCACCCTCTTCGCCTTTCTCAGATCATCAAAGACCCTTCTTAAATCCGTCTAAATAGCGCAACAAAAATAAATAGCTCCTCTGACGATATAAACGCCAAATCATGACGACGCCCTAAAGTACCGAATCATGCGAAGCTGAATCTCTATGGTTCCCGCACAATCGATGGCGCAGACACTTGACCGCTGGGAATGGGAGTGGGAATGGGCCGAGTCCTGCCCCACTTCGGCCTCCGCCCTAAGCCCCCTCCACACGCACCGCGAAGAGCCAACGAACGTCCGCCTAAAACGCCTTCGGCCGAATCCTGTCGTCTGCGTTTTGGTGCCGGCGCCAACGACGAAGCACCCACGCACGCACTGCCCTGCATCGATTCCAGAAGACGACGTGGACGACTATTCCGAGGTGGGCGGGGCCGGGGCCGGGTACGGAGGGCTGCCCCTTCTGTCCCCGAGCAGACGCCGCTCAGATGCGAGCAGGCGCGACAGCAACGATCAAACTGCGCCACGTGCAGTAAGAACCAGAATACATATACATATATATATAATATTATGTATATATATTCTGGTTCTTAGTGCACGCGGCGCAGTATATATACATGCTGTATGTATGTGTATTATATATATATATACACATACAGCATGTATGTGTATGTATGTATATATATATACACATACAGCATGTATGTGTATTTTTTCGTTGCGTATGATTCTATTGGATTTATTCAACTGATGCTCTGATGAAACAGCAGCTGCCCATTAGTTGATGTGATTATGTCTAGAGAAGAGAAGAGAATGGAGTTTCGATTGTTCCTCTTGTGGGTCGCATGTTGCTTGGCTGCCCTTCTTTGACTGACTGCAGGCTATCGCTCGGTCATCGTCCTCCGTCTTTGTGTCTGTCCACGTCTCTCTGTTTGTCGCTGTCTCTGTCTCTACGTGTGTCTGTCTGTCTGTCTGTCTCTGTCTGTCTCTGTCTCTGTCTGTCTGTCTGTCTGTCTCTCTCTCTCTCTCTCTCTCTCTCTCTCTGTCTAGGCGTTCATCCAGGGTCTGTTTCCGCCCTTCCAAAGCCGGATCCATCCGGTGAAACAGGTCCTATTGTGGATTTTATTACTTAGACATTTTGATAAATGCGGAAATTTATTTTTCAAGCTCTGAGACACACGACATCTGACAGTTTTATCGGAAACGGATTTATATCGATAGCCGCTTTTGCGTCATTTCCTCTTTATTTGGTATGAGACCTGAAACCTGAAACATACTACATCCCGTGCATGTTCCCTTTTCATGCGCTCAGCGGCCGATCATGTAAACGAAATGTTCGGTCAGTCGGTCGGTTTGTTGGGAGTGTGCGCGTCGCAGCGTACATTATTAGTTTAGCAGCTTGAAATGCAACCGTCTGTCTGTCTGTCCGTCTGCTTATCTGTCTCCTCGTATGCATAAGTATGCGTGTCTGTGCGCATGACTATCTGTGGGTTTGTGTCTGTATGTGCTGCTTTGTTTCTGTGTGTTTCTGGAGTCTGTGTCTGTTGTGTGTCTGTTTGGGTGTGTGTCTGTATGTCTGTCTGTGTCTGTCTGTCTGTCTAGCGTGGCTTGACTTGATTTGACTTGGCATGGTTTGACTGGACAGGACAATGCTTAAAAACTTGGAATAGCAAGTGCTGGCGCTACATTATGGTGTGTAGCACTGAAGACGGTTTTTTGCAAATGTTATGATGCTAAAGACACACTTGCAATGCGATGGCTTTTTGAACGAAAGAAAGAAGAAATGAATGAATGAATGAACGAATGAACGAACGAAAGAACGAAAGAATGAATAAATGATTGAATTCGTCGATCATTTAATCGATCTGTCGGTCGATCAATCATCAATTAATTGATCATCGGTCAGTTATCAATCAATGAAGTCTGTCTGCTGCTTGTCTGAGTTCCTCTGTGTCAAGCATACAACCAATCAATAATGAAATTAACAGATCGATCGATCAGCGAACGATCACACGAAAGAAAGAATGAACGAATTGAATGAGTGAATGTGTGGGTGTAAGAGGATGGGTGGATGGACGGACGGACGGACGGTCGGACGGATGGATGAATTGGTGGATGGATGAATGGATGGATCATTTGGTGGATGGAATGATGGATGGGTGGATGAATTGGTGGATCATTTGGTGGATGGATGGATTGATTGATGGATGGGTGGATGGAGGTATGTAAATCTGTGGATAATTCTATTGATGGGTAAGTCAATGACTGGTCGATAGATTGATCGACGGAAGGACAGACAGACGATGAACAAATGCTCCTATTAGGTTCTTTAGATTTGCGGCACACACACACACACGCACACACACACGCACACATAGATCTACACATACAGACCCTCAGACATGTCGACGTTTAGAGGGACCACACTAAAACACGAGAGCGTCAACTGCATATGCAATTCATCTACATACATATGCATAATTATGCATACATATGCACGTGATGTACATATTGCATACGTATACTCCTGAAAGTCGCAGATGCTTGCGCTGTTTTTCAGCTTCATCCAAGATCTCTTGCAAGAACTTACAGACTTAATTTAATGTCTTCAAAACATTGGTTATCTTTTTCACCTATGGTCCAATTTAAAGTTGCTGTTCTGTTATACATCATGCTTCATGGTCTAACAACGAGCTACCTTATTGACTTTTGCATTCCACTCACACTTAATCCCGCTAGGACAAACCTAAGATCAGCTTCCTCTAGCCTGCTGTTTGTCCCATCTTCCTCAAGACTCATGGGTTTTCTGTGCCTCTCACACGCTGGCCCTCACCTGTAGAATTCACTACCGCCAGCTTTGTAGGACATCTCTTTCTCTGATTTCACAAACAATAGTCGAAGACTTATCTTTTTCCAGCTACTCACGATTTTCAGGTGAATTCATACATTAGCTCGATATAAGCATCTGATTAATAATAATAATGATAAAAAATTATTCGCACACTTGAAGCTACAAGCAATTTTTGATGCTGCAAGCCTGCTGTAGCAAAGGCGCACATGAGAAAAGCGGCAGTAATGGATGCGCTGTGCATACAGCATGAGAACGAAAGCATGCGTCCATGTGTTTGTGCAGGCGCTTGGAATCCATGGCTAATGAAGCTGGAACAAGATTTACATAAAGCTCGGCCAGTGCTGCCATCTGTCGTGACTTTTCTGGCATCGATTCTAAACCCTGTAGTCGACAGAGGCGCATGTTGTTGTTGTTGTTGTTGTTGCTGTTGTTGTGTGCGTCGCTTCTTGATTTGCATCGTCCGTGCGCTGCACTATTAGTAGATAAGAGATGGATCGACCGCTTAGCTGAAGGACGGAAGAGATCCCTGTGTGATTCTGATCAGGCATTTTATGCATCGACTAACAAGGAGAATCATTCCATGGATCATGTACATTGGCCTAAACATGTAGGTCGTTTACACCGACTGACTGACTGACTAACTGACTGACTGACTGACTGACTGACTGACTGACTGACTGACTGACTGACTGACTGACTGTTAAAGTGCGCTGGAATAGTTGTTTTTCGTATTGCGTTTCGGTGACTTCTGGTGTGCGGCAGAATAGTATTTTATCACTCTTTTTGTAATGTTTTCATAAACATATTTGTTGTGCAACTTGGTGTAAGTTGTCACACAATTCGCCACTCATTGGTTGTCTAATCTATGCTGATGATATGTTGCTACTATGCCCCACTATTCGTTGGCTGCAAGATACGGTGGATTCATGCTTCTCTGTTTTCATTGCAATAGATCTGCAGTTCAGTCCTACAAAGTCCTGTTGACTTGGAAACGCCCCAATTCCTTGGGTGCCATCAGTAAAATAGACCTATCCGGGTGTGATGATTAACCACGGGAAATCACTGTCCCATAAACGGAGTCAGACGATATTTTTCTCCGCTTGCACTTGTAGATACGCACGTGTCAAAGACGTCAATAAGTTGGTGCATTGATCTCTTCGAGAAAGCTAGGCCTATACTGTCTGCAAATACTGACTTATCCTCCTGTTCTATTAAATACACCATAAGGCAGGAAGACGAACTGAACTCTTGTTGGAATTCCGTGAATAGAAAATTATTTGGTTTCAACATATGCGAATCTGTGAAAAGTTTCATCTGTGGCCTGGGTGGATTTGACTTACATCATATAGTTAAGAAGCGCTGTAGTATGTTCTTTTTGGCGTCTAGTCCATTTGACACAAATTTTTTAAAGTTAATTATTTCGTGGTGTTAATTTGGTGAATATGCTGCTTGTAACTCTGAACTGAGCGTTCTGGCCAACTTTAAATCTAATTTCATTGACAATATTTACGAATATTTTCGCAGTATTTGCTGAAAAACACTGTTTTCACGGCATTGTTTGTGCATTATATACTGCTATTGCATCAAATTTTTCTCTGTCTTCCGGTGTGATGAAGCGCTCATAAGTCAGTGGCTACTCGCCTTGAAACCTTTTTGAGGCTGAGGGAGAACGTTTCGACTATAAATCATAGTTTAAATATAGTTAAATTAAGTCTGTAGGCCCTAATCACTTAAATAAAATGCTGCTAGTTTGAATTAAAGTTGATTAATAATTTCTATTAGTTATTGAAATAATCCGATGGTTCGTTTTCTTCGCTCACAGAGCGCACGAGAATTTACGACGGTCAGTGACGATCCTATTTACTCTTGGGAAGGATGTTGATTTTCCCAACGATGTGTTCTAGGAACCAGCAGCTGAATCAGTTATCCCAGAAAGGCAGTGGATGGATATAACTGTCAAGCGAATTCAGAATTTGCGGCCAATTGCGACGGAAGAACGAAGTAGGTTCGACTGACTGATGATAAACGCAACGAAGGGAACTGAGGTGTGTTTTTTGATAAGGCGAATTATTGTTAGTTGATTCTCGTGGCACTTTTATCTAAGTAATGTGTTTTATGGTCACGCCTGGCACTGCATGGATATGTATGTATGTTTCTAATCATGTATGTATGTATCCATGTATGTATGTATGCATGGATGGATGGATGGATCGATGGATGGATGGGTGGATGGGTGGGTGGGTGGATGGGTGGGTGGTGGATGGATGGATGGATGGATGGATGGGTGGGTGGATGGATGGATGGATGGATGGGTGGGTGGATGGATGGATGGATGGGTGGATGGTGGATGGATGGCTGCATGCATGCATGCATGCATGAATGTAATTATGTGATACTGTGTATGTACGCGTGTAAGCATGTAATTATGTATGTATAACGTATGCTTGTGTTTATGTATGTATGTATGAGCATATGTATGCATACTTATGTGGATGAATTAGAATATTTATATAGCGCCTTTTGTGAATCTCATATCTGTCATAAACGGAGCGATTTCTAAAAATGCCACCTGGGGCCACATAGGGGCTGCATAGGGGCCACATATACGTATTTAACACACCGGGCGAACAAACGAACGGACGGACACAAACAAGGAACCATACAACAGACGGACAAAGCGAAAGGAAGAGTTCTAATCTATGTTTTATCTGTAATTAATTGCGTCCGATGCTGGTTTGATTCATCAAATGATTCGCTGATTAATCTCCGGATCGCTGAACAAATGATGTGACAGAATTGACAGATGAATCGATGACCAAATCCACCTCTCCATTCCGTGCACAGCTTATCGATGAGATGCTAAAGAACAGCATGAACACCTGCCACCAGATCGGGAGCCAGTCACACAGAGAGACAGACGAACAGGCAAAGGCACAGAGACAACCAGGCAGACAGACCGATAAACAGACAGGACTCGTGGTAACCATCGAGCCTGATGCCGACAAACAAAAGAAGACACAAGGAAACCCAGACAGACACTCAAAAACGCAAACAATCCAAGCAGACACGTATACACACGTATTCAAAGATGGCAGAAAGAGACAGAAGATAGAGACGGAGAGAGAGATCGCAAGGACACCTGTCTGCCGTATAAAGCGTTTGACGGGTGAAATGGCGCGAAAATATCTTCTGATGAGCAGCTGCCAATTTCAGATCCATTCCGAACGGATCCGGTTTCAAAAGTCAATCCCCAGAACCGTTCTAATTAACTGCGAATGCATCGTTATCTGCTGAATGAGGCAGCTCGCTCCGTGTTTCGTTCAAGTCGCTGTGTGTGTCTGTGTGTGTCTGTGTGTGTGTCTGTGTGTGCGTGTGCATGTGTGTCTGCAGCCACGGACGACTGAAAACGATCAAAACCAGGTCATTGCAGAAGAATGGCGCTTAGACTAACTGACGTTGCAACATTGAATTACTAACCTCATTTCGTACGATAGTCTAGCGTATTGGACTGTCATTTGTCAAACCAGGTGTCGAGAGTTCAACTTCTGTTTCACTAGCGCCACCTAGGGAACTGGACTCTGACACCTGTTTAGTTATTTAACGATGACGCCGTGAGAAACTCCGCCATTGCCGTATTCGGTGGTGCCAGACCCAATCATAGATAAAGGAGGAGGGCGACGTCAACGGCCTTTGATGCCGTAAGATGTCATTAAACCTTGGAACTACTACTAAATACGATGGGCGATGGTGAACCAGAGTACAATGTATTTAGAAATCTAGAGTCTACGACTAATTGTCATTACAATGTTCTACCCTGTAATGTCCGTTGTTTAATGTTCATTTCCAAGTTCGTATCAGGTTGCTACGAGATCTTCTTCGGTGATGGCTTTTATGCGAACTTTTTCTAAGCGCAGAAGTCACGAATTAGAAGAACGGTCTTTTAAAGTTTAAGCCAAACACAAGACGCAGCCATTATGGAAGGAAAGATGGAGAAAAGAAGAAAGGCAAGAAGGATGGATGGATGGATGAACGGATGAATTTATGCATGAATTGAATCCGTTTCAGTCTGAAGAAGTGATACACTTAATTCTGTTTCGTTCAATGGTTAGCGTGCTAGAATGCCAGCAGAGAGGTCAGGGTTCAAATCCCTGTAGGACAGAAAGACTTTTCGAAATTTCAGCCCCACTTGCGGGCCATTGCAAGCTCAGCTATAAAATGGGTACACTGACCGTACACCGTGAGACGGGAAGATAAGGCAACGAGGGAGAGGATTGGCCACCGACTCCATGTGCCGAGGCTGCCTCTTTGTGTTAGCTTAGGGATTGCTCCTCTTCTCATTCTTCTTTTCTTTTTAATGTCTCGTTGGGGGTCAGCGAAACAAAGAACGACAGAAAAAAGGAAAAACAAACCAGCGAATTCCATGTCACCGTTCGTTTGCACGGATTTGACTGAAAACCTTAGACTTATAAAGATTTCTACTGTATATATATATATATATATATATATATATATATATATATATATATATATATATATATATATATATATATATATATATATATATATATATATACATGTATATCGGCTGTGCTGTCGTTCGAAACTTAAGCTCCAACCATCCACCCACCCAACCAAACGGCATCCATCTACCAGCCATCGTCCATCAGGCTAGCACGCTGTTCGTACACGGGGACCTTAAATGGCGTGGCTCCTATTCAAAACGGGCAGCGGATCCTGGCAAGGATCTCACCCGAACCATTCGCTGATAAATGAACATGGTCGAGACCATGTGGTCACTTTACAAAAACATGTAGGCCTACATTTACATTTAAGTCGTAATCGTAATCGTAATCGAAATCCCAAGATTTCTACAGCGCCCAACGAAAGCCGCGCCGCGGGGACCAGCTTATATACAGGCGCTCAGTCAAAACAAAATCGATAGGCAAAAGGGTTCGGTTCCAGGTCAAGATCCAAAAGTCAGACTGAGAGACAGCGTGGCAGCTACGGTGGGTGATGTTTGGGGCTGGAGAGCAGAGGCATATAAGGGGAAGAAGGGGTGTCAGGATAGGATCTGTGGAAGAGGAATGTTTTCAGTTTTGAGTGAAAGGCCGAAGCAGAAATTGCAAGCGGTGGAGCATTTACGTCCATCCATCCATCCATCCATCCACCTGCTCACCACAATACACATAATAATTATATTCGGCGGTTTCCAGCTAGCAGCTGATGGATCTGGACTTCATTATGCTTAGTTGTTGTTTGTTTACCTCGGTGCTGTATCTCTGGGTTCAAGTACTCCATGAATCATGTTTGGCATCGCAGACAGTCAATGAGACGGCCACCTGTTTGTATCAACGAGGTTCCTTCGTGCGATAACATCCAGTGACTCACAGGCTAAACAAGCGACACCCAGGGCAGAGCAGCCTACGTTGCGAGACACCCACCAATTGAGCCCCGCACCATTCAGCTACCCCAATCAGCCCCACCCTGCCAGGTTCGACGAGGGTCGCGACTTTATGGGCGGATTAGTGTCCTGCACTCGACATATTGAGGGAGATGTGTCTAAAGTATGGCAGGGAAAAGCCCCGAAGGGTGGGATGGCGTGGGTTGATGAGCAAAGCGATAGGATGGGATGAGAGGAAGGAAGGAAGCTGGCTGACTGATGGGGACACATTCCAATCTCGAGTGCTTTTCCAAAGCTGCGTGTATGCAGTTCAAATTTAATCTTAATTACATCTTTCTGCAGTTCAAATTTGCATCTTTTGGCCTCTGTGTATCCGACTGACTGACTGACTGACTGACTGACTGATTGATTGAATGAATGAACAAACGAATGAATGAATGAATGAGATGAATGAATGAACGAACGAACGAATGGCATATAATATTACATCATATCGATTGATTCGTCTGTCTGTGTGCAATACTGTGGAGAGGATTTGAGGAGGCATTCATGTGGAATATGATGGTCTCCGATGTTGTGTACAGTCGGCAGCGAGTTCTATGTTGATTCCATTTGACGGGCTTCGGATTCGAATCCCGGCCGCAGAGGTGAAAAGCCGACACTTTAGCCGCTCGGCTGCGGTGTCACTTCTGATCCGTCTTTCTATACATTTTATATATTTATATACTTATATATAAATAAAATGAAATAAATATGTTTAATAACATTAGACTTAGTACCGTTACCCTAATTTGGATACCCAGTCATGTTGGCATCGATGGCAATGAATCAGCTGATCTTCTAGCCAAAGAAGCACTTAAATTAAATAATATAAAGTCGAATAGATATCTAGAGCTAAAAGAAGTGTATGGATTGATTAAACTGTATATTTTGAATAAATGACAATGGCAGTATAGTAAAAATCCTAAAGGAAAATTTATTAAATCATTGTATCCATTGGTAGATAATTCTGCAAAATATACCGATCCTACTTGGCGTAAAGAAATTCAATTGACTCATCTTAGATTAGGTGCTGTAAATCTAAATGCCAGATTATTTAAAATGAAAATTCATCCAACTGGTCTTTGCACCACCTGTAATGTAAAGGATGATATTTTTCATCTGATATTAAGTTGCCAAAAAGAGAGCATTTCAAGAAAGCTACGAGAAAATTGCGTAGCAAACCAACTTGCAAAATGAAATATATGGGTTGCTTCGTAATTTCAATGGTAGTTCCTCAGTTTCACGACATCTTATGGCATCAAAGGCATCCTCCTTTATCCAGGCTTGGGGCTGGCACTACCCCCAAACAAGGCAGTGGCGGAGTTAAAATCTCAATGGGGGTCGTATCTTGTAAATATATAGGCCTAAGTGCAGTGTATCTCAAATAATTTGAAGAAGTATTATCTAGACATCTGAGCTGTGTATAGGTTTGATTGATTTCTCTTGTTTAAAATGTGTATAATTAGTGTAGATTGATTTTTGTTTACACTTTGTTTTTGAATATTAAAAATTGGTTGACTGTTCTGTTGATACAATTTGGTAATCATTGTGTATCTATTTGGATTAGAAGATACACTGAAGCAGAGTCGCGTGACTAACAGAGGGGTGGGTTATAAAATTGGTGGGAGGGTTCGGTTGGGATTCATTTACGAGTCGCTGATTTTGGTGATTGTCTGATGAGACCGATTCTTATGTCTGTAAATACACTGTTAATAGCTGATGTAAAATTTAATGGGAGCAAAGTTATCCGCTTTTCACATATTCGCATTGATCACCCATTAAATAATGTTAATCTCCATACTCTGATGTACAATACAATTGCTATATTCAAATGCACTGTTATTCTCCACAGGCTTTTATGATAAGTTTTTATGACTAGCTTTTTCAGTTTGAAGTTTAATGGTTTAATTGTGACTTCACTTGTTATTGTTATTTAAAAACAGAACTGTTTTTCATCTGGAACATTTGTTAGGACGTCAACGACCAATCCTGCCATATGATGTCATTGAACTTTTGGTTCTACTTATACATGTCTAATTCTTAGTATTTTATTATAACTGATATACAGACAGACACAGAGACAGAGACAGGCAGGCAGGCAGGCGATTTAGTCAAATTATAGTACACCCAGATTATATATATGTCTCTATGTATACGTATGTATGTATGTTAGGGTGGTCCAATAAATGTTTTCGTTTAAAGTTCAGTGTCGGAACCCATCATTGCAGTCCGTCTATTAAAAAAGTAATATATAAACTGAACCATATTTAGAGGGTGAAGACGATGATGATTATGATGATGACGATGACGACGACGACGCTGATGATGATGACGACGATTCTCTGAGAACTTCTATAGCGCTATCGTCTTGATACTTCACCATATTCCGCAAACGTAGGGAAGGTATGCAGACAATTCTTTATCCTAAAGAACCAGTGACAAGGGAGGGAGGGAAGGAGGGAGGGAGGGAGGGAGGGAGGGAGGGAGGGAGGAAGGGTCAAAGCAAGGACGGAAGGATGGAAAAAAGGATGGAAGGAAGGAAAGATGGAGCAAAGAAGAAAGGGTAGAAGGGGTTGATGGATGAACGGATATATTTATGAATGAATCACTTAATCAATATTTTAATAAATGGACGGATGAATGGATGGAGTGATGGATACGAGGATATGGAGCAAGGTAATGTATGTATATAAGTATGTACATAGGTTTGTATAGCCTAAGTTTATATCATGCAAAAGGATGACGTACAGATAGACTGGAGACCATTCGCACTTGCACGCGTAGATAATGCGTAGCTCTGATAAGACAAAGATTTTCTTGTTCCTGAGAGTTTATATATATATATATATGTATATATATATATATATGTATATATATGTATATATATATATATATATTCGGGCAATGATCTACAGACTGCGAGAAGTCCAACTCTTACAGGTACACGCGTAATCGAATAGGACTACGTACAAAATAACGGTACAGGTGTTCACTGGAATTACGCAATCATCAATCAACGGCAGGTATGAGATAATTACATCTGAATCTGCGCACCGATGACGTCATGTCCTTTGACATCGATAGGCCGGCAAACTTCAATTGATTTATCTTAATTTAAACTAACCGAGGCTAATAAATGTTAATCGGTGATAATTAATGCTAATTCATAGTACTCTCCTTCGCCCTTCACACTCGCAGCAATTCTATGTCCCTAATTAGTGCCACGGTTCCCTTTAAAGTTTGACTCATGGTGTTTACTACATTTCACTATGGAAACCGATAATATATACATATATATATAACTATACAGAAACTTAGGCCTACGTTCCTAAATAATTGTTCCATATATTCTGTGCTGAGGCGAAGAAGTGGGGAGAATAAACAGTCAGGCCTAGGCCTGTGTCTATACATTGCTAAATGGTCGTAGGCCTATACAATCGGAATCAAACGCGCGATTCATGAAGGCTGATTGCTTTTCACGCTTCGATGGATTCGTGTGCAGGTGAAATTGACATTAATTGTTGCTGTCAGACCATGCAAAGAAAGATTTTACGGTTGTTAAAATTGGTCTTGCAGGGTCTGGGCTACAGCCGACAGAGCCCTCAGGCTTCGATCAATTGCTCTATAATCGCTAATGTTGAAAGATGCATGCAATAAATGAGCGAATCCTTTAGCCTAGTTTACCCCAACCACGACTTCAAGTTTCGTCCCAGTGGATTTACTGATCCAGTAGCTAACCTAGGTTTTTGGCGCGAGTGATGGCAATAGCTCTCCCTTCCCAACAGAAAATTTTAATTTAACACACAAAGAACAGCGGTTTAGAGAAACGTGATGTGCTGAGAATTAATCGATGACATACTAATATGGCACAAAGAACTCAATTCAACTTTACTAGCGTGGATAGCTGCACAGTGTTGGAGAACTTCGCCGAAATTGATGGAAGGTGCTACTTCAGTTTTGATGGAAAGAACAGTCAGGTTTGTTAGTCTCTCTTATAACATCGTAGGCCGTAAATAGGATTTGATAAGTTTCATTTTGCTGAAAGCCCGTCTACACGATGCTACCGAGACTGCCAATGTCAGCAAAATCCGTGGCCATAGTCGTGTATGCCTCTAATCTCATTGATGAAACGTGCTTGAGGACCCAGTTGGAGAATAAACCAGACTTTCCCCATTTCGTTTCGCTCTTTTGATGGAAGCGATTTTATTCGTACAGTTCTGGTACATTTCCAGTCCGTTCAATCTTGAGTAATGCTAGACTGATAGGCCTATATTTAGGTTTGCGATTTTGAGGATCCAACGATTCAGTATTACAAAGAAAACCAAATCGGTTATTCAATTCTTGTAGCTCTGTAACCAAACGGAAATTTCAACCCCAATTTGGGTCACCCAGTGACAATGGCAGATCTAAGTCGGATTATTTAAATTTTATATTACCATACTACATTTATTACACTGAGTTGACAGTAAACACAGAATACATGACCGCTAACCGCTTAAACCGCACACGCACAAAGAGGTCATTGGAACAAGCACACAAGCAGACGTGAAGGCACCACGCATAGGCTATGCACATATAATTATATTTTGTAAATGTCTGTGTCAGTGTATACGTATTGAATACATAGACCTATGCAGCCTATTCTTTCGTTCCTTTCAACTTGCCTACGGCAGTGATGGTCCATCCCAACGGCGCCTACAGCTGACCCTGTGCTTAATTATTCATGACCTTCGGTCTCCGTGGATTACGTCACGTAGGCCTAGCCTTTTACGGCCCAGCTGCAGAGACCTCTGCGTCCTACATTCACAGATAAAAGGCGCATCCAGATCCGATATCTGGGTCCGCCCATTTCCGGCTAAGACCTCTTTCTGCATCGACCGATTGGTCTGTCAAATGCGTGGACGTGGGTCGCATTTGTACTCGATTACGACCTTAATGATCTTAACGCGCATTGAAAGGTCAAAGGCCGTTACGGTCACTAATAATAATGCTGTCGCCTACAGAAAATTCATTAAGAATTCTAAACGTGTGACACACCGTCGCACTCTGACGGGGAGGGGACGATGGACCCGTGGGGGACTGAGTTTATGTTCTACAGTTATTAACCCAGTCCTTGGGCGATATTCTCTGAAGCGAGCATGTGTGTGCAAACAGGTTGTGAAACCAACATGCACAAGAAAACCTGGCACCCAAAATTGAAATGATTGCTTATTATGATTAAGAAATTTTAGTGCCGCTGATTAGATTAAATCAGCGCATGGAAACTTGCATACGGGCAAATAGGCCTATATGTAAGTATGCTTATGTGAAGTCCAAGCAACCGCATGTAGGCCTAGTTTGTAAGACCCATGAAGAGGAAACGAGACTCAGTGTGCTACCACAACGGAGTCCTAATTGACATCGATTAAGACATGACGAGGGAGATGACCATGACTCAGCTATGCACTAATAACAAGCATATCGTGAGGATGTGTGAAATCAGTTCCATCCAAAGTCATGTGATTTGGACCCAAAGCTAGAGACCTTCTGTCCGCTGCTTCCTTCAGCGTATGTTGGATCGATTACCACGTCTTTCCCCGTCCTCCTGGATCAGTTGTCCTCCACTGAATTCCGAAGTCTTCCGTCTAATGCAGCAGAAGACACATTTTCAGCTTATCTTAAGATGCGCATTTGAATCTGTCTTTATTTTGATTTAACTATGTTCATGCGCCTTTGACAAGGCGCTACACAAATATCCAACAAATATCCAGATCCACTGCATGTAATTTATTTGTAAAGCGTCGGCGTTTGTCTCGCGCTAAAAACTTGACTTACTTACTTACTTACTTGGGTGCAAAACTATAGTCACATACACAAATAAAAACATGTAGCCTATATGTATGTTTGGATGTATGTATGTATTTATGTATGTATGTATCAATAAACTTGTATAGCGCCTTTTGAGTAACTCAAAGGCTCTGCAGCACGGCTAGGTCTACCTAATGGCCTCTAAAGAGGAACGTCTACATAAAAACACATACATTTACATATTCACATGTAGGGCACACACTTGTACAATTACAATTTGTACAAAGTGTAGGCCTACTTAGTATTTATGCATATAGTGTCATGCAGACCTTTTAGCCTATCCATCGCCTTGACCATACTCTTAAATAGCTAATAGTAAACATGCTGAAGAAATTCGACGATTATGCTAAATGCACCCACTTTTGACAATGTCAAGAAGTGGGCGCATTTACCTGTTTATATTATGTCAAATGAAGTGGTTCGTAGTTATCACAGCACCGCCCTTTAAAGCGAAAGATACGATGCGTGGGTAATTATGACGAATTCATTGTACCATAACAAGTGGTCCTCTTCTCATACGCCCCGAGAATATTCATTATAAAATGGGGGTGATTTGCTTGCTTGTGCGCAACGTCACGCATTTCGCTTAGTACTGAGATGAGAGCTTTCGCCCCTTGGATGGAAAATGGACCAATCGCTGGCATCACGTGGTCGTTTTGAATGAGAATTACCAATCACAGGTTGGTATTTAAAACTTGACGAACCGAGATGGTACGAAAATCGGAAATATTCACGTGTTAAGCTGGCGTATTTTGTATTCATTTTCTCTTAAGTGAAAGGATAGATTTTAACAGAATGACGGATTACAGTAGACTGGACGAAACTACGTTACGGACGATGGTGAGTTAAATTCACGTTTTTAGATGGTTTGCGTTGCAGCGTATTTAACTGACCCAATAGTCTTGAGCTACTCATTGATCTTGACATTAAGCTCAAATGCGATGCAAAGTCCGGCAGATAATCTAATTCAATCAACACCGTGTTTAAGAGCAAGTGCATGCGACTTAACAGTTACAAGTCAAAGGTATACAAACAGCCTGGCAGTTTGCTTATTGTGATAACTACGAAGGATGAATCGACTAAGGCACAAACATGACCACTGCAACCCAACATCTGGGCATGCATATTTGTAACCTCTCAACATGTGTTAATATGCATTTACTGAACCGAAGAAGATGGATGGATGGTGTTGATCCTGATGACCTGTTATTCGATGATTGGTCACCATCCAGGGGTAGAAGGCCGAATAGTAAATATACATTTCTTGGACTTCATAAATTTGCTACACCTGCCAGAGTTGTGGCCATGTTGTGGATATAATGCTGGCTGGTGCAGCTTCCATTTTTGTTGGCTGCACCCACAGCACCTGCAAGCCCTATGGATGTACTGTGCGTTGAATAAATCATGTAAATCTGCTTACTTATGTCGGTGGCATAACTTCAAATTTCTGGCCTTCGGGATGACAGAAATGAGCTATTTAAGACTTTATCAAGCTCTAAGAGGTTGTGGTCTTCCATTTTACTGACTGTTATAACTGTAGTTTATGTTTCAAAATGGCTCTACACAAGTACTAATGTTCTACCAAAGGCAGCTCAAGATACGGTTTCAGCTTCTTTTATGTAGCAACTTTACAGATATATTAGACATTAATGTGAGTAATGCATTTGTTTAACTTGCCATTTGTCCATCGGCTGAGCAAGGAATTGTAGACAGCCATGTATTATTGAGAGTCAAAATAATGGTGCTATGTGAAGTTTGACATTTATATATTCCTAAGTATTCACTTGCATATTTACTTATGTTTGTATACATTTGCTTTCATCCATACATCCTGGGTATATCTGCTGTTAACACTACACTAGTCACTGAACTTCTTGGTGTTACTTTATACAGGAAGCTTTTTCTGAATTGCTATGATAGTTTGTCATGATCTTTATCGGTCCATACAGGGGAACCTTAAATGGCGTGGCTGGCGCCCATTCAAACAGCAGCAGTGGTGAATGATCTCGCTTGATAAATTCATTGAAATATGAGCAAGGTCGAGGCCATATGGTGGCTATAGAAATAAATGTACATTTACATTTTACATTTATCATCAGTACATCCATATGTTGTTTCTTTAAGCATCATTATTATCTGGATCATAACCACCACAGCTGCGGCCATCATAAGGCTTTTCATTGTTGGTCGAAATCACTACCACTATAATCTCATTTTTGCAATAATGTGCAGCTTTCCTTCATAGTTGTACAGTATTAGTGGTCAACCTGACTTCTTTTTATAGAAGTGTATGGACATTGTAGTCGATCATTTGAAGCAAAGCATTCAGAGGGCTTTCTACTGCACTCTTCTCCTCTGTTAATAACCTAGGATCATAATAGAGTGTTTTGGGCAAGGTGTGAGTGCACCAGGTGAACTCCATCTCTCTGCGGTCAAATGACCTCTTATTGGACTGAATTAATGATGTATAGCATGTAGGTATTTATTACCCTGTGTGGCAAGCCCCAGTGTGGTTTCCAGTAGCAAGGTCAGGGATAATTAATTTTAAAATAATTTACCTTTCAGTGTTAATGGTACTCTAACAATACTGGTGTTACCACTGGTTCTGAGTACAGTCTGATTAAAAGGATTTAATCCAGAATTAGGTTCGGCATTTCAATTAGAACTTTAACTAAATTAGCTCTTTGATCTTGTATGGGATCATATGCAATGAATTTTCAATCAATTTATTGGGTGAGATCCTTTGCCACCTCTGCCCATTGGATTGGGTGCCACACAATTTATGGTCCATTTGTATGGACCCTGTTAGCTGGAGATTTAGATCTCTGAAATAAGCAGAGACCGGTGTATTGCCTGAGTAATTTAGGCCATATTAATATTGTTATTATTTGTGTATCAAAACGTCTTCTACTGTCGAAAATAAAGGATAAACTGGAGGCATTTTATAATTGTATGATGTTAGTATTAATTTCTACACTTTAGTAACATTGCTGCCTTGTCATAAATAAATCATTTTTTTTTCATACTTTGAGTTTTGTGTTATATTTATAATCATTTTGATCGGACTGCTACATTCATGTACACAGCCAACAGTGACTAAGAGCTGCTGTGTGCACAGTGTTGGCCAAAGTCTGTCACATTTGTATGTGCACGTTTTCAATTTTATGTTTGTCTTAATCAACTTGATATAAAGTACATTGACCCCACTTGTGGGTCTGTAATATGTAGCTCTTATATACATGTACTAGTATTACAAGACAATGTATATATGTGGTAATATGTTGCATATGTATAATTATATATATATATATATAATATTATGCTTAGTCTTGTCTTAATATTTATGTTGAAATTCACAGGACCAATTATTCTGTGACTAGAGTATTGAGTACAGAACATCTGTGGTCTAGTAAAGGGTAGACCATGGGGTCAGTGCACTGGATTTTAAGCTTCAGGCCTCTGAAAATCCATAGCCGATATTCTAATGTTAGACATCAGTGGCAGATGGCGTTGTAATCTCAGTTGTGATTGGCTGAGAAGGTGGCGCTTGTAAAACAATATTTATTAACGAACTTACAATACTTTACATTGTGACACATCATGAAATTAAAGCTTTCATTTATATGTTGCCTTATATATATATATATATATATATATATATGGTAATCAGTCAGCTAATTGTCTCATATTATTCACCAGAGCGCCAATGTTTCCCAGAACTTTGTAAAGATGATGTGGAATAACTGGCTAATTGTTGGCCTGTGTTTTGTTTTGGTAAATATTGGCCTTAGATGTTAACATAGATCTCCTGTCTTGTCTGAAAACCTCATGTTCTTATCTCGTGATGATTACCAATTCCACTTCCTGTGGCTTCATCTATGGAGTGTGTGGACAGGTCATGTGGGACAAGTAAACTGCTAAAGATGTAAATTTATCAAAGAGCATTTCCTTAGATGAGAATTTTGTTATCTGCAAGAACTTTGTAAAACATGGAACTCCTTGTTTCAGATATTCTTTGAATAGCATTGCAACATTTGTTAGTTGGTTTTTAAAGGAATTTTTACGTGATGGATTTTTTAGCTTTATGGCAATTAATAATGCATATAACATTTTGTTACAGTGTGAATACTTACTTGAAGACGTCGAAGTCACATTTAGGAAGTTGTAATAGCCAGATAAAAAGTTAAAGGAGAAACCTATGTCACACTAGTGGCTGTTCCTTGTCTAGCATGGCTGAAATAGTGAAACTCGATGCCGAGTTTGAATAATTTAGTAAAATTAGACAAACTTTACAGACAAGTACAAATACCGGACATTCATGTGTCCGGTGTTAACTCGAATTTTCTCCCGGAAAAATGGTCCAAATACTGGACTCTCCAGTTCAAAACCGGAAGTCTGGCAACCATATTTGTTAGCAGACTATTTCAGGTTTCACATGCTGTGTGTTTGTGTACTGTTGTTCATCATCATTCTAGTCATTAGCATTGTTATCATTATCAATGCAACAGAATCTGAAAGATTTATTCTTCTTCTCATTATTATTATTATTATTATTAAGCAGACATTTATAATGTGCGCAATTAACAACAGCCTCAGTGGTGCATTCAATGACCCTAAACAAGTAAACGATAGTAGGGCCGCTGCGGAAGCACCCTTCCCAGTGTGAAATGTGTGATTTAATGCAGAAATAGTTATTAGTGACGCAAGCCCATTTCAGCATATCATGTTGACGAATATGCAGTCATAGTGGAAATTTCCATAACCAAAGCACAATGTCGACGATGGTGTTCAGAGTACGTGCAGGGCAGCTTTGTAACAACTTAGATTAATTGTGAGGAGATGAAGCTCAGAGACCTTATCTAATCACTTCTAGAAACCAATCTATCTATTCAAGAATGTTGGTTCTAAATAAATTTTAAAGTTCTAAGAAAGAATACGATTAAGTTCAATGTTTGAAGTTAAGGTCATGTAGCAATTCAGCTTTATGGCCTGAGTTTTAAAGTAGAGGTATGCTTGATTAAACAGCCTGTGTAAGATAAGGTAAGATGGTATGTGTTGATTTAGTCCCCCATGGGCTACAATTTCCTCCAGAGGGCAAGCTAGTCTGGGCCTCCTGAATTACTGTTGATTGACCGGCCAAGGAGGTCTAGATAACTCCCTCTAGGGTCCATAGAGGAGCAGCAAAGGGACTACTATCTGCCAGCCCCAGGTCTGTTTGTTTATGGGCTGTTAATTGGAGCCTGGAATTGGGCTGAGGAAGGGGGAAAGTGAGTAACACCTGTGTGCTGATCTAAGGGGACTAAATAACAAGTAGTGACACCTGAACAGGTGAATTGAATTGTGCATTCTGTAGAGATGGATTTTTGAAACCCCTAAATTCTGTCTGTCTGACAGGACATGCCACAGGGCTCCCCAGGCTTTGCTTAGCTGTAGTGGAACTGTGGAGGACTTTCAAGCACTGAGTATTCATCCTCAACTGGGAGTGTAAATACCATTTCTATTAGGATGTAATCCTTGCCCCAAAAGAAGAATTTTCTGAATTCCTCTGATCTCCCTGAATGGTTATTTCTGTTAGCCTACTACACAGATAGAATCAAGTGTAAGTGCAACCAACGGATAACCTACCTTTCCTGTCGTATTGTATTATATTACAACAGAGTATTTCTATACTGCATCTTCAGAAATAACCTCATCGAGGCAGTCCTTCTGGAAAGAAGGGAAGATCTTTTAACAGTTTCTTACTGCTGCTTCATGTATTCATTTACTGATTCACGTGTAGATTTGATTATACAATATCCGAAGTATCGCAAGTTTGACTGTTTAATTGTTAGACTGATGTGTCCTTATTTAATATTAATCATGATGATTTGTTCAAACAATGTCCATGTCAACTATTTCGCAGTTTCCTTATACATAGAACTTGATGGCCAAGTTTAAATAATGTTCAGTCAGTTGAGTTGACTTGACAGTTTGTTTACCACAGTTGACCAATGCCTTTAACTCTTCTTAACATCCTTAATATTCATCTTTTAAAACTTGTCTTTGCTGGATTTTTATTTGACTTGGGAGTCATTAATTTCCTTAGAGAACTGGTTACAACACTGATTTTATTGCCATTGTCTTTCATTGAAAAAAGAGTGTGCCATTCTGCCTCTGTGTATATATTTATATTTTATTGCTGAGGCGCTGATTCATTATGTTAAAAGTGCCATGTTGCTTAAATTAATCATGTAATAAAATACTTTAATGAACAAACAGGTTATTTAACCAGAGTGAAATCGCTACAGACATCAGAGTTGATTCACAGTGCAATCACTTAGTATTATGGCTTTGATGTATAAAGCAGCAGAAAAACTTTGGTATACTAAGCCACACCATTAGTCATTACTTGTTTGAAGCTTAATTTCATGGCAGTTTAGACAAACTTTTGTTTTTGGCTGAAATTTGGCATGAGCATTCAACATGGTTGAACTTTGTTTCAGGACTGGCATGTTAGTTGTTTTCACTGAGATTTTACTTTTATTTGCTGGTGCTATTAAAGTGTTGGTTAAGCTGGTTTTTGTAAGACAGCAGTCATTCTGTGTGGTTGTATTGAAGCTTATTATTATGTGAAGTTGCAACCAAGTTTTGACAGAGGCTTGTTCCTGTTTAGACTGCAAAAGTGATGGTTGGCCTAGAGTTCCTATAGGTCTAAGCTGAATGTGGGAAATCCCCTCCTCCTCCCCTCCCCCCTCGACAGATGCTTGGAATTTTTTCCTGGGCAAGTTCTGAAACTTGACATCCTTATAAGGTGATCAGGTGTAAGAAATCTGAATCATCTAATTACTGCTGGTCAAATACCGGTCAGACTTTACCACTGAGTGTGGGAATTGACGGAGTTTTAAATCCTGTTAGGGTCAAACTGGATACCCCCGGCAATCAGAGTAAATGGGTGGTTGTGCACTCTGTTGGCAATCAGAGTAAATGGGTGGTTGTGCACTCTGTCCTCCGAGTGACCCTGAAGATTGCAGACATGTATCTTTAGTTTGTCAGCTAATGCACAATAATTGGATAATTGGATGACTTCAGCAGGTGGCATGCGATGCTTCTACATTTAGCTGAGCCACAGACGGACCAATGTGTCTGCAAACAGCTGTGGAAACTTGTCACTTGGTAGCACGTTGCATGTGCTGATTGATTCTGGATGGGGTGGGCTTGACGCAGGCAGTCTTCTTAGGCTACAAATTCGTCTGAGATGTGCAGACAGTGTTTGGTCTGTTTTTCTCTTAAATGATTTTTTGGTGACAATATTTGGATGACAAAACTCATATGGTTTTATTTTTGTCTCTCAATTGACTGACTCAGAAAACTCAGAAACTCAGCTAGTTGTCTGTATTAATGGTTTTGAATAACAGTGCAAATGATGAAAAACCTTCAGTTTTAGAGTTCTAAAGAAATGCTACTGCTTAAAATTAGTTCTGATTCATTAGTATTATTTAAAATAGTTTATGTTATAGCAATATTTAATAATTTAAGTAAACATAACAATATTGAGGACTGTCATATTAACAGGATGCAATCTTAATGCAATACAACTGATATTAATTTGATCAGGCCCCTTATTGGTGGCTGAGAGGTGCTTTGTATTTGTTAGGGGAATAAGGTTTTATTTATAAATGTTAACTTGTGATTGTTTTTGTTTCAGTTGGAGGCAAGCAGTGATCCAGAAGAACGACAACAACTGCGAAGCATCCTGCGTCGTCACAAGAAACACTCCAACACAATCAGCTTTCCTCCGACAGACCGTGAGAACATCATGAGTAACAACCACTACAATGTTTTGCCACTCACAAACAGGTGGGAGCAAATGAGCAGTAGTCTGAAGTCTTCTTCTAGTCCAAATCCGAATGAAATTCTTCCTAGATGTAATGCAGGACTAGAGAAGAATATTCTCAGTCCAATTATGAATTGCAACAAAATTCAAGAAAATGGTACAGACATAAACTGCAATGGAAGAGCTCACAGGAATGGTCTCCAAGCTATTTGGAATTGTAGCAGGAATCCGGACATTGGAGTGACTGATTTCAGTAGGAACTGTTCTATAATATCTGAAGGAAACATTCACCTACCAACAGAGAATTTCAAACGAACTGTGGGGAAGACGTTAAGTGAGCCTGTTACCAGTGATGACTCAAGGGTGGCTCGGAGTCGACTCATCATACAACAAATGGTATAGAAATTTCGTTTCTGTGTTGTATTACTCATGATCGTTGCAGTGGTTTTGATATATGATTTCTGAACATGCATATACCGGTATATGTTTTTGAAATTATTGCCCGTTAATTGCGTGTTTATGTCCACCCCCGGGTGATGATACTTATGATCATGTTTTGGATTCATTGTTACAGGCCATCCAAATTCTGGTTCTTCGCCAGTGAACATATAAACAGAGAACACGTAGTGATTTGGGTTTTAAAATCATTGTGCACTACAGCAAGTTCAAAAAGAGCTGGATGGCTAATTTTGTATTTTGGCATGGCACATACACAGATTGGTCAGTATTTTCAGTCAGTTGCAAATTATCTTCCTCCATCTCCAATTTTCCTGACACATTTTCCAGTGAGGCCTAATTGTCTGATCTTTAATACTTCGTCTTGTCTATGAAGAAACGTATCGTGGTTTGATTTTTCCTGATCGCAACCTCGTTTTTGCTCTGCTGCAATAAGTTCCACAGACATTGGTCATATTTAGCTTAGGAACCACAGTGGGATGGGAATATGAGGCACAGTGGAAATGTAAAGGAGTTTTAATGAAGTGTTAAATGAGAAATTATATTAAGTATAGGGTGTAAAATGATGATTTATGTACTGTAAATGTGGTGTTTGATGCTTCTGCAGTTAGATGGTTTAGGGAAAAATGAAACTTACATCTTGTCACACTGATCATAATACGCCAGAAAGTCTGTGTATTTGGCAGTCATTTTTTTAATTGTTTTTGGGCTTATTTGCTCTGAAAGTAGACTTCAGTCCAAACATCTGAAAGTGTTTTAAAGTTTTCCCGATGGTTTAGACATAATCCATGTGCACTGTGCCTGTTCTGGGTGAGAGAGCCTTTTTATTGGTTGAACCAAGTTTCTGGAATTCTCTTTCTCAGTCTTTGTGCTTTGCTGAGTCTCTGTTGGTCTCATCTTAAGACCGATCTGCTTCAACATGCTTTTCTTCGTTCTGTCTCACCACACTGAACTGGAATTGACTGGATTCTGAATAGGTACTGGCCTGCTATCAATTGCTGTGGATTTTGCAATATTAAAACTGCACTATAGAAGCTGTAAAATTAGATTCTATAATTATAATTATGCTGATCTGCATTGGCATAAGTAGCAATTCTGATGGAGAAATTAATTTGGTTGGTATTTACAATTTCCTATTGAGAATGTCAGTTGTCAGCAGGTCCATTGCTAATTGCTATATGTGGGTTATCTATGCACCGAGGTGCAGTGGGAGATATTTGTTTTAAACCGGAGAGATTAATCCATCACAGAACTTACTGGCCTAGTTAGCTACATGGGTAAAGGCATACACCAAGGAGCCTCTGTGTGTGAGGATCCTGATTTGCATCTCGATGGTGGCTTGTTTCTCAGATTTAAATCTCAGGCTAGTACGGTCTGTGCACAGTGACCTTAAATGGCGTGGTGCCCATTCAAACGGAAATTGATGGTGAAGGATCGCACCCGATTAATTCATTGCAAAAGATTTCTCCTTATACATGTCTACTTTTGTTCCTGGTTGATTTTTGCAGCTTGCACCTCGATTGGCTGCTGCTGCCGAACACAGAGAAACGACTCAAGAAACAACTTCACCGACCACAACACCATCAGTCGCAGAAGACTACTGTGAGTTGTTTGGTTAATAATTTCATCATTTTTTTCTGTTTATTCCTCTGAAAAATGCATTTAGCCTGGACATTGGATGTTAGCATGAGACAACCTCCAGTGAGGTTGCTGCTAATGTGGTTGAACATGGATTTAAACTGGTTTGTGTGAGGTTTAGCCTTTTTTTGTTTTCTAGAGGTTTGAACCTGTTTGTTAATTGCACTGACTTTGAGTAGGTAACCATAAACATTCAAGAGATGCTTACCTCTTAGTTGCAGTCTGTTTGTTCAGTGAAGCAGTATACTTGACCTGTCAGTATACTTGACTGTCGGTTTGCTTGCACTGTCTTATGTGATACAGCTTTGCCAGTTCTGTAGTATTCTGTTCAGTACTTAACGCTTCTCGACTTTTTGCGTTGTGCAGTTTGTACTGTTTGCGCTTTTCCTTAGAGGTTCGTTCTGACTTATTATAATGATGACCTCATTTCATGGCAGAAATTTGGAGTTTAATGAAATTGTGTACAGCAAAATACTCAAGTGGGGATTGATAGTAATGTTGACGTTAATTAATATGTGACTTAGAGGATTTATACATTCGAATAGTAGATTATCTTTGTGCAGTTCCAAAATTATAGGTCTTTTTCAAGACTACAACAAAAACCAAACAGTTCCTAGTCAAGTCATTAATCATTTTATTAAAAAGACAAGCAATTACTAATATTTAATATTTGATTAAACATTAAGTGTAAGGAGCAGAGGATTTTCTTCTGAAAATAATAACTGGCCAGGAATTGAACGGCATGGGCATTCCAAGGCCTTTCAGTTGCATCAATATCTGATCCAATAGTACAGTTAATTTAGGTAGAAATGAGTCAGCCCTCAATGTGGTGGGGTTGGATTCATCAGCAGAAACCCCCAGATTCTTATTTCACCAGTGCATGTATTTAACTGTGCACATAGGATGCTCAACTGTTGAGGCTTTTAATGAATCTGGTCACGTGGCTGTTTTATTTTGTGGAGAACGTTGTTTACCATGCTGTTTATTACGTGCCCTTTTGGCCCTTTGTAGAAAGAGCCTTTCCCCAGTGACAGGAGTGTGTGTTATGCAGTGCCTTTTAACCTTATCAAAGAGACCCACTGCACCAAATCCTCTTGTTGGTTACTCACGGGATTCAAGCACCACTTGTTTTCGTCTCACACGACTTGTTTTTGTCTCACACGTTGTCTGTTGCATGACACTGAGCGCATAATTATCATTACATGTAGCTGTTTAGATCTTTTTATGATATTAACTTAAACTCTGGTTTTCTTTTAAATTTATGGTCTTTGAATTGTCAGTCTAGCAGTTGAATTACAATGCCATTAGCTAAATTAATTCACGTTGTAATTTAATTTATATGAACTGTGGTGTTGCTAGAGGGGGGGTGAGTGGTGTGACTGCCCAGGGGACAAGTGGGTGGCAAAGAGAGTGGCAAATTGAAATCTTTTTAGACATATTTTTATCATCTGCACCCAAAATTTTAGTGGTAATCACAAGCCATTGCGAGAGCCTAAAATCCCAAGAGCAAGAGTAAATTTTGAAAGTACTAATCAAGTCGTTAGCACAATTTTAATTTTTATTATTGATTAATGTTCAACACTTAGTGTTTCTCAAAATTGCTGTTGCCATTAAAATAAAAAATTTCTATGGGGGGCGATTGCCATCACTCCCCTTAGTTACCAAAATACCTAGCTACTCTACTGCATTTGAAGTACCATTATACAGCCATGCAAACTATCATTTCATTATTAGTCACTGGATTAAGAGCTCTATCGATTTCAGCAAATCACAGGCTTTGCAGTTATAAGTGGCCAGGTAGAAAACCAGGAACAATGAACATTGCATTGCTTCATTTTTATGCAGTCGTCATCAACGGTTCTTGATGCCAGCGATGTGGTGGCGATGGGTGAAAATTAATGATCTCCAGTCTTTCTGGTCATTTGTCAGAACCAGTGCTTTTCTTGTGTTTAGTGCAAAATATAAAAATGTTTTTATGAAAAGACTGCCCAGATAATCTTCATTAGATTCTTTGCATATTGGAATGATTTATTTTATGGGGCTTACAACCCTGGATTGTCATGGGGTGAGACAGCAGGACCTGGAGAAGGAGATGAACTGCAATCATAACAGTTGAAAAATGGAAAAGGGACCCTATTATTTCTAACTTTAGCCAATTCCCAAGATCAGAAAGAGTGGAGAACTCAAATTAAATTGAAAGTTAAGTTGGCCACAGACTGAATGTATTATATTATTTTAAATCGTGTATTTTGTAGCAAAATCATCCGAGACGCCAAAGAGTGGTGGAGCTCCTCTGCGTTATGTGGGCAACGATGAACCGGTGTTCACCCGCACCTTGTGTGACATGTCTAGTGTCATCCCAGGTGAAACAGTGGTCCTTGAGTGTAACGTGGTTGCAAGGCACCGGCCGATGGTCCTGTGGTACAGAAATTCTCAGCTAGTACCCATGGATGGCAGGCGGTATGAACAATCATATGACGGGGACTTGGCGCGGTTAACTATACGCAACGTGGGTTACGACGTTGTGGGCATCTATGAATGCGCTGCGAGAAACGCTTTTGCCAAAGTGACATCAACGTGTCAAGTGCAGTTGAAAGGTAAGCTGAATGAATCTGGCCCACTATTTGAACCTTGAGTTTGTGACCCTGTTTACCTAGGGCTATTTTAGTCTCCAATAAAAGTGGGTCAGAATTGATGAAATTGCCCTAAATGTGTACAATGTAGGAGTGTATGTTTGAATGGCTTAGATAAATTGAATGGCAGAGGGATTTTGCTTCAGAGGGAAAATGACCAGTGGTCATGCCTGTCTGGCTTCTCATTCTTTGTGGCTCTGTTAGGGATCAGGTCTTCGGAAGCCACCTTCTCCAAAGGATTTCTGATGAATGAGCTTGCAGTCTTAGTGTCACTGAAGCCATGAATGAAGACCACTGAGCTGTTACCATTGACCTCTGGTTGTTAATAGTCCAAGTAGACCATCTTAATGACTCCTGGCCTACGTTTAACCAAGCACATACAAGTCATTGCATTTATTTAGTCAACTTTTTCACTAGCTGTTTATAAAATATATAAAATACATACGATTTATATGTAATATAAAAATACAAGTTTATTATACTCTCATTAATGCTGAAATATTTACATGCATGCAATAATGACTATTCTAATCCATCAGTGCGGACGAGTGTAAGTAAATTCTTTACAGTGTAGTTTGTTATCTGGACCACACAGTATTTTAACAACATTTTTATGAGCACTGTACAAAAAGGGCTGACCCCCGAGAGCTAGTGAGGATTGTTGTGGGGCTTTGAGTTCATCTGTGTAAATTGTGTTGCTGTTGTGTGTTTGCCCAGGTGATGCAGAGAGGCAGAAGTCTTCGTCATCTGGACAGATGGCGACACCTCCCACCTCTAGAGTTACTGTCCAAAGGTCCGAAACTCTGCCCTCATCTGCTCAGGCCATGAGGGTATGTCTCACAAAATTCGTCACTTTACAGTTATTGTTTCTTCACCCTAAAGAGTTGTAGTACCTTCTAACCATTCAGCATTTGCATAGATTGGTTGATTGGAGCTGTGGGGTGGGGAATGAGAACTGATGCCTTATAATAACCCTAGCGTGTTTCTCAGTTGCTGCTGGTGGCTGTAGGAGTCTTGGTCATGGGTGAGTCTATTGTGCATGAGGTGTGTCAGGCTTTCTAACTTTTGTTATTGAACAAGACATATTGTTTAAGTCAATGCCATATACCTGTCCCATCTAGCAGAATTTCTACTCTCCTCTTTCTGTCTAAGAGCAACCATGAGCTGAGCAATCTGAAACCGAGTCCAGGTAATATTCTGGGCGTTCTATCCCACCCAGAAAGGGAGGGGGTGCACTCCCGTCTTCCTGTCTGTTGAGGCCAGTGAAGAGTATTGCATGCATCTCTCAGCCCCAGCGCAGTACACCCACACAGCATAGCTGTTTGTGCTACTCATTATACCGGCCTTAGTTTGTGCTGGTGCTTGCCCTAGTCTTCTGCTTTGAACAAGGATTAAGTGCAAATTTCGGAAGTGATCTTGAATGCTTTTCGATTTCTGAGGTGATGTTGGTTTCAAATTGCTTTAGAAAACTAAAAGTGGGACAGTTAATATTTCCTAACATATATATCTCAGGTGAATTTAGGAAGATTAGCATTATTTGTACTTGCTTTGGTGTTCATGGAAATATTCATTCATTTGGAATTCAGTATTCCTTCCCATTTCTGAGGTGAAGTTTTGAAGTGGTGTAGACGTCCACTGACTGACTTCCAGGTTAATTTAAATAACAAATGCTTCCAAACTGCATATAGCTTGTGGCTTATTTCCCTGGCTGAGTAAATTACTGAGTTTTTCCCAGTCTTGTTTAGGGGTTTGAATTCCTTTCATTCTATAACCTAAAATGGTATACAGTTGCTCATAAACTGAAGTTGGTTAGTGTAAAGCAATGTTACAGCTGTGGATTCATTCTAATCTCCTGTCCTTCAGCAGTCTATTAACTTGCAAGGAAAGGTGAATTTTAAGTCTTTTGGGTATTTTCTGATTTTAAAAAGAAACAATTTCTATGTTTAAATAGCTGTTTGATTGATAGTCTCTTGTTTGTTTATAGCTCATCAGTTCCGCTGCTAGACGCAAGATGGAGGCAGAGAAACCATCTTTAAGAGAAGACTCAGTAAGGAAAAATGGTAAGATGGAATTCAGTTATTCCGAGAGTTTCCTTCTAAGTTATTTACACTGCTTTTAAGAAATCGGTGTGACTTTTCCCTGTTGCAAATCGGTTTTTTTCTGCTATTAAACCTTGTTCCACAATGACAATCCTTCAGGCAGAATCAATCGAGATTGAAGAGACCTTAGACACTGGGAGACCTCCAGAATACTGATTTATGCAGTCTGATGAGGAAAATCGATTAAGAGTTTTCTGTTCAGTGCTGCTATGAAAATGCTGGATATAAATGTAATATAATTGCTTATATTACTCTGAAATAGTTGTTTGTATAAAACACTTGTTTTTAGTGGACGTGGTTGTTTGAGATCACGTTTAATCAGTTGGCTTCACTTTATTAATGTACCAGTCATAATTTATGTTCTAAAGAAACCGATGTGACTGCTGTTGGCGTGGTTTCACACCCAGAAGAGGTGGAAGAGGAGGCAGTGGCACGTAGTACTCGCACGGAAAAGGCTTCGGATGGTGGAAAAGTTACCACAACAACAAATGTCACAACGCACAAAACAAAAGGCAAGATGATCCATTGCTTATAGATGATCAGATAGTAATTGACTTAGTGACCTAGGCTCTGACTTATCTTCCCATATTAAACAGGACAAATGATTTTCTGTCAGCAGATGTCAGTTGCATTTGCTGATAGAATGTCTTTTCAGTCTGATTAGAATATTTATCGTATGGTTTGCTTGATCAGCAGCTGCCTTCTGTTTTGTTATCTTCAGACTTGTGCTGTGAGGAGTTAATTATGTGTCTGCTTCCATTTGTTTTATTAAGTTATTTTTAATTAACTTAATTAATTTTAATTTTAATTAATTTTTTATTAAGTATGTTTTCTTAAATGAGTTACACAAATTCCTCTTAATTACATTGTAGCTCTAAGTTTTTATAAAATCAACAGAGGCTTGATTATGCCACTTGTAATATGTTTTCTTTGTGATTAGTAATTTTATTAATTAATTTCCATATGGCTCAGATGGTGCACACTTGGTGACAAAACAGACGAAACAGATCACTCGTGTTGGTGGCGTTGGAACTACAAACTATTCGATAAATAAGTGTTCTGCCGGTAAGTTTCAGTTTTTCTCCTTTTGTTTGTCAGACTTCCTTCTCTGGACCCTAAAAACTTCTGTAGTTGAAAGTTATTTTAGCTGTAAGGGGCCACCAGAGAGGTACTGCTAGCCTTGATTAAGTGAATGATGTAAGGTATTCATGTGATACATTTGTCATATGCCTTCATCAAATATTTGTTAGCTGTCCAGAGCTCTTCAAATGCAGAACAAAAGTAGCGACTAAGATGAATAGTCATGTAAAATTTTTCAGTTTCTGAGTGAGTGGTAACAACAGCACAGATGGAATTGTAAAAATTAATGTTAAGACTCACTGTTGGTCACCTGAAAAGTATTGACATTTAAGTTTTTACATGTATCATTTCTTGCTCGTTCTTAATTTGCAAAGTTTTTTTACATAAATGTGTACTTTTCTGCCATAAACTTGAGTTTTATTTTATGGTACCAGGGTAATAGTTTAAGGGGACTTTAAATGTACAGAGGACCTTATACCTCATTACTTGTGATTATGGGATGTCATGCAATAGCATACTTGCACAAATATCAGTTCAAATGGGTTCAAGTATGGAACAAAGTGCAGCTTTTCACTCCTAAATTTTGTTCAAAATCAATGACTCAAAATTAGGTCAAACATGAACTTTCTATGTTTTTATGATTATTGCAAAACAAATAATTTTTTGGCCAATTACGATTGTGCTTACCCAGGAAAGGCATATCTCTCAGCACATCCACTTGAAATGAGCCATCTTGTTTAAAATTGGTCAAGGCATATGGGCTGCTTGGCAAACAGTGGTCGAAAAAGGAACCAACTATATATGTGTTGGGTATTGACAAAATGATTTCTGCCAAACTTTTTCTGGATGGAGATATGGTCCGCATTATCACCAATGTTAATCTAAAGTCCATTGGTTCAGAAGTTTCAGATTTACAGAGGGTTAAAAACCTTGTTTTCTATGGATATCACATGTCACCATTAACACTTGGTGGCACACTGTGGCAGCCTCTGACATGGTTAAAATGTGCCAGAAGGTCATATTTTGCACCTTTTTGGAACCTGCGAGAGTTTCAAGTAATGTGTATACTGAAATTGTTGATACATGTAACGACATTTTAGCAATTTACTGCCCTTGGCATTTGTTCCTGAAGCATCATGTAAAAGTGTTCTGGGTTTTGTAAGACTGATAGAAATTGTGGGTGATAGACTTGGAGAAGTGTGACAAACTGTCTGAAATGTTCCTGATTTTACGGCTTATGAACCGTTTTCAGAGGAAATAGCAGAACGTCTTGCTGGGATCTTTGAGAAAAAGGCTTTGAATGGAACCAGTGGTGTAATCCTGGTTAAGACAGAAAATTGGAACAGTCAGGATGGAATAACACATCGGAATGAGAAATCTCAGATTTGGGAAGGTACAAGACCTGCCTGGCATGCACCACTTAAGCCACCATAATCCCATTCATGGCTTTAGTTGGTTCTTAATATGAGTGTAATAACTTTAGCTGAGCATGGCTTTGTGTTTTGCTGACTGAAGTTGGTTGGTACAGTTATTTACAAAATGTTGTGTTGCATGCTGTGTTCAACAAAGAATTACTCAGATATAAGTGTTTTGCAGGAGTTCAGTTGTATTCGATTAAAACTTGAAATCTTGTGCTTCAGGAGTTATTTGCCGACTGAGTGCTTGTACTTCGTGCTTTTATGACAATGTATATTTTTTGAGCAATTTAATCCAATAAAATGAATGGATTACAGCCATTCAGTTACCCGGGCACTTGTGTAACACTCATATAACAATTTATCATTCAGCGATCTTTCTCAAGGGTCATATTGATTAGCACATTCTACCAGAGATACTTTTTAAGTGATATCTGCTTTGTAACCTGATGGCCTTCTAGATATTGCCTTACTGACCTTGCTCGGAAATTTCTCTTGTTCACATTTCTTGAGTAATGTAGAACAGAGCCACAAAGAGGTCAATAAATGTTTTGAGTAAAGTATTTTAAAATGTTTTCATATAACTAATTGTGCCTGCCTTGCTTAGCATGTTATTGTTAAGGCATGTCACTTACTTACATACCTGCTATAACCTAATAACTTCTATCATGTCTACTTCTACAGTGTTAGCGATAAGATGATCGGCATTAAAGGTTATACATGTGTATGGTTAATTTCCAGCAGTAGTTTATCTGCTGAGACAGAGTAAGTCTACCAGACATGCATGCCTGTGTACTTGCAAGTATGCCTACATACATACACGTACATGTATACCACTGTTAATTGGCTTCTTCTGTGCTCCATTTTCCTTTATCTTACAAACATGTTGTGCTGTTTGGCAAAATTTTTTTGATTTCTTGATTGTGTGTTTTATTACTTAATTGTTTGTATGGTGTTTTAGCTCCTCGCTTGGCCCTGTCATTCAACGAAGCAGACATGGCTTCAAAGTACAAGTGAGTCTGTCACTTGTTTGTGCAATTAATAATTATTACTACCTTATATACTCGAGTATAAGTTACAGCGTTTTTGAAGTTTTTTAAAATTTGAAATTGGAGAAATAGGATTTATATATGAGCCAAGGCCAAGTGTCTTGTATCCACACCAAAGGATGTCTGACGTCATTGTTAATAAACATTTTTCCAATGACAGTTTTGGCAATTCTTTTTATTAAGCAATTAAAAAATTGCTGTTAGGTAGCAAAACATACAAATGTTAGATAGATAAAAGCTTCTTGCTAAAAAGACATTTTTAATGAATTTTTTAAAAGTATGTTCTGCTGTTGTTGAATGATTTCACGTTTTATGTGTTACATGTGTTCTTCTAAACAGTGACATATGTTTGTGTATCAAAATCTTTATGTTGTAACGTTTCTTTTCTAAGCTGACATTTGTTTGGATTTGAACTCATCATTGACAATTGTTTCTGTTAATATAACTTACATGACACCAGTTGTTCCCTGCTTTTATCTTTATCTTGTGTTTTCTTATCACTTCAATTTTGTTTGTTTATCTTTGTATGAGCTTAATTTCTCTGTGATGTTGTTTTCTCTGCTTCAGTAAACCTCGTCTTCATTTCATTTTTAACAGGATATGTATTGCGTTCGTTGTGTATTTCAGTAATTCAGACAATATTGGACTTACGCCTCTCCAACGAAGTGCAACAACTGTCAAGCAGAGGTTACTTGAATGGTGTCGAGTCACTCTGAAGGATTACAAGGTTTGATTCTCGGCAGTTCTTCTTGTTGAATATTAGGTGTAAGTGGTGCATTAGAAATGCCTGGGTGCAACTGCATCTTTGCAGACCACAAGTAGACATTTGCAGAACCGCATTATTTTGAAGTACAAGCAGAATGACCAGTGCACATTCTTTACCAGTTGATATGTAGACACTTAATACAGTGCCTCTTATGTACCATAATCTTAAAGTATGAGCAGAAATTGTGTTATTGTTTACTTAACAGTCTGTTTGATGCTGTCGTTATTGTCTTTATCAGTAGTATAAAAATTTGAACCCAATACCTTCCTGACAACCATGTATTTTTCTTGTTGCCATTATATATGTATAAATGTAATATGCACTATATTTTGAGATCTTTCAGTGTATCTCTTTTTATCTGCTCTCTTCATTTCTAATCATTTGTGTGTTATCAGTCCATACCGTTGCCACATTATTGTGTCCACTGAACTGCCTACTGCCTAGACCTTGCTGATTAGTTAAATTAATGAATGATTTATCGATACTTACTGTGGGAGCACAGGCTGAGTTAAATATGAGTCGATGAACATGAACAGAGGGCTTCCACTTGACTAAAACACTTCAACACTTGTGTTTCGATTAATGCTTATCGCATCGTGATATGTAGCACTTGTAGATAGCATCTACTGCCATTTAGCAGTTCATCCTGTGCTTCCTGCTTTGTGCTCTATTGCTGTATGATAAAAAGAGTTATGATGACTGTAATTTGATGTATGTTTACATCTATTTATCAAGTACTTTGGTGAACGAACCCATTTTACTTCTGTTGAGTTAAGAATAGATGACCAATTGTTAATACAGCATTAGATTAAAGAAACAAAGTCCATGGACGAAAAGCTTGGCTTTATCTCAGCCGTTGACCTCCAGTGACAACCACAATAAGTAGCAGTGAAAATTTAGATCCTAAACAAGTGAAAAAACATACAGAGAACTTCATTTTATTTTGTAACATGTTATTTTGTAACATATAGTGTAACATTTTAAGTTTTAAGTGGTTCAGAAGGCTGTGTGAGAACCGCTACAAATTATGGGAGTGCCAAACAGCCAATCCTTCGTAGCCTCCTCTTGAAAGCTATGAGTGTGTCCATTAAGTCAGTACTGTCATCCAAACCATTCCAAAAGTCTACAGCTCTTGTGCTGAAGAATTTCTATTCTAACGTTTCTGTCGGTTTCTTAAATAATTTACATCTGTGGCCTCGCAACCTCTGCCACTCTGCTGCCTTCTTTTCAGTGAAAATCTTATAAGCTTCAATTAGGTCTCTGCTGCTCCTTCTTCTTTCCAGTGTTGTTAGCCCACACCTTATCAACCTTTCTTCATAGCTCCTTAAGAGCCTTATAACCCCAAATCATTTTGATAGCTCTTCTCTGTGCTTTCTCCAGTTTGTTCTTTGGCACATTTCAGACGTGGATTCCATACTTGGAGCAGTAGTTATTCCAACTTTTGCCTCACCAGCGATTTGCATGACCTCAGTAGTGTATCCTTGTCTCTGTTGTTCTCTTGGTCATTCTCAGAATTGAGTTAGTCTTTTTTGCTTCTTGAGCACATTGCCTTGAAGGTTTTCTACTCCTGTGCACAGTAACTCAAACCATGTGGGCACCCAATTTCTTTGAAAGCCTTTAAAAGTACCAGGTCATGTACTACCAGTAAAAATGGCCTTTTGTCAGAAAATAGCCTTTAACCCTGTTACTAATACATTGGATAATTAATTGATTTGGATAAGGTCCAAAGTTTTTGCAATCCAAAATGCATGAACAGACTAATTCTGTTACTTTAAAATGTCAGTTCTGTATTAAAACTGTCTCTTGTTTTCCAGAATATCAGCATCACTAACTTCTCGACCAGTTGGAATGATGGAATGGCATTTTGTGCTCTTATTCATCACTTCATTCCAGATGCATTTGACTACAACCAGCTGGAACCAAAGAACCGTCGTGAGAATTTCCAACTAGCCTTTGAAACAGCTGAGTAAGCTAATAGCTGTTTGGCTCACTGCTTCTTTGCAGGAGCATCAAGCTTTTTGACCTGCGATTTATAGCTTGCTTTCGCAAAATATTTTAAAAAGTTACTTCTAATATAAATAGGCTAGGTATCAGGTGCTTATGAAATAAATTGCAATTGTCACATTAACTTTGTTTAAGGCACTAAATGACATATATATCCATATTATTGTTATTTAAAGAATTTTTACACCATAGAATATGCTTTAAAATATGTTATGTATGAAATAAGACATGTAGCAAAGTATACAGCTTAATTTATTCAGCATGGAGATAGAATTAAAGACCGATGTACAAACCAACAATCCAAGAGGCTCAGGTTTCATGTACAGTAAAAATCTCAACAGGGTTTCAAATCCAAGCACTCTGAGAGAAAAGTATCTGTTCAACCAGGCAGCTTCTGTGTGATGACAGTTGTGTATGTACCACTGTTCCTGATGTTCGTGTGGGTTTTGTTCTACTAGGAAGCGCGCTGGAATCGTACCACTCCTGGATGTTGAAGACATGGTTGGCATAACGGTGCCTGACTGGAAGTGTGTTTTCATGTATGTCCAGAGCATCTATCGTGAGTTTGTGCTGCCGAAACCACTCCAACAGTGTTCACCAAATAGCGGAGACCAAGGCAACTGACAGAGGCAGTGATGATGGATTGTCACAGACGACTCCGTGCCCTTCTCTTGTTTGTTGGCATACATTCTTTTGATTCACAACTGAAGACGTACCTTCAGGAAAGAAGAATGTTATTTCTACATGATTTTTGGCTCTGTCTACTGGTAGTTTACAGGCTTTAGTGCTTTCCTGTAAAACTGAAACTGTTGAAATGGAATTTTTAAAGGCATTTCTGACAAAGACTTAATAATCTGTTGATGTAATGCAGAATCTCGATAATAATTTGGAGGGCGTATGAGACATGATAAAATCTATGATCAGTAATGTAATTTAAGAAACCAAGCAGTATTTGAATCTATTACACAGTCTGTGTTCTGCATAAGGTTTAAAAACAAAAAATTCCTGAAGTGGTTATCTGTATGTATAAACCAACATGTTGTAGACTGATGCATACTCAAAATGATGTATGCTCCATTACAGCAAGACCTCAGTTATTTCAAAAAATAACTAAACCTTATGATTGTTTTTTGGTGTAATAATTGTATTGTTGTAATTGTAAAGCTTTGTAAAAACAAACCAAAGAAAGCTTTATTGTTGAACAGGATTTGCTATGACTATCTTCAATTTGAATGAATATATCAAACTCAGTTTAATTTGGTATAAGGGGTCGTCCATAAAGGACAACCGCAAAAAAATGACCTACTTTGGACCCCTCCCTCCCCCCTTGTCCGCATTTGGCCTTATCTTCCCCCTCCCCCTTTGCAGACGTCCGCACTCCAAAGCCAGTGAACAATAAAAGACAAGCATCGTGAAAAACGTCATTAATAAACTACTCATTCTATCTTATTTAAAAGAACCTCACAATGGCACCATACATGGCTATCTAACAGATCTAAATAGATATGACTTCATATAGGTTGAAAACTTGATATGTTTCTTTAGCTGTCTGCAGTGGACTAGTAATATTGATAAACCAGTGCACTACAGAGTGTCTGCCATTTGACTGAAGTTGATGTTTAATGCATGGTTTGCATTTAAAGCTGTGTACATCTACCAGATTTGTATGCGGACGTCCGCATAGGCCATAACCCTCCCTCCCCTTGTCCGCATTTGCATGACCCCTCCTCCCTCCCTTCCTCTTTGCAGGCGTCCTTTATGGACGACCTCTAACTTCTTTAAAAAATTAATTTTATTCTTAGTAATTGTTATCTTAAGTCTCTTGCTGTACATTTATCAGTAATTGTTGTGCTCTTAAAAGCTGCTAATTTGTACAAGTGTGTATAAACATAATAAAGGCATTCAGAATGGAAATTTACTCTTGGTCTTCGCTTGGTATTGGGGTGCACGGTAGTCTAATGATTATCAGAGAGGTCAAATGCCAACCAAGGCAAAAGATGTTTCAAGATTTCTGCTACAGTTACAACTCCTAATCAGGACAGCCATAAAATGAATGCACCTACAGTACTTCACACTGCAAGTGGGTAGATCAGACGGCTAGGGAGCCAACTGGCAGTCTGCCTTCGTATGCCGAGGTAAGACAAATGAAGTCATTACCAATTCATACCTCGGGCTACCTCTTAGGGTTGGCTTAAAGGACTGCTCTTCTATTGGCACTGAACCTTCAGAAAGTCTGCTATTCCAAGAACACATATAGTAGATCAATTTCAACTCCATCACTAGTATTCTGGTCCAATCGTACTCAAAAATTTATAAAGCGCCACTTCTATACTCATCAGAGGCACTCCCGGCACGACGACTCACAAACACGGGGGCTAAATGTAGGTCTTCAAGTGCTTGCTTATATATATCAGAAACAGCTTTGCCTAAAACAGAATGGTAAGTATGGTAAGGTAATTTCCCACTGATTTGCTGGGTGAAGTGCACAATAAAGATTAGTTAAGTAAAACATCTGGTCAACTATTCCTTATAACAACTAAGCACCTAGTTCACATTGTGCCAGCTAGACAACAAGTATTTACACTTACTGTTGTGAGCTGTGTTGAATTTGAAACAATTTGTGTTATATGCATTCCATAATATCTTGATTTTTAACACCATTTACAGATTATTTGAAGGTAAAGGCAACACAATGGCAGATCTAGAAATTGAAAAGGGGGCAAAATTTTACTGTTGACAACCTTTTTAGCCATTGAGACTCAAGGCCCAAAGACCACTTTCATGTCCTGAAACATTTTTCGTTTTTAAGACCCTTTTAGTCTTCAAGACTTCTGGGGTCAGTTTCAAGGTTCCAAACTGCCAAAAATTCTGATGACCTTTTTGTAACCATTCATCTTTTCCAGTTGGTTTTCCACATTTGCTTGCCTCCTTTTGCTCTTGTTGTCCTTGATTTTTTCTCCTTTAGCCCATATGTTCCTATTTTCCCTCCCCAAAACTGGGTTGGGGCCCATCCAGTGGCATTTCTCCCAAAGTCAAATGAGGGCATGGCTGCATGGGTTGAAATGCCTCCATAGAACTCAGAAGCAAAGAACAATTTGGCATCAGGATCTGCCACTTAGCGTCTACTCTTCGAAGACTTTACAGTTGTTGTTACCCATAAATTACCCTTAAAAGTCAAATCTTCAATGGAAACATTTAAAAGATACACTAAACCACTGGCAACAGAGGCTCTGCCTTGGATCCTTCTGGGGTATATGACTAAGACAAGTCATCTACCCGAGCCCTGACTGAACAGTTAATTTTAACTCCCCTGGCAAAATCCCAGCCATTTACCTATAAATTGCTCTTGCTGCGTTCAGTCATCACGCAATATTGCAGATTTTATTCAAACTAAAGAAAGTACTCGTACATACAAGTGTATATATAATTATACATACATGACCTGATAGTGGAGTTAAACAAATGTTTAAAATACGAGACGAGGTTTTTGGGCCTATTGTGAAGGAAGGAGAATTAGAGCTTTGGAGATTGGAAGTCATAACCCAATACATTTCTGCAATGAGGCAGGCAGCAGTCCTTGCCTCATAAGTGATGAGAGTTTGAGTAACCAGATGGAGTAACTAGTAGCTGAAGGTAAGGAAAGCTCGAACTAAGGACGCTTAACCTATGAAGTCCTTACTATGAGATACAGCTTAAATCTTACCCTTAATTTGACAGGAAGCCAAAGCAGCTGCTGAAATAGCATTAGAGCTTTTTTCAGGAGGCATAAGCAGCATCACATGTGCCAGGGAATTTTTCACACATTAAACCGTATTACCAGCTAAGTTCAAAATCCAAGATACTGTTCATACAAAAAAGGAAACTGTATTGTTTAAAACTACTAATTACTCAGAAACTTTGAAAAAAGAAAAACAACAACGTTTGAACAAACAAAAATCTTTGGAATAGACCACGCACAACAAACCATACACTTGGCAAAAGTTGACGTAATCAGAACACCTAATGCTCACATCGTATCATAGTTAACTGCTTGCTAAACCTTACGGCAATATTTTATTTTCAGTAAAACATTCAGTGAAAGCAAAACTGCATTACATTTGGTCAGAGGGAAAGATCCAGAAGACAGGCCAAAGGAGAGTGGATGGTTTATATACCAGTATGATGACCCATGATAATTGACTCCCAGACATATATTCCAAGGAAAAACAGTTCCAACATTTAGCATCCCACTGTTAACTAGGGTAATCCTCAGAGGTGGGAGAGCTAGATCCTGCCCTTTCTTTGAGCACCACGTTTGCAATGGTTTGTAGTTTTACGGGCAGATGCTGCGTGTTAGATCTTTCATCCTTTCTTTCTGAACTTCTCGTGCTTTGGAACAGGAATCATATTTTTAGTGGTTCAGCGTATTTCTCAGTACATACAGTAACTATTCAAAGACATACATGAGTGTTTTAGTTTTACACAGCCTGTGCCATCAGATTTGAACATACTATTTTCAATAAACTGCACAGTTTTTAAATACCAAGATTTCTTAAAAGTCTTTTTCCACTTAGGTTTATTTGGATGAGTTGTTTCTTAAGTTCATCCAAACCAGCCAAACAATCCCATTAATAATCTTAATCTTTTATCCAAACAATACACCTTTTATTAGTCTTCATATTAATTCCATAACCAGTTCTTTCTTTCATTTCAGCTAAAAGGCCACACAAAACTGCTTAACATCTTCATAATACAATGTTTCACCAAGTCATTCAACCCTTGCAGTACTTATATAAGAACCATGTAAATCTGCCAACATAAGCAGAGAAGATAACAGATGGAACAGTGCAACCCTGCCAAACATGAGTGCATCTACCAAAAGCATCTTTAACCGTCCTCTGCGTCAGAAAACAACATTTTGCCACGATGATTAAAGCCGTAGAACGAGGCACGGACGTTTATTGTGTCCCAAGTCCTGTTCTCCATGTCAGCAACTGCTCGAATTTCACGGAACTGGCCTACGACGCGGACGATGCCAAAACATGCAAGCAGCAGTCCAACAATTGTCTGCAACAGAATGTCGATAGGTAGCGTCGTGAACTCCTGCTCAGTAAGTCGGAGGTAGGCTCGGTGTTGAGCAGCCGAGTATGCCGCATGAACGAGGGCGAGAAGTCCTACAGTTACGAAGAATTTGTCTACTGAAGATCCCATAGTGTTTGGTGGTATATCAGTGACGTTCAGACTACAAAAATTATCAACATCATGGCAATTTTCCACAGTTAATTTAACAAGTACAATTGTATTCATACGTAAGGTGCTATATAAATACACCAACACTCTATACAATGTACTAGCATCTAAACGTTTTCTTCAGAAGCAAGCAACTGAAAAAACTGCACTGAGGTCACAAGTCATACATTATACACCAAGGTCATTTCTTTTTAAAAAGCCAAAAATTGTCGGGCACTGCAAAATTGCGTATGTGATGTTCATATGTAAACTTAAACACATTTTATCCTGGCTCATTATTTTATTCCTGTTAGTGTAATGAAAATTTCACAGGCACACTATATGTTTCTTCCCTTTCAAACACAAATTCAGTAAACGGTAGTGGACACAAATTAAGGACCCTACGACCTGTTCTACGTCTGTTAACTGCATTCAGCATTCGATACAGTATAGAAATATTGGCGCTGTATAAGTTTGCTTTGCCATGCTAAATGAAAACAATGAAACTACTAATATGAAAAATTGCCGATCCAAATAGTCTCAAAATCAGAACCCTAAAGAACAGAATTTCTTAGAATCTTGTATGAAACATACTTTTACTATGCAGCTCTGACTCTTAATGATTTTATGAAATCTATCTGCACATCACAAGGCCATTTTGGTAATCAGGCATTAGATTATACATTCTTCAAATGATGCAACACCAAATAGCTGCGTCTCACCATTTAGCGTAATCGAGCTGCAATTGAACTAATTTATCGCTAAAACCACAAAACAGTAAAATGTATCGGTTGTAAAATTTAAAAATTAAAAAAGCCTCAATTAAAATGGAAAATGGTAACACTTAGTTAATAAAATTGCAACTGCAGAGACCGTTGTTTACGTCACTAGGCATAGAGTACCTTGAATGAATCATCTGCGTTCAAAGTCCGCCGTTAACTTCCGTTTTAAATCGCTAAGCGTGCGGGGTATTAAGCTGCCCAATGCCACTGCGGTTTAGCGCCACAGAACCGACAAAAGTCGATAATCGTAAACTCGAGATTTCTACAGCGCGCAACGAATATCAATTTTGTTTTGACTGAGCGCCTGTGAATAAGCTGATAACCGTGACATGGCTTTCGTTGCGCGCAGTAGAAATCTCGACTTTACGATCCTTTAAATTAGCACCAAACAAGGCGACTCGAGGAGACGCGTATAAATTAATTATGAAATCAACTGAAACATTAGGGTATAGATTTTATAGTGCGAGTTGTAGACGGGTGGAATGGCGTGGATGATAATACTGCCCCGGTGGACACCATCACAGCCTTTAAGAAGAAACTAGGAAGGATTGGCTGTTATGCATGTGGTTCTAACTTAGTTCACTGCCCATTTGAATGAGTGCCACAACTTGTTTGGCAAATTTTGGACAACTACACGCACACACATCGGCATACCCCAGATATGCATTGAAGTGCCATGAAATAAATAAAATGTTGTTACATACTGTTAGACACATTTTATTTAAATCAAATTGATTGGGACCATGTAGTATGAAATCTTCTGAAATGCTGACTCGTATTTTTGGTTTTCCCATGAAGCATCATGGGTCATACCCATCCCATGTTAGATGTTCATAATGTCACATATGAAATGCCTACAGTGACACTCACAATTGCCATGGATACAGTGAAAACAGGGCACACCCAGTCAAAACCACCAAAGAGAGATTCAAAAGCTTCTAAACACCATGAAAAAATCACCAAAAATGTCCAAGTCCTAATAAGTTAAGCCAATTATAAATTCAGCATGAAATAAAAGTACACTGAAAGAAAACTACCACACGTTTTTTATCTTGGCATCAAGTGACAGAAGTATTGTAAGTATGATCAATTTGCTTGGAATGAGCTGTCCATAATATTCAACACAAGCCAGACATGAGCATTACCTATGTATACAAATGTATATGAATATCTTTGATTGGAATCAGTGAAAGAAATAATTTTTAGCTAGTTATTTGCAAGTTCATCAAGTGCTAAACGTTTGGCTTCATTGGTAGAGCTGTTTGACTTTTTCAACAGCAGTTTTCCATTTTTCCACCCAGCGTTCTTCAGCTGATGTTCGCTTCTCTTTATCATCATTGATGGTTGCCAGGGTCAACAAGATGTAGCTCTTGTACTGCTGCAAATAGTGAGCAGTTACAAGAAACTTCACTTTGTAATCATTATTGCACTTTACTCATTCATTCACTCCTTCATTCAGTGCATTTGTACAGTGTCCCTTCAAGATATATATCCCCACAGGCACAACAACAATTCTGTGTGGGAAGTTTTGTCAGGTGAAAATTTAGGAGTCTGGGTGGAGGAACAACCAGGTCCTTTTGTGCAGCTGCATGATAATATTGGCAGCACGGTACAAATGACTACAAGATGCATAGCTGTTTGAAACAGGATGGTTTCTCTTTCAAAGGTTAACTTTAGTCATAAGGTTTCATTTTGAAGGAACAATAAGAGCACATTATTGCACTATGCAGAGAGTATCTGCAAAGTGCTAGACAAATGTTTAGTTACGTAAGTACGTACCTACCTACCCACATACATACATACATACATACATACATACATACATACATACATACACAGTAGCTGTCCTGTTAGTGCAGGTTCAAGCCTCCCCTGAGATGGTTACTGCATAGGGACTTCGAGCAGGTCCTTCACTCACAGTTGCTCAGTGCCACCTATCACTGCTTAGTCATTAGATAGTAATGCTTAACAACTGCAGAAATAATAATAATATATTATTACAAAGATGATCAGATTAGATTATAACAGTTCAATGTAAAACTACGGTAATTATAATGCAGCCTCCGAGGAGCTTTTGGGGTTCAGGACAGATACTAATTCTTTCTAACCTTGATACATCACATATAAGATTTTATTAAATCCTGGTCGTGTCATTAAGACGTATCAGACCTCATAGGCTGCATCTCTCGTGCTGATTGTGGCCGTGTGACCAAGCGTTGTCTTTGCAGATGTGACAGATGCAGTTCTTGATTCTCCCGATTCCTTCACTTTCTGTGACTTGGCAGTAGGTGCAGAAGACAGAATCATCTCCTGCGTTGGAATTCCTACAAGAACAGTTTGCAGTCTGTTAATTAACAACTGTCTGAATGACATCATGTTTTCTTTATCCTCTTCTGTAGCAACACCTGTCTTTCTGTCTCATCCGAAAAACTGGTTGGGACTGTTGCTGTGCTGTCTTTCGGACCCATTTCATTAGCTGCATTATAACCAAACCTGTGATAGAGATGTCACAAGTACTTAGGACTCAAGTATAAGTACATGTACTTTGTTGTCAAGTACAAGTAAGAGTACAAGTACTTTCATTATAATACAAGTACACTTAGTTACTGCGAATACATGAAGATATCTATTCAACAATTAAGATTAAATCAAACGGGTACTTTCACAGATTACGCCATACGACACATGCATTCATTTAGAAATGCTTTTGAGAAATATTAGCAATGTGAGAATCTTGTTACTAATATTCAATGAATGCATTTTTATTAACACACCACCATAACTAAACACACGGTTGATAGGTGCACTAGATGCTCAACGTACTGGTTAATACAGTTTGTCTATAATAGTTTTCTTGCATTTCCAAAAGTCCAAATAATCGCTTTCATCAGCCGTCATGGCTTTTAATATTCAAATAAGTCGATATTTGTGATGGCGGTATGCTTGGCTTGGCTGAAGATCCTGTGCTGTATCAATAATAATCCAAGAACTTCTATAGCACCCTGTAATAATGCTCATGGCATTAATCAATGGTTGCTGCTAGTAAGTATATGACTGTGCATGGCAAAATCTTAGCTACGTGAGATCAAAAGTCAAGAAGAAAAAATTAGAAAGCATGCACAGTAACGGCTGTCAGAGGAAATGAGTCCAGGAAAAGAAGGCTTTAATCTGGGTCTAAACTCCAACACAGACTCTGCAGACCAATGTTTCTTGGAAGAGAGGTCCAGATTCGGGGGCCAGCAACTCCAAAGGCACATCCACCAAGACCTGTCCTTGTCTCTGGTACAGCCAGAGTCAGAGGACCTGGTTGAGTAATGAATACATTAATATATATATATATATATATATATGTTGATGTGTGGTTACATATTTATGTAAGTACTGGGGTATTAATCAACATTTCTATAGACACCCTCAAAATACACTAGATGTTAGATTTCATTACCAACAACAAGTTTATGTGGAAGCAAATGATGCATAATTAGCTGAAAAATCACCACTGGTGAGCTTTTGCACACACACAGAACTCAACCAGTGGAATTCCATCCTAGGTAGATCGTTCATACCAAGTTCAGAGTTCTTGACATAAAGCTTTAGCCTACCTGGCCAGGTATTTCTACCACGTGCCACTTCAACCAGTGGAACCTTTGATTCCAGCGGCTTCCCATCCTTGTGACGCCGTATCAGTTCGCTAGATGAAAGTTTGATGGTTGCCTGACCTGTAAACATTTGACAATTTCCAACACAGATTCAACTAACTTTGTATGAATGAAATAAATTCAGAATCCAGCATGGGTGGAAGGACTCTACCGAAGAATTATCACATATTTCTTTTACTTCATGTCATCTATTTCTTATGTAACACTGAAGTTGACTTACTGTTCCAGAGATATACCAGACACTCCTTTTAATGTTATGTTTAGCAGCTGAGTTATAATGAGGCCGTATTCTAGTGAGGTAGTTTAAAAAAGGAATCTGGGCTTCCCAACTATGTTAAATCAGACTCTGCATTATAATAATGCATCTTATAATGAGGTTTCAGCATAGTACTCATAAAACATCACTGCAGACTTGAACATCATGCAGTGTGTTTGGCACAATGTAAACGTTTGGGTGATAACTTTAGCATTAACTATACAATTTCTAGTGCAAATGAGGGAAGTGCCTTAGGCTTTATGCAGACTTACGTCCAGAGAGTACTTCGTCAACCACCAGCATGTTGTCAAACTGAACAAAAAGATTCTCGCTTGTTCTTGCCAGATCTTGCAGAAATGACTCAGCATTCCTTTGAACGATGTCCTACAAACGACATGCAACTGCATCACATAATTGCTGAATGCCTTAGACTTCTTAAATTAGTGTCTGGTATGGACATATGCTAATGTGGCTAAAACGGAGACATTAGTTGCAGTGTAAAGAATGGTTACCATGCAAGATAGTTTTTGCGGCCTTTTAGGCTACAGTGAATGTGATCTCAAATTGTCCGGGTCAGACTTCTGGTACATTTGGTGGCCAAGTGACAATGCACCTCTCCATGTAGTTCAAAACGTCCAACCCAAAAGCAAAAATCACTTAAATTTTGAATGATGTTAATTCTACCTATTTGACATGGCATCATTAGTTTCCATAGCGATCACTTACATAATTAATTCCTTTGTCACTTTAGTCGAAACGATAGAATGCCATTCTGTCTTTGCATTTTATCTCTGCGGTACCGAATCACCATGTTAAAGGTGCCATTTAAATAAATAAATTATTTTAATTATGTAATAAAATAAGTGATTTACTTGACTGGAGTGAAATTGTTACACATACATAAATATATACATATACACAAGAATCCATATAAATGTTCAGTTACATTACCAGTACATAACTAACTAGTGTACTATTTAGTTTTGGCAGAGATGCTGAGTCACTGTACCTTGAGCACTTGAGCATGCTCTGCAGCAGCCGAGAGGGCTGCCTGTTGCCGTTCCAGCTCTTTTTGGCTGAGGTCTTCCAGCTGATCCAGCTTCTGTGGATGGCCAAGCGATGGACGCAAGTCCAGTTCATGTGACTTCTACGTAAAACAACTTGACAATGAAAGAACGACTTACAATTCCAATTACTAAACAACGTAAATGTCACAAAGGAATAAAATATGAATAACACAGCATTACACGATTCTGAGTTTTACCTCATTCTTTGATCTTTGGCATCACTTTTTTCTCTCATTGTTCAGTTACCGCTAACCTGTGTGTTGTTAAAGTGGAAAGTATAATTGGTCACCTCACCATCATGAGATGATTCTCTTCTGCTTTTCCAGCATATTCCTTTTCTGTCTGGTTCAGCTCCATCTGGAGCTGCTTCAGAGCATGGCGCTCAAGGTCATTAAGGACAACTGGAGGAACACGACCAGCCAACGTCTCCAGTCGAGACAACTGCTGACGAAACTCTGTTTACATACATATATAATAGCATTCATACTTAACATTTTGTATCACAAGTAAATAATACATAAACAAAACAAATATATACGTAGAATATAGGCACATTTGGAAATATTCAACAGATGAAACATCAGTCAGTAACACTGCAGCATGCATGTACATGTGTATCTGTCTGGGTATTTCTGTGGCCCGATGTATGATTATGATCAGCAGTACTTTTCATCAGCTTAAATGATGTTAAAGTTCTGAAATAATGACAAGTTCAGCTGTAGTTGAATGACATTTACACAGCTGGAGAAGATCTCCAACTGCAGTCTCTCACAGACATGTAGAGACTGAATAACAAAGTCTCAAGTCTGTATGGCACTGAATCTGGTGAATTCCAGTAATGGCATAGAGTTCAGTTTTGGGGCAACAGAGGCTTCTCTGAGGCTTAGCTGGGTTTCCGAGGCGCGCTGCTACCACTAGTCCAAGTGTGTAAGTAAAGTGGAGGGGTACCAATTTCTTTCCATCCTTCCCCTTTTGGGTAATAATTATTGATTTGCTAATAGTACAAAAATTCGCTGGAGAATGCCAGGTTCTTACTAAACTTAATGGGCATTGTTTCTTCATGGTATGAAAAAGTGTAGGTCTGGTATCCCCAGTCCAAGAAAGTGGTAGTACAGATATCCCTGTACCTGCCAAAAACTGCACTCTTTGTTATCATTATGACCTAACTATCTGAGCTCTGTTCAGTCACTATTCTTAAACCCAATGGCTGTCTTCATGCCCCAACTGAATGAGTTGTTGATAAGCCCACCAGCTGTAACATTATAATTTCTCCAATAACTTTTAAATCTCGAGGAATTATAAGTACCTCAGAAAAAAACATTATATGTAAATAAATAAATACATGTATAGCCGACAGACAAACCCTGCAGACACTCATTGTGATAATCATCACTCTGGCTGTTGTAGAACTGACACTTCTGGACGAGGACCTCAGCGCATTCATCAAAGCTTTCCTTGAGGACCTCCGGCCTGGTCACTTGACGAATGCCCTTCTGGCGATAGTAAAGCTGCAAGAAGGACAAAATACTCAGTGCTTCAGCTGCCTTTTATCAAAAGCCTAAGATACAGGTACATATCAACAATAAATAATGCATTATTGACATTAAAACAACACTGAAATAATAATAGTTATATGGACATTTGTACAGAACCTTTTAGAACATCACACAGGCAAACAGATAATAATAGTAAACAATAAATGTGAATATAATAAAACAACAACAACAATAATAATAATAATAATAATAATAATAATAATAATAATAATAATAATACAAAGTAACAGCAAAGTATTCAGGCCACAAACAGGAACTGAAATTGATGAGGAGGCCTATCGAGTGACTGGCCCTTGTGACTGAAACAGCCTTCTGAGAGGCTAATCTTTATAATTTTCTCATTGATTCTTACAACTGTTTGGCAATAAAGTGGACAATTTACTCAAAAATTAGCTTGCCTTTTACAGTCATTTATAAATTATGACAGTTAGAATAACAGGATTAGCAAATTATATACGAAATAACTGAGTCGACTGTACCTCCGAAATGGCCAGCAAAGCCTCAAGTGTAACTCGTAGTATTTGCTTAATCCGTCCCTGGAAGTTGTTCTCCTCATCTTCTTCAGCAACTTCACCAAACACAAAATATTTCTTGTCAATTTTTCCCTTCCTATAGAAACACAAATAGAATGTAACAAATCAAAAACCGTGATGGTTTAATAGCTGCCCTCTCTATCAGAATTACCAAGCTACAGAGACAACAGTACTAATGATCACACTGAAGCCGTTTATTATCAGTTATCATGATTTTATAAACAGTCATCTATGTATCTGTAATCTTTACGTATCTGAGGATTGACAGACTAAAAAATAATAAAAGCCCAGGAAGTGATGGGATAACGGGGGAGATGATAAAGAGCGGAGGCGATATTGTAACGAAGGAACTGCACAAAATCATCAACACAGCATGGAAAGAAGGGCGCACGCCAAGCGAATGGAAAAAATCAATACTAGTGATCTTACACAAGAAGGGTAGCGCACTGGACTGCAGCAATTACAGAACGATTGCGCTAATAAGTCACTTGGGAAAAGTAATGATGGCAATACTGACAGAAAGACTAAGAGGGAAGACAGAGGAGTATATGGCAGATGAACAGGCAGGGTTCAGAAAAGATAGAAGCACAGTACAACAAATACTGGCACTAAGACTGATAGGAGAAAAAGCGAGAAGAAAAAACATCCCAATATATAACTGTTTCATCGACTTCAGTAAGGCTTTTGACAGCATAGATCAGAACATAACATGGGCGGCTATTGCATCATTTGGGGTGGACAAGAAGCTGACACGCCTGCTAAAGGAAATAAATGGAAACGCAACAGCGGCAGTACGGATTGGGAACGAGAAGGGAAATTGGTTCAAAACAAGCAGAGGTACAAGACAAGGGGACCCAATATCCCCAAGCTCCTTCATCATACTATTGGAAAGAGTCTTGGATAAGATAAGAGGTAAAGAAGATGGGGTAGTAATAAGCGGAACAGGAATCAACAACCTATGTTTTGCAGATGACACTGACTTGATCGAAAGAGACGAGGAACGACTGGAAACAACAGCGCAAGCTCTGAATGAAGAAGGAAAGAGATATGGGTTAACCATGAACTTCGAAAAAACCAAAACTCTTGTATTCGGAGAAAAGGACCACAGAAAGAAACTAGTAATTGATGGAAACCAACTGGAGAATGTGGAAAAGTTCACATATCTCGGGAGCAACACGATGTATGACCTAGACAGTAGAAAGGAAGTTTGGACAAGGATAGCAAGGGCTACAGCAACACTAAAGGCTATGGACAAAATCTGGAGAAGTAAAGCGATAAAATTGGAAACCAAGGTGAAGGTACTACAGACGTGCATCTTCAGCGGAGTGCTCTACGGGTGCGAGTCCTGGGTGGTAACAAAGGATATAGAGCAAAGGATGCTGTCTTTCGAAAGAAAATGCTATCGAAAGATTTTGGGAATAGGCTGGACACAAAAGGTCACTAACACAGAGCTATACAACCGAATACGCCCTAAGGAAACCATCATGCAGAATCTGATCAAGAGAAAGCTGAAACTTTTTGGACATATCTGCAGAATGAAGGAGGATAGGAAAATAAAAACACTGATGTTTGGCAGGATGGAGGGGACAAATCGAAGAGGAAGGCCACACAGGGAATGGCTGGATGACATCACCGGATGGGGAGGAGCATCACTTCAGGAGCTGAGTCACACGGCGATGGACAGGGAACGATGGAAGAACTTGGTGAAGACGGCAGCGGACACCTACGGGCGCTGAGCCCATGGTTCTTGATGATGATGATGATTTTTAGAAAATCTGTCAGAGGTGCTGATAATCAAATACAATGGTTAAATAACAATTATACATGTAATTAGTATTAAGCCATACAGCCTCTGCTGCAGGTGCTGATGAAGGTGGGTTAAAAATAATAATGGAAATCACACCATTCGTCCATTATCGTCATCTTACCCGGACATTAGCCTTGGCTTTTTCTGAGTTTCTTTTGAGCTCTTTTTCTTCAGTTTGGCCAAGTTTGCAGACAAATGCTCTTGTCCTGCTCCCACCAAACAAATTCAGTTTCAATTAGTTAAGTCAGGATTCAATCCTTCTTTTCGTGTGGTCTTTGGCTTAAATTTCCAGTATAAAAGCAAGCACATAAAGAGTGGGACTTCAAAACCATTTCAAACTGGTTAATTAAATTTCAAGGGTCAATTAGATAACCATGAAAGCTACAGTAATTTGATGATAAAAATTACACCATTTTATCTGGCTGATGTTAAAAACTACACAATTTTGCTAGGCTAAGCTGCTTTTCTGCAGCTTAGGCTAACTATCTTTCTCGCTTCTTCTCAGTCATCCTGTTTTCTCTCCCGGATCTGACCCCTCAAAGGTCAATCATAGCAATTAATGACAGAACTGGGTTATGACTGAACTTGGCCTCTTACCAGTGTCTGAAGGTCCTTTGGATCCTGAAACCTTCTGGCTTCTACAATAGATAGCGACACAAGAACTTTCAACAGATGCAAATATACCACCCAGCATCGATCCACTTTTGTATGTTTTCATATCACCTGTTAAGGACCTCTCACATGTGCTGGGGATCTCTTAAAGCAAGAAAGTTTACAAGTCAATCATAGATGAGGATCTCTTAAAGCAAGAAAGTTTACAAGTCAATCATAGATGGGGATCTCTTAAAGCAAGAAAGTTTACAAGTCAATCATAGATGAGGATCTCTTAAAGCAAGACAGTTTACAAGTCAATCATAGATGAGGATCTCTTAAAGCAAGAAAGTTTACAAGTCAATCATAGATGAGGATCTCTTAAAGCAAGAAAGTTTACAAGTCAATCATAGATGAGGATCTCTTAAAGCAAGAAAGTTTACAAGTCAATCATAGATGAGGATCTCTTAAAGCAAGAAAGTTTACAAGTCAATCATAGATGAGGATCTCTTAAAGCAAGAAAATTTACAAGTCAATCATAGATGAGGATCTCTTAAAGCAAGAAAGTTTACAAGTCAATCATAGATGAGGATCTCTTAAAGCAAGAAAATTTACAAGTCAATCATAGATGAGGATCTCTTAAAGCAAGAAAGTTTACAAGTCAATCATAGATGTGACTTTCTACAGTAATGGTGGTGTCCAATTACCACCACTATTTAAAGTGGTGGTGACTGCAACCACCACCTTTTGTAATGCACTTTAAATATTTATTTATTACTTATTTATTAAAAGCACTTATAATGCATGCAAGGTCAGTAAATCAGAATCTGAGGTATACTACAGGTACATAATATCACCAAAATGGTTTGCAGCCAGGGCATCATCCCGGATCCCACTGACAGAGCTTCTTAAATGCTTCACATTTCCTCATCTGGTGTGGGGTGCCACTCTGTGAATGACTGAGTATTCAAATTAACGAACGATCAACTGAATCTGTTACAAAAAACTGATGAACAGAAGGACATACTTGAGGATGTTTTTGATGACAGTAATGGAAGGGTCGTCCAGCTGATGTTTCCCTGGTTTGCTGATGCAGTTCAGTCCTTCAGCAGCAAACGAGACTCGTACACCTGAACAGGTGGAACAGTTGCCCAACTCTAAGTGGTGATGTATGCCACATGCCAAGATAAATGTTCTGGGTTCAAACTAACAGTATAGCTTAGACAGAAACCAAAGCACATTAACAAATATGATTGTCACCACCCTCATCCCACTCCAATCTCCCACACTACCACAACCACAGCTACCAAGACAACAACCACCACACACATGACCACAACCATCATGACCATGACTGATCACCACCATAACTGCAACCTCCACCACAACCCCAACATGACCATAACCACCACCATCAACAGTCGTTAATAATCTGATGAATAACCAGGTCTCCTAGATGCAACTTTTGTACGGCACTGAGAAATTTTGGAGCTTCACATTTACACCACTACCACGAATCACTTCATCTTATCCAAGGATATCAATGCTAGTAAAAAAGTAAAAGTAAAGTATCCCATATCCCACAAGTGAGATGTAGGGGAGGCGCTCATCTCCTTTTCTTGGCCCTTGAGCCAGCAATGGACGAATCCCAAGGCCCTGGACAAGAGGCCAGTGCATCAACATTATGATATTGTTGCTGGAATACCAGATTTTATTCTGATGGTGATCAAACTCTTATCAAATGCATTTGAAAGGAATGGCTGTGCCTTACCGAGGGCAGGGCTGCCTTGCATCATAGATGCAGAAGACGGCACTGAAGACAGAGGGTCTTTTAGGCACTGGAGGTAGATGCTCCGCTTCTGAACTGCTTCATAGATAGGAACCAAATCAGTGACCAGACTTCCAGGTATCACAGGCTGCAAAACAACATCATCATCATCAACATTCCCACATGTCATCACAGTCATCATCATCATCATCATCAACAACAACAAACACAACAAAAAAGTGAACGAGAAGACAGCAGGGCAATACACAAACAAAAATAACAAAGACAAAGATGATATCCATAATTAAGTACCTAAGTGAGTAGTCTTTATATTCACCTGACAAGTGTATAATACGCACAAAGTGCTGTGAGTAGCACTGTGGTTTGTAATCCGATTGTGGGTTTCAGCCTGCTAAACGGACTCAGTGTAACGAACCTGGACAAGTTGTTAATGTATACTTGTCTCGTGCCTTGAATTCAACTTTATCGACTTCGCACACATAATAAGTTAAAAAAAAATATGTAAATTTTGTAGTACAACACAATCAGAACAACTGCAATGATTATGATGTACAGTGATTCAAACAAAAAGGTAAAAAAACATCCCCGGAACTGACTTCTTTATCAGGGTTCGGTCGTTCGCAGGCATCCAATCGTTGTTCAAATCTCGCCAATGCATCAGCAATGCCCTTGGCAGCTGCGTTACTTGACGCAACTTCTGCCTTGATTTTGACCTTCGTATTCGTCAGCCAGCGAGCTATCTTCTCCATGAAGACCAAATCCACCATGTGGTACTTGTACCTGTGTAATGTAGCATTACATAAATGGTAAAACACATGGAATTTGACAAAGGATGGATTTAAATTTCATTTCAGGCATCAAACTCAGAAGAGTTTGCTGACCAGGCTTTGCAAAAGAACCATGCTCAGCTGTTTGCATTGGATACACATAGCTGACTTCGCCACTGGAAACTGCTGTTAAAAAAAGGGACGAGTGGAAATAGTCTTCCTTCGTAATTCAGTTAATATATAAATGCTAAATGTGCCTATCATCTTATAAAGACTGTTATTACTAACTTGGTATTATACAAATTAATGAAATATTGTCAGCGATGTGCTCAAAGTTACACAAATCATAAACGTAGTATTTTTATATGATATCACAGACTGAAAGCAAAAGATGAAGCCAATGCATACACATTTCATAACCATGAAGTTGTAGCCAACATTTTAAATGCAGTCAAGAGTCAGGCTGACCTGTCTTCAAAGTCCCGGGTCGCTTTGAGCACCTGGTCCAAACGTTTTGCCTCAATGCTCTCAAGGTTTCCCATGATCAATCCTTCACACTGGTCGATTTTGGTTGACAGCTTGCTCAGTCGACCACGAAATTCCTCCACTTCTGCCGGGCAGAAGTTACCTCCATCAGAGAACAACCTGCACAATCAATCAGAAATCAATCAATCAATCAAGCACTAGTCAGTCAAACTATATTCAACCATCTATTTTTAGAATCATTATTTGTTAGTCATAGCAAACCCATTTACTTACTCAATCATTCACATGTGTCAAGTCAGAGTAGGTAAGCACTTGCTCATCCCTTTTTTCCTCAACATATCAATGATTCTCAACAACAAAAGAATCAACCAATTACCAATTTCCCAGAAAGCCAGCAAATGAAAGGGCCACAAAATTATGAAATAAACTTAAAAGTTTAATATCAGACACACGTATAGTTATATACACTGGAACTTCTTTATACGGGAGCCTTATCAAGTACCATGTGTTAACTAAAATGAATTATAAAGAAGATATGTTCTAAAGCCGTAATATTGTGGGTAAGTCACGCAACCTTCACCCTGTCTGCAAGAGAGCAGGATCAAGCAACCATAAGACTGTCACTGTGTAAGGATCCTGAATAAGTCTCCCACATAAAGCTGCTTACCACCATCAACTGGTACTTCATCATTTGACAGCAGTACCAAATAAATACAGAAATGCCAGTAATGCCAATAATACCAGCTGCTGATTTAGCCCCCTTCTGCACCCCTCTTGGTTATATGCTGGCACCCCTCAGACCAGATCCGTGCATGGTGGACTGCCAGAATGTGGCATCCCTCTCACCCCTCCACACAAACAATTCTGGAGCAGCCACTGAATACTTCCATATTAACTTTTTATATTTTGTGTCTAAGCATGTCATTATAATTGCAATAATAAAGCTGAATGAATTTTCGATCCAAGTCTGAAGATGCTTCCATTCAGAGTGCTGTAACGATACATGAAAAAGAGGAATCTGTGTATATAAACAGAACATTCATTGCGTCCTCTGAACTCACTTGAATGACTTGATGAGTTGCGCAGTCGACTGATGCAGCATTCGTATGTTGCGATCAAGCTGTTGTCCAAACTGACGAATCGAGGTCCTAATCTGATCCATAAATTTCTCCTGAACAACTGTCAGCTGATGCGATAGCTCAGTCAACCTAATTCAAACAGACAATTTTGTGTCATTCCTCAGGTTGAACTCAGGTCTTCTGGCTACCCGCCAAGAACCCTTCTCACCTTTCTGGAATTAAATTAAATTAAAGCATTCTGTCATGGAAATAAACAAATATGCACTAGTAATACGTAATGCAATGTAAATGTAAATCTCCAAAATTTCGCTGCACCACACAAAATCCGTGTCAGGGAGACCAGCTTATTCACCAGCACCATAGCAAATCAAGTCCGCAAGAGCCAGGGTGTTTCTTCAGTTCTGGTGCCAGGTCAGAATCTGGAGAGACAGCATGATGGTAAAATGGAAATCGTTGATAATAGTGGTCATGAGATGGTGCAGGAACAGAAGCAGGATAGGATAGCTTGAAGAGTTCAGTTTTCAGTCTTGAATGAAAAACTGCAGAGAGGGCAAGTGAAGGAGTGCTCATAATGATAGATGATCAAGGGGGACATGCCAACTGCAAAGGTCTTTCAGGAGTTCATTCCAAAGAGCTGGTGCCACATAGATTAAGACGTAATCACAGAATTTCAAAGAGAAGGAGACTGGCAGCCGATGAAGAGAAAAGTATGAGGAAGAACGAGTAGATCTGGCCAGCTGGATAGTGAATACTGGCAAATGTAAGAGGGTCGAGAAGTGTGAAGGACTTTATAGTTAAAAGATCCAATTTTGTAGTGAATGTGCTGATGGATCTTAAGCCATTGAAGTGACTTGAGTGGTTATGTGGTGATGTTTGGGAGTTTTGGTAACTACATGGGCAAAGGCATTCTGGACTGCTTGTATACATTTTAGGTGAACAGGCATTTGTAGGCTTTACATTTAGATTTTTTAGATTGCAGACGAGTAGACAGCTTATGTAGGCATTTGAGTCAATGTTATAGAAAAGGGAGTAGCAGTAATCAAGTCTGGAGTGAACAATTGACGTGGCTATTTGTGCATGCAGTTTATAAACACGCATGGGGTGAAGTTGGCAGAGGTCACAAACATGCATGTAACAAGTGAGAGACAACACTACTAGTTTGGTCCTATACTACACTCATGAGGCAGAAAAGATGAAGCACTTGAATAGTTGAGACATACTGAAGTAACTGTGCAAAGATGAACTCATGTAGTTAAGATGTGCTGAAGCAGACACAGCCAAGGGGTAAAATATGAAGACTTGTGCAACAAAAATATTAATTTATACTGTTAGCATAATTACTTTGATGATTTTGTAGCACTAAGGAAGACAGCTTCCAGTCGCTCAACTTCTTTTATAAATTTTTCCGCCATTTTGTTCTGATCCTCGGTCAGTGTGGCATACTTCAGCCGCAGTTCAGAGATCGTTTGTTCCACTCCCTTGCAGTGGCGCACCACGCGCTCCGAATGCATCACCAATTCAGCTACCACATAATTTACACAGAATAACATCTGTATTATGATGTAATGTAGGCTGACTTTCTTTGCTCTTTGCTTCTTCTTCAATGTCTAACTTCTACCATTACAGTATGGTAGCTTAGATAGGGTCACCAGGGTCGGCCTTAGCTTACCTCACCCTAATATGGTGGCCCCATCCCTTCTTTTGCTCTTCTACCTCTCTTTCCTTCCTTCCTTCCTGTTAAAAGGTTATGTCAGTCAAGTCAGTTGACCAAAATAGTAAGTAAGTAAACAAATGTGATTTGAGCCCCTTAGGTGCTGTGCATCAGGATAACTTAGTAGCTCCGTGAGTTTTAACTACCACTTATCAGTGAGGGTTTATTAGGCCCCTGTGGGCACTAGGTTATGGAAAATGGTGGGTCACGGCTGCCATTCCCACCAATTTCAAGTAAACAAAAAACTTGTGGCCAAGAATTTGGCAGCCCTGTCCTGCTGATCTCATAGAACATACCTAAGGCCAATAGTAGCTTAAGACAAAACTCTAAACAGAGAAGAGGTATAAAGTGAAAAGCCATCTGAAAATGACAGGCCCATAGTTGAAGCCAAACATCAAGACTTGACAAGCAAGTAGACAAATCAGGGCTGCATATCATTCTGACATCCGTTATTACATCTGCAGTGTCTTCACTTCAAACTCATATGCCATGGGAAAACGGCTTTTACTTATGGATCCACTAAACATGTTGGAAAAGGTGTTTCATTTATTCTGCTGCTTAATGCAAGCTGTCTTTACAATGAATTTCAGCTGAAAGTATTGCAACTGCCAGATCTAAGTCAATCATTTAATCATAATTTACCTAACAATAACAAAAACAGATGATGATGATGATGATGATGATCATGATAATGGTGGTGATGCTACTAGTAATAATGTTGGCTGTTATGATGGTAGTGATTAAGATCGTATTACCAGCACGGACATTGTGAATGTCCAGTTCAACTCTCTTTGCTCTTGGTTCATGAAGTCGAATTCGAAGTTCAAGTTCCTTCTGGAGTTCAGTATTCTAATAGCAAACAATTATCTTGACTGACAACATAAAACTATCACGACTTTTCCAGTGGAGCACTAAGACAAAACATCACTGATAACAATATGGTTCTGCTCAAGTTGAAGACAATAACGACAACGATCGTATTGTATAAGCTCATTTATTACTGCAAACATACTAGTACATACATCTTACACAAATACATACTTAACATGCTGGGTTGGTGCATGTATGAAATGCTGGCAAGGCCAAAGAAATTAAGCAACATCAGGAACAGGTAGTACTGAAATAGCTACCCTACCAAGCCATTGGGGCCAACTCAGCCTGACATCCTTTTGTGGTCAGTAAACAAATAACAAAGCAAGTTCATGGGTTTTAATAGAATTCCTGTTGTTGGATTGTTGTGATTATGTCTGGGCCTCAGTCAAAAGATCATGTGATCCAAAGACCATGTATGGGGGGTCTACACACCTCTAAAAGAATTCTTCAGAAGTATGACCTCAAGGTCAAAGCATCACAATGGGCTGAGCAACTGAACAATGGGACACTTTTTGTCCTCTTTACTTGCATTTGTACTCATTTATCAACCAATATAAGATGGAGCACTGAATGGGTGGGTACCAGATGACATGGTATTCAACATACACTCTCCCATCAAAGAACTATCAATACTTCATGCAGTCCACGATTTTTTAAGGTACTGGACTGACCTTGGCTTCAACAACAACCTTTGACCTTTCGATAGCCTCTTCCATCCACACATCCAAGTGGTTTAGAATATTCATTTGGATTCTGAAAAAAACATTTAACACAGTTAAAGAGGGTAATGGTTTCCTAAATGGTGCTATATAAATGGATGAGGGAAGGATCAGATGAACAGAAGGATGGACTGATAATAGAAAAATTCATCAACCAACCAATAAGCAAAAACAAGATTAGTGGCTTCATAATTAAAAAATCAAACAGACAAATATCATCCACAGGGCAACATTCAGTTTTGCAACCGTCTTGATGTGCAACTGGGGCATTGAGAAAGCTCGTCCTGAGCACTATACATGAGCTGATCTTGGCTTCAAATAATAACCAAGTTGAGTTTTACTCCATCACCAAACATACCAGATGTTAATCTGGACCTGTGTATATAATGGATTGGATTCTGCAGTGGGGTAGACTCGTTGGTCCAGTCAGCTCAACCTCAGTGGGTTGCCATAGTGTTTCTAAAACACTGACCTTCTGGAATTTGGGGCTTGTCTTTGGTGTAGAACCAGCTGAAGCTATGTGCCATGGACAAGACGGCATAGGAAGCATAGGATTAGATTGCGCTATCCATGTTGCCTTGTCATCTAAGACTAATGTCACCAATTTGATAACTTCAATGTATGTGCATTTGCCATGAATAAATGAAAGGATTATTAACTATTTTTTCAGACTGCAAATTTAATTCATTTTTGATGCTGTTGTCATGCTTGCACTTCAGGTGAGATATCCTTCAACCCCAAGAGTACTTCTCTGATGGCAAACTATGATAGAAGTGTACAATAAACAAGTGATTACCTGCCTCCCTCCCTTACTTACTTACTGAATAACTTTTCTTACTTAAAAGTGTAAACAAACAGTACAAAACAGGTTACATGATTACCATCCACTCACCTCTTGCTAAAATCAGTGGATACATTTGTCTTATTACAGTGATGCCGCATAAGTTCCTAGATCAAGTTTGATGCATGTACCTTAATATTTATATCGCATCTTTAAAGCACCTCTCACAAGCACTGAAACATGGTTATCTAACACTTCTAAAAAGGTGCACCTTAAGTTTACCCAAAAATATCAACTCACTGAGCCACAATTTCCTGAACTAGGTCACTTCCAACGTCGATGAACTGTATGTAGTCAGCAAGTTCTATTTTGATTTCCCTCGGCACCTCTGTGAAGAAAGTAATCAACTCTTCCTCAGGCATGCTGGAGTCAAGGAGCTCGTTATCACCACCCTCCGTCTGCTGCTGCTGCTGCTGCTGATGCGGTGTCACAGGACTTGAAGGGGTCTTATTAGCTGCCTTTTTATCAGCAACCAAAAGATACTGTGTTCCTTTCTTTGTTTTGACAATATTAGGATCCATTAGACTTTCATCGGCATCTGTCTCAGTCTCATTCTTATCCTATTCCACCAAAAGAATAAAAGCAAATCCAAAAGTGCAGCAATAAAAATAATAGAATAACAGTAATATTACTACTACTATTATTATAGCTGGTTTGCATCTTACTTGCACCGTAGTACTCAGTCAGTCCATATCAATCAATTTACTTCAATGCCAACTGTCTTGAACTCTGGTGTCCCACAAGATTCTGTGCTCGGCCCAATACTGTTTACACTATATACCAGTGCACTTGATTCACTGCTAACTGAAAGCTCTTTAGACTATGATATGTATGCCAATTTCTTTCATTTGATAGCTCCTTGTCTAATTCAGCGGTCAAATTTCTTGTTTCTGTTTCTGGTGATGTTCAGCCTTGGATGGCCAGTAACAAGCTTCTCCTGAATCCCTCTATGAGTGAATTCCTCCTCTTAGGCACAAGTTAACAGATCCATAAATTGATTGGCTAACTCTATAAATTGATTGGCTAACTCCATAAATTGATTGGCTGATGTCTGTTCAGTTAGGTGGATTATTCTTTACAGTTCTCAAGTACTCTATTCGACACCTGACATCCTCCACCAGTGTTTCTCTAATTAACAAAGGAAGTTTCAACTCACATCTTCAGCTTTACGCTCCACAGCAAACAAACAGCAGACGCTCTTCTCATAAGCAGACAGTTCCGTCTGTATTGCTTCTGGGTAGTTGGCCACAGCCTCCGATTGCTCAAGATGAAATTCATCAAAACTGGTAACAGTAACCAACCAACGAATCAGTGCTAGTCCAACACTTTTGCTGACTGATAAAAGGAAACTTCATTCAGATATTAATTTCTAAAGAAATATATAGTAGTTTCCAAACTATGAATAATACCTATACACCTTTTATGCACTTTTGAGTGGTTAACTGGAATGGTTCTAAGACCCCTTGCCATGACTCAGACTGAAACATCTTTCCTCGAGTCTCAGATGTCAGTAAGTCAATAAATAAGAAACTTTACAATTTTATATCAGTGAAGTTTTTCTTTGTGGACCTAGGGACATTTGAGACTCCTATGAAGAATGTTTCAGTCAGAATTCTGACAAGGAGTTTGGAAATCACTGCAGTTAATCACTCAAAAGTGCACGAAAGGTGTTTAACTACCTTTCTTGGGCAAAGATCGAATTCCACAGGCACAAGATAGATAATTCTCAATTTAACCATAGTGTGACTTGTAGTTAGAAGTCATGAGGAAAGAACTGTGGGCAGTCCTAAGTAAGTAAGTAATCTGTTAACAAGCCATATGTCGATCAGCTGAACAAGTAATCGTATGCATAGGAATAATGAATGGGGAAAATGCATCTTAGTACAGGGATAGCATGAACCAGCGCAGAGTACGTTTTCCCCTTTCCCAGCAATTCACACACTGAATTTAACTTCCACAAAGTTAAGTATGACTCACAAATATGCAGCTAACCTTTTTCGAATAGTCTCAAGAAGATCATATGCCTTATGCAGGTCATCCTGAAGAGCTGACTCAGTGGCACCCTGACGCAGGTGATCCAGCAAAGCATCAAGGTTTGCTTCAGACTCCTGCAACAATGCCACCATTATCACCAATCAACCATTTAGAATGAACACCTGTATAAAACTCGGATGTTTGCCACGAGGTGTCAACCTGCCAAAGCACCATCATCATTATCACCAACAATGCAGGCCTACCTCCTAAAGTGTCACATCAGATGATCAGAAACAAGTCCCCTTTGTCAGATCATTTTCATCATCTTTTTAATTCTTTATCTTCGGTTCAGTTACAGTCTTATAACTTTATTCATCTATGTCCAAACAAATCTCGTCAACAACCTTATTGTTTTCTGCATAATCATTTCAAACGTAAGTAGAATATGAAAACCTTTAGGAAATTCATTACCTGGTTAGTGATTTCGTTGTGCAGACGAACCTCCTCCAGCTTCTCCTTCAGTTCCTTCTCTCTTCTCGCCAAACCGATTTCGTGGAGATCCCAGCAGTGGGCCACTCGCTGGCAGAATTTAAAGAGGCTCTTCAGACGCCCAAGTACAGTGGCACTGTGCTCCTCAAGTGATTTCTGTTTAATGCAGAAACATTACACAATAAAAATGCTTAGAATTCACTGTGAACGTAATTTTTCCACTGATGAGTCAGCTAGTTTTAAGTGTGCATTTGTATCAGAATTTTCGATGATGTAACGTCGATGCGTCATTGGGCTGTTGACTTGTTTGTGATTGGCAGGTAAGCATCGCACTTATGTGAAGGAATTTTCCATGGTGCAATATCGATGAGTCATGGGATCGTTGATTTGTTGATTGGTGGCATTCATGCACACTGAATGACGTCAGCGGTAACTCAAATTCTTGTCTGGACTTTCCCGTTGATGTAGCGGGAAAAGCCAATACAAGGCAGCTGCAAAATGCATTGTGAGGAAAAAGGAACAACTATGTTGCACATAAAGTTCGTTGAGTACTCAGTTGACTGTCTAACTTACAAATGTTGTTTATTTTTATTGATGATAGGGATTTATAGATTTGTGTGTGTAGAACTTTTATCTCGGTGACTGAACTGTTTTAATTTAAATATACTACAATAAAATCGAAAGACTGTATGTCTTTTCACAAGTTAATGCTATGCTACAAATCCAGCTAGTGTATGGTTTAAAACCCCATCAATATGCAAATTCAGAAAAATCACTGACAATCGTCATATTCTGTGTCTGCCAAGTCTTCCACGCATCCAAATCACCAAATCATCTACCAACCTCTCCACCCTACCACCTGTAATTCCCACTGTCATCATCCCTGCCATGCTCCTTGTGTATCTTAATTTTCTTCATCACCGTTCTCATCACATTTTATCACTCATGTCATCATCATAATCAATACCTTCATCACCTTCATCACCACCACCACCACCACCACAACCACACCACACCACAACCATAACCACAACAACAACAACAACAACATAGTACCAGCAGTAGAACTAACATCCATTTCCTCCATAAACTTTTCGTATTTTGCCTGCTGTTCCCCAATCAAAGGCAAACATTGTGTCTGAATAATTTCGTCTGCTCCTCCAACCGTACAGACTTTACGCTCAGTCAGTTCTTTCTGAAAAGAACAGAAAATAAGCCTAGTAAAATTGAATTTATTTTGTAACAATATTATTACTTCAGTTTTACATTTTGGCTTGGTTATGACATGAATTAACTTAACACTCTTTCTGAAAAGCATATTATTCTATCTCTGAACAATCAATGTTCACTCTAAGCTGTGCACGTGAGCACCCACATGACTTTTGAGGATAGTGTGCACATATTTCTTAAGGATTCCTTTTAATTCAAAGTTAAATTTAACTCATTGTTACAGCTGCTAGCATATCTAGCCTACTATGTTCAGAAGGCCAAAGCAATGTTTCCATGCCTCACTTTGCAAAACCACACAGCATGTCAGCATTAACTAGGTTATGAAATGTCCTCCCTGACATATAGAATGTGTTTAATTTGTCCTTAGTCGTTTTGTTTTTATACAGTGCGATTTTATCGTCTTTTAGCTTAAGCCTAAGAGACATGCAATCTCGCATTGACCAGAGTCCAGATCCCACACGTTACTGCCCTGCAGTAGGCTAATGCACACATGGTGAAAATGTTTAGAGGGAATATTGGATACAACTTTAAGGGAGAGCATGATTGAACTTAAGTAGCATTGTAAAACCATTTCCAAGACTTCTGTTTTTCATATTTTAAGTTTTAAGTATGTAAAATGACAGAAACAGTTTAGAGAATCACAAGAATGAATGAACAAGGCACTCAAATTCATTAAGTTTGGTGCTGTAAATGAAGAATAAGTAAAATAAAATCAGAAACTCACCTTCACCTTGTCAACTTCTTTCAAACAGCTCCGACATATGCGTTCGTACTCAGCACACAGCTCACTAAAGTATTTTTGATTTGCAAAATCTGAAAGTAAAGAACAACAAACAAATTACAAATCTGAGCCATGAAAAAAGCAGATTAGGACACTCAATCATAAAAAGATAGGTTTCAGTCATTATCTAAAGATCAAAACTGACCCTGAGGAAGAGGAATGAACATCTACAGAATGAAACAGTCTGAATAAATGACTGACTTACAATGCTTTGTTACTTTTGATTAAAACATTTACATCAATATAAAATAAACAAATCAATAACTAGAATCCTTTGTGACCTATGTCCTTTGATATTTCTACAATCTTCTGGTGCCACTGAGCCACAGTTGTCTTAGTTGTATTTGGTGGTTGTAAATCCCTGAAAAACAGACAAACCAAGTCAATCTGTCATTAACCGTGTCCTTTTCTAGAGCCAATTAATAATTACCATTGTCTTATCAAAATTTTCTTAAACTGGAACTAACAGACTCACTAAAATTGGCTTATCATTCAGCAGTAGCTGAAAGGCCATGCACGCATACATGCATTAACCCATCCAACCAGCCTAACAGCCCGCTAACCAGTTCACCAGCCAGCAAAACAACCCACCAGCCAGCCAACCAACCAATAAGCCATGAAAGGCTACCAATCCACCCATCAAACACCCCCACCTCTTATACAAAAACCAAACTGCCTTCTTGCTCACTCGGTTAAAATGTAAATGTAAATGTTTTATATAGCAACCACATGGCCTTGACCCTGCTCATTTTGCAATGAATTTATCGGATGTTCACCCACCTCAGCGAGAAGACCAACTCAACTCGTTTTTGGTTAAGACTCTTCTGGGTCTTAATCAATTCATCCAGAATCTTCTGAACAGATGAAGGATTAACGACATCTTCACCAGACATAAATGATCTGAAACCAAACAGACATTAACATCACTATCACCATGGTCTCAAGGCTTTTGATTTGGAGAGGGATAGGGAAAGAGGACAGAGACAGGAACATGGAGAAGGGGAAAGGACAAAGGCATGGAAAGGAACAGGGAGATGCGATAAGGAAAGAGAGAAGATAGAATGAAGGGAAGGAGAGAAGGAAAGACAGGACAGGGAAAGGGAAAGAGGCAGTGACAAAGACAGGAAGAGGAAGAGGAAAAAAGAGATATGGCTTATCAGAAGGAACATTTTGCTGGATTAGCACACACACTGTCTGCACAAGATAGGCTAGCATTGTATTAGTATTGCATTAGTATGGGAACTGGCTTGTAGTGATCAGCACTGCCAGAATTTCTTATCACCCTCCTTGCTACTCATCCAGTCAATTCAGACCCATTGTTCTTATCATTCATTTCTATCATCAGCGAAATAACCATCAGCACCATCGTCACCAGTACTATGACAACCATTCTCATCAACAAAGCTTACGTGAATCTTTTCATCACATCGTCTTGATGAAACTGCCTCCACTGTTCAACCTGTGTCGTCCACTGCAGGTAGAATTTCTTCTCCTGTTCAACAGCGGCAAGCATTAGTCGTGCGTGAAGATCTGCATACGCCCGCTTGTTTGCAAGAACCGTCTGGTTTATAACCTGCATCAAATACAACACAGCAGCTACAGACCAACAACACAGCGCTACTCGTGATCCACTTATGCAACCTCATCAACTGTATGTAACCTATGGCAATTGGACCTAACAGATAGTTTGATAGTTAATAGGTAGTTTATAGATAGATAGTTAATAACTCTCTCTTATAACTTTGAATACTTTCTTATAGGTTACATAGCTTGACAACTAACACATGTTAGAAAATTAATTCAAAACACCTAATGATGAGATGATGTTTTTACCAATGAATTTTAAAACTTTTCCCATTTGGAAAATCTGTCTGTAGATGGCAAACAAAGGCTGCACTAAGCTAACAGATTCAGCCGCAATTGTATACAAACCAAATTCATTCTGCTAAAGCCACATTCAGCAGTGCTAACACGCTGTGTGCAGACAGTACCAATAAATTATTTCTTTAACATCTTTGAAATCTCTGTATTCCTGCTTTCCTTTAAATCATTATTGTATCATAAATAGTAATGTCAAAAATAAAGAAAACATCAAAGACATATAAATCTGGCCAACAACATACCCAGAGGGTGCCACATGTGAAATACTCTATCACATAAACATTGCTTGTGAACTGTTTGTCTGTAACTGTGTAATAAACACTTTCTGTTGTATTACATTAATGCAATTATATTAGGCTTGCTTACACAGTAAAAAGAAACTCACCTGGCACTCTCTATCAAGCAGTCGTTGCAGGTCAGGCAAGACAAGATGACCAATCTTCTCCAAAGTTGCACTTGTGTCCTCAAACACTTTTTTCACCTAAGAAACAAAAATAATAACAAAAAAGTCTACAAATCTAATAAAAAGCAATCTTAAAAATCTTATCAGAAGGCCTCAAATCCAAAATACCTCAACAAAAATCAAGTGAAATGATCTTCTCTACTGAAATGCAAGTAATCATGAGTTCCATAGTCACGTCTTACGCAACCAGCTCAAGAAGTTTCACCAACCTGCGCTACTTATGTATGTATGTATGCTTGTAAGCATGTATGTACAAACATAAGCACATATGTATGAATCTGAACATTTGTACAGTGGATTTAGGGACTTCATAAATGCACTGAATAATACTGTGGAATCACAGTATTACTACTAGTCTAATACAATCAAACAGAATCCAAACTAGCTCAATCTATTTGTCTTTTAAAAGATTCCTTGTATTGTATTGTATTTGTGAATTTATATAATGTCTTTTATACAAGAAGCTACTCATGGGCCCTCCTTTTGACAAAAATAATAGCAGTCTGATAATAAAAGGATTAATGTGGCAATCAATGTTTATCAACCAACCAATAAGTTATCAAACCATCCTAGCTTCTGACCTTTTCCATTCGTAATTTTTCGAGCTCTCCCATTTTTGTGTCCAGAACAATGATGCAACTTTTCTGAATAGATGTCTGAACCGCAACTTTTTCCCAGACAGACTTCAGATCAGACATCGTCAGTGTCCAAAGTGCCTGTCACCAAAAACCAGCACACTTACAAGAAACCCTAAGACCAGTGACAGCAACAGAGTTTCATTATATGCACATATTCAGGGTTCTTTACAGGCAGAGTTCAATCAAAATGAAAGAGGAGTTCAAACTGTGTTGTGGGGTGTTTGAGGCAACATATGGGTTTGATACACAACATGCAGACAGACAGACAGGGTTCCTTTGAACCAATGGTGGACGTTTTGCAGGATTAAGAAAACCCATTCTACAAATTCTGCCAAAGAATCAACTAAATTCTTACTGCTGTACTTGAGAGGCTAGGTAAGTAAATAGTGTAATATTAAATTAATTAACTATTCACTTCTTTTAAGTCACTGTGTCCTATGCAAAATGCATTAAACAGCAGACTATGCAACCAGCTGATCTCAAGTCTATTCAGAGCTTACTGAGATCACTAACATTTTGCCAATATGTTTGAAATCATCCAAGCATGCATGCAGAACTGGCATAATGAAGGTTATTTGATTATATACTAAAATATTTATTAATTAATGCTATACAAGTAATTATAATTATTCACTATAGTTATTAATTTTTAACTAAAAAATTACAATAATCATTAATTATTAATTATAATTACAGTCAAGCAAAGATTTATACAAGCAGGTGAGTTTTTAAAACCTCATCAGACATGATTTCAGACATGATGTTTTCAATGAGGGCATCATTTTCACGAAGGTCACTGATGAAACGTTCACCAAGTGATGACACCTGTGGCTCAATTTCCTTCAATGACCAAAAAATTAATTATTTTATATCATTAGCCTGAATAATACCTCTAATGTCAACAAATCCCAGAATTATTAATTCTTGTTATTCCTAAACCTAAACAAAGGCAATTTTTAATCCCAAATGAAACAACCAGAAGCATCTAGATCAGCCAGTATATTGTGTCTGTTTATTCAATAGACCTATAATACTCAGCATATAACTTAAGCACTTCGTAGATCGAGAAATAGTTGTTGTCCATTACCAACTCCCCAAGGATGTAATTTAACGAGGCTAACCATTGCTGCAGTAGGTGAATTTTTACTTTTGTTTCTGTATATTACATTGAGCTAACAACATCAGTCTAATAGTAGTTTGCAGCAGTATTGCTATAAAATCATCTTCACTTTCAACCATTAACACTCACATGCCAAAATTATCACTACCACTAATAATACCACCAATACAAGATACCGCCATGATTATAACCAACACAACTAAATGAGATAAATTAGTATTGGTTACTAAACTGGTTAACTACTCACAGTGCTTATTAGTCCAAGTTCGTGATACATGTCTTCTAAAGCAGCTTCATGTCTGCAAGTACAACAGGTGAAATAGTTCTACATAAATTACCCAATGTTAAATCCAAATAACACACTAACATGAACGTGCAAGTGTGTTAGACACAACAGTTTTTGATAAAGATCTAAAGAAGTCTCGTTGTTAAATGAAACATGAAAACAAAAATGCTGACCTAAAAAATACCATAGCCTTACGTTACACACTGAAAAGCTTTACAACGAAAAGTAAATATGTGCACTAGGATATGATTCTAGAATCACTGATTAAGAACCAAGGCATTCTGGTCTGGGCCAAGCAGGAATCTATAGCCCACTCAAAATCCGATGACTACATGTAAACATGACAAGCTGACTAGCATTTTCCTGACTGGGTTTGATCCCTAGCCAAGGCAGAAATACATATATTATTAGATAAATTTTTACCCAGTGCCATCACACCTTGGATGTCGATCATAAATAAAAATTTGTGACAAATATTGTGCGTTATCAGACTTAACTTTTCTAAATACGAACATAAATCTTAACTGAGCCAGAAGAACTTTGTGTATTACCTGATGAGCTATATACACCTGTACACTGTATACTGAAGAGGCTTGCAGTAAACAAACTAATCTAAAGGCACATGTCTTACAAAAGCAAATTTTAGAACACTAAAATTTAAAAGATAAGTGATTTGATGCAATGCAAATTGCAGCTAAATGATTTTGTTGACTAACCTTTGCTTTCTGCTGGCTGCAATTCTTTCGACCACATTTGAACCAACCTTTGCTGGTACTAAGTGGAAAACATTCACGTTACTAAGTTGAAAACATTCATTTTACAGTTCAGTGCCATTACGGTAAAACAACCATTCACATCTTTTTACAAGCATGAAATTATACATTTATACTTAAGCTATTCTATTACTCTACATAATAATTCACTTTGACATTCATATACCTGGTCTAGCAATACCTGACAAATTATGATTCTAATTAGACAATTGGCCAGCTGAATGTTTAAAAAACGTTTAAACAATTGACTATTACATACACACCTCAACACATTTATAATAAAGGCAAGAACTGGGCCACATGTAGCAATTGCACAGTGGAAATAGGGTATTCAAGGATGTACGATACAATATACTACTCATTGCAACAATTATCTTTTGTGTGTATAAACTAGTGCTATAGAACTAGTTTCTGGAGATATGAGAAGATTTTCTCATTGATACTTTACGCTTTTAGAATTAAGTCCAAAGCTTGGACTAAATTTAGCAATGGTGCAATGCAGAAAGTGTCGTAGTACGAAGACATGACAGAAAGTTGGTTGTTTGTAACAGTTTCATTTTGGGTGTTTTGAGTAGCATTATACAGCTAGTGTTGGAAGGTATAAAGAACTTTTCTCATAGAACATCAACATTTTAGAATTAAGGCCAGAACTAGTACAAGCTATAGCAAAGGTACATTGCTTATATCTCATCGTAATTAGTGATTCTTTGCCAGAGAGTGAATGTCTAATTATATTATTTGTAATTGTAATCACAAATTTGGATAGGATCTCTTCAAGAGGGAATAACCACAGGCACTCCTGACCTAACAACACAAACCATGGCTTCCAAGCACTCAATGAAAAGAGGCTATACGAGAGTAAGGAGCTCATGTCACAGGTTGCTAGGCAGCCTATTCCCAAAAGATGGACCAACCACAACATGCTGCACTGTGGAAGATTGGCCCTGAGGGAAAACAAGGCCACACTGCACAGCAGACCAAAGGGATCTGAGGCCAGGAATGGATGACACCGGCACACATAGCTCCCCATTTTAAGGCTTCTCAACCAACTATCTAAGTTCACCATCAGACCAGGAGTATAAACTGACCTATGACATCAGGAAGCCCAAGCACTTCTTTTTCTGCCAGACTTGCATCAGACTCTTTCAAACGATTTTTCACTTCTTCAGAGTAAAACCTTTCAAGTAGTTAAAGATGATCATCTAAAAATGAGCTCAGTAAAACATCTGACACAACAATTTAATTAATAATAATAGCTGCAGTCCAGAACACATCTTTCTGTCCAGGTTTTCCATGTTTACCACAGTCAAACTCAACCACTTCTGCCAGTATATCGCCTTTTTCATTTTTGTAAATTAATAAAACATATTACAGAAAAATATTACTATACAACTAATAAACCAAATGTTTACTTGTAGATGATGGGATTTTCAGTGTATGGCTCATTTGGAAATTCTTCTAGCCAACGAATCTGTCGATCATCAAGCATACCAGCTGTGGGAAGTTTCATATGAACAACAGGCACACCGGTTGCCTTATACCCTGCAATTTGTGTGCTCATCCCATGCTTTGCAGTTTTGGCTTTCTCCAAGGATTTCACCAATTGGACCTGCCATCAAATAACAATTCACTCTGTCGAACTGATTTCATGACAGCATGTGTAATTCAGCTTTTGAATGTTACCTCATTAAAAAGCAATCTGGTTATATAGCATGGTAACCGATAGAGGTCAAAAAAGGCTTTTTCTGTATTACAGAGTTCAGTGTATATGAATGCTGTCATTTTACCTGTATTTGTATACTATCAGCCGCTTTTGCTCTCCTGCACCTTACTGAAAGGGTGTGACTTCTAGTCCAGAAAATATAGTAAAATAAAATATATGATAAATGACATTCATAATGTTCTACTTGTGTCTGCTATCTGCATCTGAGTTGGACTAGGTTTGCCACAGATTCTCAAACAGGAAATGTTCTTCTGCCTTAGATGGAATGCAGCCCCAGATCATAGTTTGTTGTGAGTTAAGCAGAGCAGCACCATTCATAAACAACAGAATCAAGTCTGACATACATTTTAAAAAGGAACAAATAATTAAATGTAAAAAACAGAACCTACCTCAGCATCGAATATTTGACGATAAACTTTTCCACTAGTTATTAAGCGCTGACTGGGTTTTTCATTTCTAACTGTTGCCATGGTAACCCCTCAAAAGCAATCCTATAAAGATCAATCGATCAAATGATCGATCAGTCAACAGATCAGCAAGTTGATGAAATTAATCAATCAGTTTCTTCCATAACTTACTCATTTAGTCTGGTTTATCATTCCGGTTTCTTTGTGCTGCATAATGTTACAAAATATTAATCCTTTAAAGCGCCCATTAACTATTTATGCAGGCAATAACACAGTACTTATGTATTTGGTGGGCATAAGACATTCTGTAAGGCTACACAGTCCGTACACAAGGACCCTAAATGAAGCGGCGCCCATTCAAAAGGGCAGTGGTGGTGAAGAAACTTACCCGATAAATTCATTGAAAAATGAGCAGGGTCAAGGTCATAAGGTCGCTGTATGAAATCATACACATTCACATTTTTACATACTCGGGAATTCGTCAATAAATTGTAATCGTAATCTCAAGATATCTACAGCACCCAACGAAAGCTAAGTCATGGGAACCAGCTTATTTACAGGCGCTCAGTCAAAACAAAATCGACAGGCAAAAGGGTACCGTTCCAGGTCAAGATCCAAGAGTCAGGCAGGCAGGCAGGCAGTCTGACGGCTAAGGTGGGTGGTGTTTGCAATCGGGTCTGCAAGATAGATAAGAGGAAGAAGAGGAATTAGGATAGGATATGCGAAACAGGAGTGTTTTCAGTTTTGAGTGGAAGATCTGCGGAGAGATTGCAAGGGGTGAAGTGATGGTGAGTTCGTAAGATGGATCAGACAATTGTCGCAATTGTATCTGCATGAGCTTATCAAGTCTGTATTTAACGCAAGATAAAACTGTAAAGAAGAGGGTAAGCCACCTACCTTCACATGCGAGAGCTGTTCAAACTATGTCTCTAACACATCCTCCCCAACCCCACCTCGTGGTTCCTTCAATCCTAAAGAGATTTTGAGTATTCAGTTGATGCCAGATGACGAATCTCTGAATAGCATTTACAATAATGCCTTATTTGTTTCAGTCAGGCTGCCGAACAGCAATGAAAGTCTTGTTCTGCGATTCTAAAGTTACAAGAATTCCTCCAACTTTAATGAATCTATAAGTAATTAATGCAAATTATTATTACTAAATCAAAAATATAGCCTCAAATAGGTACTCCGTCGTCATGGCAACTACAGGAAGTGCAGCCATAACTTGCCGTTCTGCATAGGCCTATGTATGTGGAGTCAACATTTTACGATATTACGTCATTTACAGTTTAACACCGCTTCCTCGACCATAAGGACGAAAATAAACGTCCAATCATCAAAAGCAGACCACAACATTTACAGGCTTTCGAAAAACTTGTCCCGCTTTACACAGATATGAAAAATTAGTTACATATAGTGAAAGAGTTTATGTTTCCGAGGCAGAAAAGCTTTTCAAATATCTGGCGATTAGGCATTGAAGCGACACTTTTTTGTTGCTTTGTTTGTGGAAATTTAATTGAAATATTCGGACAGTGCCCTTCTGAACTTTGTAAGGAGGGCATTAACAAATTTTAATTGCATTGTATTGTATTATTGTATAATATTAACTTAGTACGGGTAATTTTGGTACACATGCTGCATAGTCTAGGACGGGGTCGTTGAAGACCTGCTCCCTAAACGCGCTTATCACGCCATAAATTTGGTTCAGTAGAGCCGCCTCGGAATTTGACAGAGCTACACTTCAGCACAGAGCTTCCGTAGGTGGCAGGTACTGGAAGAGGGAAGAGCCTACGATACGGAGGTTAGTTGCAAAATAAGCAGAGATTAGCGGACGATTAAGCAGTCGTGGACCAACAGCGGTGCTCTCATCAGGGTGCGGAGGACGATGGTTGGCACCATCTCCCTGACAAATACCGCAGATACCCAATGACCGGAACGTAGTATGGTGAGTATTGACGCAATTAAATTAGCATGCCCCACTGTCGAGTGGGTGACCCCGGGAGGAGATTCGAGCTGTGGGAGATAAACAAGGAGTCAAATCAGGAAATACTGTGACCCGTAAGGGTGTGCTAGATGTCTATATCGTCTACCCCACGCCTGTCTGGCAAGTGGTTGGGGAAATCTATTATTAATGCCAGTGTTGTTGTTGATGATGATGATGATGATGATGATGATGATGATGATGATGATGATGATGATGATGGCGCACATAAAGCTTGGCACCGGATAATTAAATCGACTACACTCAGCCTTTGCCACTGGAGAGGGTTGGAAGTTGGAACAACAAAGATGTATGGAGCCATCGGACCATACATCTTTTCTTACTCCGCTGTCAATTCTAAACCAGACAGGTGCTTCCCGTTCAACTTCCGCACAGCTCAGGTTGTCAATGTACAAGGCACGCATCAGTTCGATAATCTTGGCCTGGAGGCCCAATTACGCAGTAAACGCCATTCCCTCCCTCCAGCTGCCCTTTGTAGAATTGGAGCGTAATCCCTTTACCCAATCCTTTGAGATTGTCTTCGTCTGCCAATCCCTTTGAATCACCTGTTTGAACCACTTCAGCCCACGCCCTCCACTCTCCGTCATCTCAGAGACCGGATTACTTCAGATGCATCCGCCTCCGAAGTTATCTCCAGATTAACATCTGGATCCTTGATCTCCACCTGAGATTCATCCTGGAGCTCTTCACGTCTGATGACAGATGGGCAGTGGCTCTGAGGGCAGACAAGTCACGCAGGACAAGGCTCGCCAGTCTGCCTGTTTGCAGCATAAGCAGGTCATCCATGGACGAGATCGGACTGCTGATCTTCTGGCTAGCCGATATGGCTGCCTAAAGTTGTTAAAAGCATCCGTTGGACATCATCGGGTCAAACTTTCTTCAGCAAATTTAACTTTGTCTACGGCCCACTCTTGCTTATCCGACATAGAAACTTCTCGCACTCCTCATTGAGCGCGACATTGTCTGCATGGGCACCAGTCAACATTGTTTACACCCACCATACTGGCAAAAGAACACACAATACGGGTCTACATAATTATGTGTAATTGATGATTTACATATTATCTGTATGCAATTAATAGGCTCTGCACTATGTTTTCGTATTAAAAAGATGGCTTCCGAAAACCCGTTCCTAACTGCAGAAGAATTATAATAAGTTCCAGCAAGCGTCATTCGCCTTTATTTTAAAATTACACAGTATCGAGGGCGCTTAGGCTACGATTCCCTCCTTTATGCTATTCTCTCAAACTGTGGTCAGAGGAGCTGGAGTTAACGGACCCACATCAACCCACCTTTGTTCCTGGGGTATGTGGGTGATTTATTCGAATCGTGGGGTATCGCTGGCTGTAGCCATCAACAGGTCAGTCGGTGCCGAGTCATTTCCAGTCGACTCAGCGGAAACGTTGGCAATAGTCGGCGATATCCCAGCAGCCACTGTGCCTGTTTCCGGAGGGTGTAAGTTATTCGAAAGGTCACCGGAAGTCGTAGTTAAAGCACCAGCGCCTGTAGAGTGGAGAAGCTGTTGAAGTTCTCCAGTAGCGTTCCTCAATGACCTCTCCTTCTCGGAAGAGCCGTCGTGTGGCTTACCATCTGGAAGCGAATTTCGGTGAGCCTGGCAGTCGCATCGTCTGACGTCAAGCGAGTCCTGTTGACGGAGGAATGTCTTTGGGCAACAGGCGACCGCAACAGAATCAGTCGTCGGCGTCGCTGAGGCCTTCACTTTCGGTGCCATAACCGGTGGTGATGGAGATGAAGAGTCAAGACTGGCTACTGCTGCTGCTGCTGATGCTTTCGAAACCATCTCCTCTGGCGATGGTTTTCTGGCATGCCGTTCTCGTAAGGAATGAACTGGGCTGGATTCTTTTGTTAGGCCTATCTTTGATTTTGCGATTTCCTTCAGTGAGTCTGGAGAACGATGTTGTTCCACGACCTCCAATAATAGTTCAGGCTTTTCCTCGACAGATTCCACCTTGGCCTTCATTCTTCTGTGGTACTCCCTGATGCTGTCGCTAATAATCTTGGCGTTCTGAATGGCCATACCTGGCTGTCGGGAATTCGTCCCCCGACAAGCCTTAGCCCCTGAAGCAGCTGCATCTGACGGTCGACCTCCACACGATGCCTCGGACACAGGCCTTATTCTGAAATTCGCGGGAGAAAACGCCTTCCCGAAAGTCAAAGGCTTGATGATCTTGACTGGCCTTGAGGGCTTGTTTTCTACTGCTGGTGAACTAGACGAAGTAGGTTCTTCGTCTTTGTATAGCACGGACCTCGCTGTTTCTGTAACCGTGACTTCGGAAGGCTGTGCCGTTGATGCAGGACCGGCAGCGTCCAGCAGCTGAAGAGCGGCGCTTAGGTGCATCGCATTCTCCAGAATGCCAGACAGATAGCGAATAGTCTCGTCTGATACGAAGCAGAACCTGGAGGACGAGGTGAATACCGGGTCCTGCGATTTCAGGTATTCTTTTCGTTCCTCTGGTTCGAGAAGTACGGCGTTTCGAGCTCCCAGTTCGGATATTCTTCTAATCAATTCGATTTCGCTGGTTCCACCGCTTGGAGATGTTCTCATCGTACCGCTGTTTAGCTGAAGGTCATCCCCAGGGCAGGTGGCTTTACCCGCTAACTCTGCGCAACGATTGCTGTTCGTTCGATCGACTGAGCAACAAATGTCAGCTTCATTGGCTCTGTTGAAGCAGCTTGCATCGGGTTTAGTGAATGGCTGAGCTTCAGAGGCAGGAGTCGCCGCGAGCTCCATCCTGCTTTTGTTAAGATCTGTTGCTGACTGTTCTTTCGCGATTGCTGAATGTTCTTTCGCGATTGCTGACGGCGAAGCTTCTGCACTGAAAACCGGAGAGATGGACTCAACAATTACCGCTGGCACTGCCAAAGTGCAGCGGTGCGAATCATCAACGCCACTCTCGTGTGACGATGTTAAGATGGGGCGGCATGAGATGTCGGTGCTGTCTGGCGCCTTGTATGTTTCCGCTTGGTTTGGCGATGAACCAGAATCCGTTGAAGTGTCATTCGAGGCCAACAACGCTCCTCCCGCAAGTGCCATATGGCGACTGTTGCCGGGCGATGTGTCTACTCGAGTTGACTCCTGCATGAGGGGCAACTGATGGGGCATGTTAGTAGTTCCTTCGACGCAAGATCCAGAATGCCAAAGGCTGCCTCTGAGCTGCGGTGTCTTTGCGTCAGCGGAAGAGATGTCTGAGTGGCAGCTGATTCCCTGCATGGCATCGTGCATGGTATTTGACGAAGCGAAGAACTCATCTTTGTAGTTTTTCTTCTTTGGTGATTCACTTGTGCCAGTGGGGACCCTCTGGGCGTCGGAGCCACTAGCTCCGCGATACTGCGTCTCGATGATCAACTCAGGGCCACGAGGAGATCTCTGGGCTTTCTGGCTAAACATTTTAGCCTGCTTCGCAACTATTCTCTCCGGTCCTGAGTCATTCCCAAAAAGCAACCAGAGGGACAGATTCGAACCGGAGTAGGTGGTGAGCGAGTCGCGAGATTTCACCATTACCGTCGTATTGCCAGGAATCTGTTGTCGGTCGCGCTGTTTGGAAATATTCGGCCGAGTCGGTTGATCATCTGAAACTGTCATCTGAAACTTAGGTTTTCCAGCGCAGTGTGTTTTGAACGATGTTGGAACGTCTGAACGTTCCGAATGCACAGTGCTTACTGTTCTTGGTTTATCTTCCACGGTTGAGACGACGACTTCTGGAAAAATTAACTTATTTCCAAAATCTACACTTGTTTCGACAACC